>LPNX010897635.1:14184-83117 GCA_001517045.1 Pseudotsuga menziesii
CGAGGCTGCGGCATTGAAGACAAAGGACAGCCAGGGAAGCAGCGCCGGTACCCATGGTCAGCGCTGGGAAGCATGGAAGACTGCAGGAAGCTGTGGTGAAGGGAAGCGGTGCATAGTACCCATGATCAGCGCCGGGAAGCATGGAAGACCGCAGAGAGCTATGGTGTGACGGATAGCGGCTACCTCAAAGTACAGATACGTCGACTGTCACTAGTTAGGGTTTGGGTTACTGTTGGGACAGGCCCACAGTGTTGTAATGGCGAGACCTTCGAGCCGCCTATAAAGGGATGTATTTTTTATTGCAAAAGGTTGGCAGGTTGGCATTTTGAGCAGTTTAAGCCATCTAGCTAGCTAGTTAGCCATTGAGTCTGTTAGCTCACAGCTACCTTGTATTGTAATAGAGTTGAGCTCTAGTTCTGTTATTAGCTGTAGTATCTTACTGTAACCAGTAGCTGGCTCATAGAGCATGCATGTAACGATCCGCAGGGATCGACAGAGAGGGAAGAGTATATTGTAAGAGAGACAATATAGAGATAGAAAAGAGATCTAAGAGAGAAGATCTCAAGTTGCATATGCGATGCAGTAGAACTGTGTTTACCTTTCCCTGAGCTATAATAGAAACACTGTTCTGTGGACATAACTTCCATCCTGGAGGTGAACCACGTTAAAATCGAGTGTTATGTGATTGAGTTATGTGCTGTGTTTACTTGTTGCATCTAACAGTTAGTATATAAGACTTTGCTTACAGTTTAATGTATGAATGCGTTATTCAGTTCGCAGTAATATAGAAGGATATATATAAGTTGAAGTCTTTGGCATGTTGTATGTGGGTTCATTTATGCTTTGCTTGAAACAGTCACTAGTTGCAGTGTTAAACAGCCCGTCATGTTGAGTCCTGCAAGTCGACACGAACAATGCTAAGTGCGCTGAGCCGCGGGAGTAGGATATCGCAGGGAGGTGATACCGCATCGGCAGAGGAGCTGCGGTGCGCGATACCGTAGGTTGAGGACTTAGCATTGAGAAGAAGTTACATGTTGACTGGTGCGCAGAGATGCGATAAGGCTGGAGTCATCGCGAGTCAGTGGAAGTTGCGCAACGTGGAAAGGGAACCGTGCGATGGGAAGAGAGAGATATCGTGACTAGAAGAGCTGCAAGGCGAGGAGGTCGCGCGACGCGAGCAGGGAAGTCACGCAATGTGCAGAGAAAGAGACCTTGCG
The DNA here is from genome assembly GCA_001517045.1 of Pseudotsuga menziesii. Taxonomy (NCBI): domain Eukaryota; kingdom Viridiplantae; phylum Streptophyta; class Pinopsida; order Pinales; family Pinaceae; genus Pseudotsuga; species Pseudotsuga menziesii. Next base: position 15,402 of record LPNX010897635.1, read on the forward strand.
GCTAGTAGAGCTGCGAGTCGCAAGCAGGATGCCACAGAACCTGGTCCAAGACGCTTGAGTCCTTGGCCAACCCATTAGAATCACTTCGGGTGAGACTTCAGGCCGCTTCGCAGTCTGTCGCCGAAAGGGCCAGTGAGCTAGGGGTGTTGTTGGTTAAACACAGTAAACCCGGGTCTGCCCATGATAGCCAACATGTGTACTAGTAGAAAACACAACAAATTTTAGAGCCTCGAGCCCTTCTTTACTCACACCTAGAATTTTCTCAAATCTAGCCATTAATAAACTTCTTTTGGTATTTTGGTTCAATTTAAAAGGAAGATTGTTGAGACTCAGAAATGGAGTGAGTTGCGAGGCTTTTGATTCCATTGCCCCTCCATCCCATACATGTATGCTTTCACGACAAGTGTTGAACAACAAAATTTGATGCCCCGACCCCAATTATGCCAGCGTTGTTAACTTGTTTGGTATGTAGGATTTTTTTTTAATGTTTTCTTAGTTGTGTATTATTTTTTCTTAGGTGCCCTCTCTCCAGTTTGAATTAAGTTTTTGGTTATATATATTTGTAGGTTTATTATAGCCTCGTTTTGCTTAGTGGCTTAGTTTTGTACATAGTTAATAGTAAGAATTCTCTCATGGTTCTACTTTTTCTTTAAGACTCTATCTAGTTATTACACCCTGCACTATGGATAAGATAAGATCAGCAGATGCCCCAATATAGTTATGGCATAGTCTAAGTATTTTTTTTCTATATATAATGAAGTGTTCTCCAACTTCAAAAACATGCAATAAAATAGTTATTATGTTACTTAAGTATAAAATTAATGATACATATATGACAAATTAATATGTTCAAAATAAATTTTATTGAAAATATATCATTTTTTCATATAAATATTAAAAGGTGCTCAATTATTTAAAATTGTAAAAATTTGAAAAGACAATATTTATTTTTTGTATTATTTTTATAAAATTAATGATAAAATATTAAAAATGCTCAATTATATAAAAATATAAAACTTTGAAAAAACAATATTTATTTTTTTCAATTTTTAATTTATAAATTATGAATTGAAATACAATTCTTTGTATTGCTCTTATTTTTACGCCGTAAGGCATTTCAACAAGTGGGACTCTACTTCCCGAAATTAATGCGTTTTTTTTTCATCCATCAGATGTTTTCGCCTGACGATTCGAGTAATCTGCATCGTTGATCAGTTTTTTTTTATTTTGTTGGTGGTGGTTGGGTTAAACCACAGATTTATTTTTTATTTTATTTTATGCAGCGAGACCAATCCCATCCGTGATGAAAGACATTTGTCAGTGGGTCAATTCTCAGTCCTCGGATCCACATTCAAACTTACCACTACAATGCCACATTATTTATTTCTTGTTTTTAGACTTGAAAGTTCAGAGTAAGCGAGGAGGTGAGGTTTTACATTTCCTTTTAACTGCAGGTTGGGTTTTTGCAGGAAAAGCGATCGAAGATGTTGCAGAACTTGAAGATGGGAAGAGCCATGGCCGCCACAGGCAGCTTTGCACTTATTCTTGCTCTCTTTCTTTTGCAGTTGCTACATTTAGCCCAGTTTGGAGTAGCGCTCACAGTGCCTGGAGATGTGGAGGCTCTCAAAGCCATCAAGGATTTAGTGGATGTGAATTCTATCAAGGCCGGATCGTGTCTCAGCTCCTAGAATTTTTCAGTAGATCCCTGCGATAATTCCTTTGGCGAGCGTTTCACCTGTGGATTGAGATGCGAGTTTGAATTCATCTGGTTTTTTTTTTCGTTTTCCAACTGGCATGCTAAGTGGATGGCTTTTTCGCTCCACTCTGACGGCCCAAATTCAGTACAATGTTTCTTCAAGATCCCTTGATAAAAGAAATTAAGGAATGTGAGCATGACTTGTTATGTAATTCTTCTTTTGCAGTGGTGCCAGAACCAGAAGAAAGAACGTGGTGGGATGAAGATGTAATTATTGTGAGTGACAATGAAGAGAGTGTGCATAATGAAGATTATTACAGTTATGATAATAGAGACTTGGGAGCCGACCATAGCGCCCAGTCAGTCGTTTCCTAGTGCCTCGGTGCAGTCAAATTGATCTCTTCATGAATCCTAAGGATACTTTAACACAGAAAGGATAATTACGGTGCCTTTTTGGCCTTTTTGCTGCACCAAATTATAACGATTTGCATTTACCGAAATAGCTAAATAGGTACTGCTAATGAAATTTTAGCAATAGATTAAATGGCAATACTAACTTCTCTGGTCATCGAGGACCATTTGGAGATTTAGACGGACGGATTCCGCTTAGTAGTGTGGACAAGGTTAGGCCAGCCTGGCAGTAAAACTTGTGTCTCTCATAACGAATTGTGAATTCCTCATTGAAAACCGCTCCTTTTGATATATTCCCACAAGAGGATAACACTAGGAACCCAGCTTCGAAGGACTGTCTACACTGATTCATAGTGAGGTCTCTTCGGCACTATGCCAACGCAACGCATAAATGCCACTCGCATTTCCTGTACTGAAACCCACATTGTTGGACACATCATCATCCATAACCTTCATCATAATAGCTGCAATAGACGAATCCAGATCCCAACCCCCTATATCTCCATATGCACCATTACATCCAATTCTTGATAAATCCAATTTCGAATAGAAGTTCTGGGTGTTGATTTTCAAATAACATCCCCCGAGAATAATACTTCTGCGAATTTCTGTACAAACTTGGAGAGTCTTTGTAGCACTTGAAATGCATTCCCAGCAAGCAGAGGCATTCACATATCCCAGGCATTGAGCAAGACCGTACACCTTATTTCCATTTTGTCCATGAGATGAAATAATGTAGCCGGTCTTGTTCACATTCTCAACCAATGAATTCAGAACCACCTTCAAGTTCCCTTCCAAAGCACTGTCATTCCTGAAATCTTTGCCACCTCAACTGTACTGTTCCAGAGCACTGTCGTTCCTGAAATCTTTGCCACCTCAACTGTACTGTACCAAATAACTAGGATCATCCAATTGAGCTAATGCTAATGTTAGCAGAAAGAGCATTAAGGAAAACACTAGTTCAGTGGTAACCACTAGCAATTGATTGCTCAGATCGCGACCTCGCGTGTTTGCATCTACATCTTAATGCACCTGTGCCATTTGGGGCTGCATCCAGCTATGGTTTTTGTGCCATCAGGGGCCATGCAGGTAGGATTACCTTTCCATCTGGATGGCATGCAGTATGGACCAATGATGGACACGCTTAGAAGGGATGTTGGAATTTAAGGATCACTTTGGATGGGGAAAGTATACTGTTTTCCTCTTTTTGGCGGCCTCTGTTACATTGAAGGACTGAAATGTGTCCTTGACCTGCAAACTTGTCAAGCTGCATATACCTCGTGTCCTCTTCTCCGTCACTATTCGAGATCTTCACATTCAATTATGATAAGCTACCAATTTTTTCTTTTATTTCGAAATGTCTTTTTAATTATTTAAGAAATAGTTTTCCAAATTGTTTATTATATTATTTACAATTTAATTCTTCTAAAAAAAGGCAAATCTTCTGCTATTTTCTAACTGTTTTTGTGAAATCCGGCGACACCATTTTTGCCCTATCAAATTTCAAATTCCTTTATACTTTTTTTAGTATGTGGAGTAGACTTTTTTTTTTGAAGAATGTGGAAAGCTTATACGTCACAGAAACAAGAATTCTAAGAATTCTAAGTGCAGGATGGAAGATGATGGGATCTGATAGAATCAGGACTGAGACTGCATGAGATATAAACTACATATGATAACTGAGATTGCTTCTTTCTACACTGTTTCTCGATCCCATAAAGCTCATTTGAAATGGACAATTTCGAGACCAAAGCTTGCAAAGTAGAAAAGTTATTGGGTTGTTGGTTTGCCATTCCACACTTCTGGTCACTGTTCTTGTCATAAGTGTCAAATATTTTATGAGCCGCCAACAGTTTCATTGCCAGATCGATACCTAGTAGTAGATCCAGTAGCCGTTGCTGGAGCAGTTGTTGAGCAGCAACTTCACATCTTAGCACCTTTAACATAAAGCCTAGGTATTTTATACCATTCTGAAAAACTATATTATGGTGTCGAGGGGATTCAAATTTGATATAGACTTATAAGCCACTGCACGGGGGTTATGCTAGCGGTTAGCTATATTTGTTTGACTGACCAGGGTTGGGCGAACACAATCATGGCTTTATCCCGCTACTGGTGTCCCCGTGAACGAGTCTTTATAATTGTTTACAACAATGTGGTAATAAGATTATTGATTATTGTTTATAATTTTATTTTTATGATAATGGTATGATAAAACCTTAATCATACATTTTGATCATTGAAACTCGGTGGTAAATCTAGCTTAGCTTAGCTTAGATTGCAACACGGCGTTGTTATTGGACCCTGGATACAATTGCTAGTTTTAACCCTTCCAACTGAAATTAAGACCCATCGTTCATTCAAATGGGCAGCCATCAAACAATTTTATTTGTACGTATCTTTGCAGGTGGCACACCTTACAATGAATATATCGTAATCAAGGCCACGTGAAGCGTTTATTTTACTCACTTGTGTACCGGCTGCCACGTTATAATAAAAATTTTGCCGAGTTGAAAAACTACACGTGTCCCTTGGTTGTTGGCCGTCCTTGTAGCCATTTCAAATAGCAACACGCTTTGCGGTGTAACCCTTTAATTCGGTTGCCGAGGATTCTTACGCAATCAAATAATATAAATGGAGAGATGTCGACATCGATATTTCTTAAGGCAATTGGCGGAACATTCATTTTGGTAATGTCTTTCCGAAGTACTTTTGAAATAAGTCATCAGAAAATTAGTGAACGATTTCGACCTTTCCCGAAACTGGAATCTGGCGAGGTGATTTTAGCAAAAACGCATTAAGATCGACACGGTTGATGCCGCAGATGGATTCAAAGGCCTCGAAAACCGCCACAGTCAGTAAATCCATTTCAGAAAACAAAAGAACTTGCCAAATTCCGCTTAAAACGATTGGAAAGAGACGTCGGAATCTCGGATAAGGTTCTTTCTTGATCTTTTCTTCGTATCGTGTTCTTCTTGTTTGTCAGCTTTTCTAGTTCCACTTTGAAATAATTCTTGTAATTTCAAGAAAATTGAACTGTACTTTTAGCGATAAAGACTGGTTATAGCTATGGAATTGGTTAAAGTGATGATTAAGGTCATTTGTCACAGTAGAGGCAAAATATTTAACTTTATTTGTGATAATTTATTGCAATGTGGAGTACTATTTGTAACTTATGTTACTTCCGCTGGATATGTTAGCTTCTAATTCTGTCCCTTTTTTCTAGTTCTTGGACGTTCTCTTGTGGTTTTAGACAGACCTGGCTTTACTTTGCAAATCCATGAGCTCAAATATTAACATATTTGGTATTTTTAGTCTTTTACACTGACGTCGCTTGAGTTTGTAAATCCAAGGGACTAAATCTTAATCTTTTGGATATTTAGTAATTCTAGTAATTCTAAGGCGTTTCCTCGCGGTTGTACACAGACCTAGTTCTAGTTTCCAAATCCAAGGGCTCAGCTCTTAATATCTTTGGTGCTTTGAATCGCGCTATCTTATCCGTTCTTGGAAGATTTTTTTTTTTTGAAATTTAAAGAAAGAAAACATCTTCGCAGCAGATCCTTTTAAAAAACGTTAGATTTCTTAAACAATATTTACAATGATGTTTTTGCTTTGTTTTGAAGTGCACTTTTTAAATTTTTTTTTTTCAAGAGGAAAAAAGCCTGTCTTTGTTATTCTTATTAAGAATCAAAGGGCATCCATCCAGCCATCCAGGAGTGGGTTACATTTCATATGTATACAGCTCATATGGTCTATAATCGCCTCGAGACGCTGCCAGGGGAAAGGCTATACTAATAAAAAAAAGTTCCCATCAGAAATACTGTCTCATCAAATATGGAATCAGCCTCTTCAGCCACATCTACCCAGTACCAAAGGGATATGATCAACAATCTAAAAGAGGCCGCTCAATGAGCAGCGTATCAACAATCAAAACAACGAGAAAACTCCTCAGTCTAAGCTCAAAAGAGCTGAAATGAGTCTTGTGAGATCAAATGATCCTCCATATATTCAGAGTAACAACCATAACCCTGAGAAAATGTAAGAGCAGTTTTAGATAAACGGTAGATGTGAATGAAAGACAGATCCTGAAAGCTGAAAGAAAACTTTTTTGTTTCTCGACACCAGTGAAAGAGTGCTGGTGGGGAGAGAGCAGTCAATCCCTTCACCCAATTGACGATGACTTGTGAGTCACGGAATATATGGGATAAGGGTATCCCATGGTATGGGAGGAAAGCAGTAGAGCTCAAAGGCCCATTAATTCTGCTTTAGTATTCAAGCCATATCCAACCCCTAGTGCAAACTCGTAATGGTAAGACTCATTCAAATGTATGCTGTAAGCAAAATTCACTCACTCACATAAGCATACATATATAAAATGCAATCATACATATATAAAATGCAATCATAGGAGAGACACAAAATTGGGCATGCACTCTTTCTTTTATTCACCTCAGTGCTTTATCCATCAACCAACAACTCTAAAAACTATATGAACAAAAACAATGTTTTTCAATAAATATATATTGAATATGTCTCTTAAATGCAGGGCGTCTAGAACCTTCCATGGCCATGGAAGGTAGAAATTGGCTTCGGCGAGAAGCCTCTGCTCATTGAATATGGTAGTTACAAATGTAACAACTAGCACAACTAGGAGTAATGAGCTGGCATTGTTAGTGATCCATAGATGAAAGTTCTTTTACTGGTTTAAACGTTGAAACAATATTTAATATGATGTTTTTGTTTTGTTCTGAATTGCACTTTTTAAATTTATTCGGTATATGATGTTTTTGTTTCGTTCTGAATTGCACTTTTTAAATTTATTCGGTAGATGAAAGTTATTTTGACTGGCTTAAACGTTTAAGCCATGCTTTTAGTAAATCTTCGCTTTCTTCCAATGTAAATGTTCCCGTACACAAACGGAACCCTTATCACTCTGTTCTAACTTTTCGATTCATGAAAGATTTATGCTAATAATTTTGAATGAGGTTTTTGAATTTTGGATTTTGAATGAGGTTTGCGTTAGTTTATGTACACACCAGGTACTTTTTTTTCAGTCAGAAAAATGCATTCTTTGGTATTCAATGAATCAAAGGAACTTTTTACATCTTCAAGAAAATCAGACATATACTGCACAAGTATAGCAATAGAGATAACAGTCCTCTCATGGATAGTACAGCAAATACAGTCTTTTCTAGGCAACAATACAACATGAAATACATATAAATACCCACAGTATATCATACTCAAAGCACTTTGAGCTCACTACAATGAGAATCCTCTCATAGGAAGGCTATCAAAATACAATCATCTATGTTCCTAAAGAAAATAACAAGAACCCAGAAATCTGATCCAAGGAGGGGGTGAGTCTGTAGTAATCAGTAATAGTTGCTCAACAAAACCTGAAAGTATCTCAATGAATCTGGAGAGATCAACTGTAATAGAATGAGCATATTCTAAAATAGCTGTGATGAGCTTTCCCCAATAATATCATTTCCAAAATATTCAGTAAGTAAGAGATGTCCCGGTGCCAAGTGCAATCCCTCCTTTGATAAGATGTCTGTCCTCCTGTTATGTTCCCTATAAACATGACTGAGATCCACCCACATGAAGGAGGACATGAGAATCCTAGTGTTGAGGCACCAAGCCTCAAGATTCACCATATCTAAAGTACTTGCAAGTACTTGCAAGGTTGTTTTACTTCAAACTATTTATCGCGTGAAGCTGTAAAAAATCTTACAAAGAAACTGTGGGAAGTCTGGCAGACCCGCACAGCTATTCTTAGGATGTCTAGGTTCTTTAAATGACTCGTGTAAACCTCCAAGAACTTCCAAGGTAAATCTTTCTATAAAGAATTGGAAGATTTATTGCTGTAAGGTTTTTTTTTTAATCTTCGTTTCCTTATTACTGAGTTCTAATTTCTCCGAATTATTATTCTGTGCATTTCCAGATTAACGATTTGTGTTAATAATTATAAAGTTTGAATTAGGTTGCCGTTAGTTTGAATGCACTGTCTGGGCTAGAAGCTTTTTTGGATTTGCTAGGCTGTTTTAATTCAACATATTCTCTATTTATTGTCTAAAGCTGTAAAAAATCTTTGAAGGAAACTGTGAGCAAGTCAGTGGCAGCATCGCACAGATATTCTGAGGATATCTAGATTCTTTAAATGACTCGTCTAAATTTACTTCCAAGAACACGGTAAATCTTTCTGTAAAGAATCAAAATCCTTGTTACTGTAACGCATTTTTGTAAATCTTCGTTTAAATGTCCCTTTCAACAATTAGAATTCTTATTACTGTGTTCTAACTTCTTTGATGCATTAATTTTATGCATTTCCTGAATAACGATTTATGTTAATAATTTTAACGTTGTAATTTGTTTGAAAGCACTGTCCGGGCTGGAATTTCCTTAGCTTTGCTAGGGTGTTCTTATTCAAAATATTCTATATTTATCGTCTAAAGCTGTAAAAAAATCTTAAAAAGAAACTGTGAGCGTGCCAGTGGCAGCCCCGCACCGCTATTCCGATGTTATTTCCACAATTTTAATTTCACAATAGTGTTTTACTGTCTTAGACTACATCCCCAATTTTAAAACTACCCAAATATTTGAAATTGACATTTAAATCCATCAAATTACGATTTTGACCAGAATTGGACTGCCGGATATCTAGGGGGCGTTTTGGTATAGTGCTCCGCTGATATCCAGGTTATTCAAATGACTCGTGTAAATGCTTAAGAACTTCAACGCAAATTTAGTTGTGCGGACAGTAAAATTCTGAAAAGCAGGCATAATAAGAAGTCTATCATGGTTATGGCGGACAGCTTAGTTGGAATGTTGCGGGTCCCTTGCTTAGACAAATTGAATACGCTTGTTCGATCTCATGGTTAGGGCTAGAGCAATAATTTTCCCTTTTTCGTTTGGCTCAGGGTCAGGGAGAGCAATAATTTATTTCTTCGGTTGGCGACTGTGTGCTTTTAAGCTGAGGACAGGAGGTCCCGCCATTAGTGGTGGCCAGTGCCCGACGGGGCCCTCCGCTCAAGATCTCCTCTCCGTAATTCTTTGCCCTTTTCATTTCGTGGAGGAGGGGAGTTATTCTAGCCCAATAAATATGACTCGGTCTTCGGAAAAGAGGGCGATCGCATTGGCATACGACATTGAGTGGTGGAGGCTCGATGCAATCATGCAAGAAAAGTCGCCATCACACCATGCCGGCACGGGCAGCAGTTCGCATTCGAATATTGCCTTCCTCAGTAACAAATCATTCAGTCGCCTTCTGTGAACAGGAACTTGATACGCGCACCCATTTTTCTGCTTCCACGAAATACGGCCATCCCTTTTTTGAGTTTTAGATCATTGTTAGTTTTATTTTTTAGGTGCAGTAGTGTAGGATAAAGCCCAGCATTCACTGTGTCTCTGACAGTAAGTGCATCATAGGCGTCGTCGTCTTTGAGCCTTGCTTATCGGTTAAATCCAATTTTTCGTCCGACAGGAGACCTCAGGCCTAGCTGACTCATGTTAGCCGATCCGTATACAATCCCTGACCGGCTTAAGCACTCCGTTGTCCGAAGCCGACCGATCTACTGTCGCAAAGCTCGGAGTTCGGCATATCGTGATTCGAACCATAGACCTCAAGGCCAAATGCACGCAGAAACCCTCGTAGCAGTACACGATTACACGTATAGTTCGGAGGAGGGTTATGTACTGAATCGGATCGCTGCACATTGAAAGCGTATTTTATTTAGTCACGAACGAGTATGGAGGAAAGGAATTCCATCTTCATCTTCAGCACCAACTGAATCGGCACATCATGGACGACATTTCTGCCGGGGTTCACAGACGCGTAGACACCACAAGGCCCACCTTGGGGTTTCCGCTAGGAACGGCTCTCATTTTAGTTATAGTCTTCGGCATCAGCGCTTTGTTTTCCTGTTGTTACCACTGGGAAAAGATCAGAAATATGCACAGGCACGACGGAAGAAGCAATTCTTTACAGCCAACCAATCGTGCTTTTTCACCCGAAATTCATGCTATGGTGCCTTTGTTTAGCCCTGCCAATTTCAGTCCCCTCTCCAAAAATAGTCGACAGTACCAGGTGATATCCAATTCCAGGCCATCATTTTTAAATTTAAATGCAAATTTCGCCTTAAGCACCTTAAATCCCCAAAGACTGCCTGTGAAGGGGCTGAGCGTTGGATTGTTGGTTGCAGAACCGCGACAGCTTACCAGTTATGATGCCAGGGGACGATATTCCAAAGTTCGTGGCATATCCTTCTCCACACGGATTTGCAACGGAAAGTATTGGAGACATGGCATCGTCCCAGAAGAGTCAAAGCAGACGATCTAACACAGAATTCGGCATGCTTGCATGATGCAGGCATTTTGCAAATCATCATTCTAAACACTTTTTTTTTTCAAGCGATTTAACTTGTGCAATGTTTTTCACAACTATTTTATTAATAAAAATTGGTTATTTTTCACCACTTTAAGATCATTTCTTTTAATACAAGTCGATAAACATTTTCATCACTTCAATTTTCGCAAGACAATCCCATATTTAGAAGTAAGTGACCTGATTAGTGTAGAAATATAGTCTTCAATATCTATGTCTAGAAGTAGGAGGTGATTACTTTAGAGATAAAAATAAAGAAGAAAGTTAACATTTTGGATTTATAGGATTTTATATAAATTATTAATATTATAAAATCAAATTAATATAAAAATAAAAATATAGTAAATTTAGATTTTAAAAATAATAATTTTAATTATCGAAATTTAGTTTTTAAATAAATATTTTATAACAATATTAGTGCTTATAATAGAGTGGGGGAGATTCATTGAGGTGGACCTTTCTTTCCTGCAAACAAAGTGCACAACAATGGCAAGAATCTTCATGTCTCTGAACATTCGAACCAGCCTCAGGGATCACATCAACCTGATATGGGGCCCAAAAATTAGGAAGCAACTGTTGGACTATGAGGGGGATTTCATTGAGGTGCCATAGATGTCATAAGATAGGGCATTTGGCAAAAAACTGCCCTCTATCCCTACCACAAGCTCCTAACAGGAAGAGATGGACTACTATGGAAACTAGGGCTCCGTGTTTAGATGGGCAAGCCGCAAGACAAGAAGACGAGGGAAGTCAGCCAACAGTAGATCTGTCAAGCCAGCCTTCGGGACCTTTCGAGGAACAAGTGGCAGTGGCCTATGCACATGGGCACCCCCCCCCACTTCAGGAGGAACCACAACACACCACCGGTATGACCCCTTTTTCTTGTTTGAATGATCAATCAAATGATTTACATTTAATGGAAAAAACCTCATCGGCACCTTGTGTTTTTGAATGCCTGCCCCTTGAGCCTCCTTGCATTTCCCCCCCACACACACTGCCCAACCCTCCATCCCCTGTGATGACTTCTAGGTCTTCCCCACATCATGCTCCCTCGGATTCTCCCTCCACTTGCTCAATCCGTTTTCGCCTTCGATCAAGGGATATTCCTGTTTTGTCGGCCCCAACAACCCCTCTCCTTGGGCTCGGCACAAACCCTACCTTTCCTACAAAAGGAATAGGGAGAGGAATGCCATCACATCTCTCCACAGCCCAATAAAAAGCACTCAGAGATTAGGTTAATGGAAGGAAAAAAACCCTCTTTGGGGCACTTAGAGCAGTGCAAGCCTCAGAAGGGGTTCCAAACTGAAACTTCTCTCCCTAAATTGCAGGGGTCTGGAAAGTACCCGAAAAAAACTTGCCCTAAAAAGGATGCTTTCGGTCTACAAACCGGATGTAGCCCTTCTCCAGTAGACGTTAGGATCAGAGACGGAAGTGACTAGGCTACTCTCCTCGATTTCTTCTTTTTACACCTTCATATCTCAGAGTGCAAGAGGACACTCTAGTGGTTTAGCAATAGGTTGGAATCAGTCTACTCTACACTGCACAAACTCTTGGGGAGCGCCCTATGGCCTTAACATTCAACTTAATTGGGCGGAGGCAAATCTAACCCTGAATATTCTGAATATTTATGGGTCGTACAACAATAGAGTGGAGTTCTCGGAAACTTTGAAAAACTCAAGCATCATTCGAAAGGAAAATTTGATTATAGGGGGGGATTTGAATTTTACTTTGGGGGTGCATGAAATATGGGGCCCAAGAGCGAGAACGGATCCTTTGGCTTCTTTCTTTAGAAACCTCCTTCACAACTTGAGGATGGTGGACTTAGACCCTCAAAAGTTGAAACCTACATGGACAAATAGAAGGACGGGGGAGGATTGGATTGCAAAATGGCTGGGTAGATTCCTGAAGGCGGAAAATATCCTAGAGAAATATTTGATGTTAAAACAATGGGTGGATTTAGGAGCAGACTTAGACCACTTACCCATTTGTCTGGAAATCCAAAAAAACCCAAGGAAACTAGCTAGCCCTTTCAAACTCTGCTCTACTTGGCTAAAAAATGAAGAGGTCCTTCGAGATTATTCAAAATAGCTGGCAACCTTTCCAAGCAGATGAAGGCTCGCGTGTTACTGTACATTTTTCTCAAAATCTCTTCCTCATAAAAAACCTTCTAAAAGACTGGGCTCGAAACAAAAAGATCTTCAACGATTAAGCAATCATAGAGATTGAGGCAGATCTGGAAGAGATCCAGAATACTAACGGAGGGGGTTTCCTTACTTAGGAAGATAAGGAGAGATTGTACACTCTGGAGTCTAATAGAAACAATATTCTCAAGGAAAGAGAGGAGGTCTTGAGACTAAAAAGCAGAGCCATATGGATGGAGTGTGGAGATGACAATACCAAATTCTTCCAAGCTTTCGCAAAAGGAAGAAAACAACAAAATACCATTAGGGAGCTAAGGAAAGCTAACAATGAAGTCGTCTCCTCTTTTGAAGACCTAGCTGATACATGAAGACTCATTTTGAGAATCTGTTCAAAGCAGATTAACAAGAAACAATAGCTTAGATAATTCAAGTCTCACAATTCTTTCCTGAAATTATCACAGAGGATGGCAACTCAGATTTGATGGAGGAATAACTGAAGAAGAGTTAAAAATGACTCTTCACAGCTTTCAAAAGGACAAACGCCCGGGGCCAGATGGATGGATTGTGGAATTCTTTTTGGCTACCTTTGATATCATTGGGCCTAACCTCCTTGATCTGGTGGAGGAAACAAGGATAAATGGCCTTCTACATCACCCCCTCAATTCAACTTTTTTATCCCTAATCCCAAAGAAGGATAAACCAGAAATTTTGGAGGATTATAGGCCCATCTCCTTGTGCAACATCACTTACAAGGTAGTCACAAAGATAATTGCTCAAAAACTAAATGGTTTCTTGGAAGACAAATGGATACATGAAGCCATTGGGGTAGCCCAAGAAGGGCTCCAATACGCAAAAGTGAAAAAGACTAAGGGAGCAATCTTAAAAATTGATCTGTCAAAGGCTTTTGATAAAGTTAGCTAGATTTATCTCAAACTTCTCCTAACTCGCCTAGGGTTCAACTATGCCTTCCTAAAATGGGTTTTTGCTTGTAGTGACAACAACTTCTTTTGTTGTCCTCATCAATGGTGCATCCTCCCCTTTCTTTCATTCAGAAAGAGGCCTTCACCAAGGATGTCCACTATCCCCTCTTCTCTTTTTGCAAATTGGAGAAGGGTTAAGTAGAGCTTTGTTGGATGCAAAAAGAAGAGGTTTGTTTGAGGGACTCAAGGTGGTTGCTAACCTAAACATCACTCATCTTCTTTTCGTCGATGACATTCTCATATTCTGCAATGGATCCCTCAAAGAGGCAGAAAAGCTTTCAGAAATCTTGATTCTCTTCTGTGAGGCAACTGGAGTGTAGATAAACTCCAAGAAATCCACACTCACCACTTTCAACCTAGAAGAAGGTATCACGAGAGTTCTGTTAGAACTCTTCCCTTATCTACACTACACTCTAGATGAAGGTCTCAAATACTTAAGTTTCAGGCTTAAGCCGAATTGTTACAGAAAGGAAGATTGGAATTGGATTTTGGCAAAGCTTGAACATAGAGTAAATATATGTCGCAATAGATGGCTATCGAGAGCAGGAAGGCTTATTCTGGTCAAATCGGTCCTAGAGGCTATTCCAATCTACTGGATGGCACTTGCTTGGATTCCAAAATTAATACTGGAAAAAGCCAGAAGAATTTGCTCAAATTTCCTATGGACTGGAAATAAGGAGCAGAAAGTCCTCCCATGGGTGAAATGGAACCAAATTGCTAGGCCTAAAGAGCTGGGAGGGTGAGCAATAAAAACTCCATTATGTTTGCAAAAGCACTGACAGCAAAGGAAGGATGGAGGCTCATCTCAACACACAGCCTTTGGACAGAAGTGATCACTCATAAATACATTTACCCTTTACAGTTGGTAGACTGGATCGGAGACTGTCTTTTCAAATGCCCCAAATGGATCAATTATTTGGAAGGCTATATGCAATGCGTTCCCTCTCATACACAGCAGGCTGGCATGGAAAATTGGGAATGGAGCAAGATTTAGAATAGGGGCAGATCCTTGGCCAGGAAGTCAACAAAACCACCTTCTTCTAGGACAACTTGTCCTTCATCTACAACAAAAAGGCCTCTTTCATCTCAACCAAGTGGTGGATCTAGTCTCAACAAACCTCTGGAATCAAGGTTGGTAGGGAAGTTGGGCACTAGAAATTCCACACATTTGGGTTGAGGACTGGAACAAATATATTACAAATCTGCTTTCCTCCCACATTCGACTCACAAATTCACTCGATGAATTGGTTTGGGAGCACGCAAATCTTGGATAGTATACCCCAAAAATAAGATACCAACAGATATGCTTAAGTCAGTTTCAAGAGGAACCAAAGTGGTGGCAACCAGGAATATGGAAGCTAAAATGCCCTATGAAGGCAAGCATCTTCATGTGGTGCATGCTAGAAAATAGAATCCCAACCTGGGACAGGCTTCAAAAAAGATCTTTTGGAGGGCCAGGTTGGTGCTCTCTATGCAAGGATGGTGAAGAAAACATAAACCACATCTTTCTTACCTGCACTTTCACCACTCAAGTTTGGTAGCACTCACAATCCTTGTCAAATCTATGATTCAACTAGGCAGGTCCCTCGGTAGAAGAAGCCTGGAGAACTTGGTCTTCAAACCCCAAAAATTCTCAGATAAAATCCCTTCCACTTCTCCATATATGGGGAATTTGGTTAGCACGAAACAGTGTCACTTTCTTAGAAAAGGATTCCTCCCCCGAACTGGTAGCAAAATAGGGCCTAGAAATTCTATCATATTTTCCTCAAACCAAAAATCAGCTAGCTCCAAGGATCATCTCGAAAGAATTGATTAACCATTCATGCCCTTGCGCCTATTTCAATGGGGCCTCACAAGACAACAAAAGTGGGGCTGGGGAAAATATTTTCATCAATCACTCTCATCATTTCCAAATTCATATGGGTCTGGGAAATGGGACAAATAACTTTGCAGAATTAATGGCTTTGAAGTTGCTCCTTTGTTTTGCTATTGAAAGAGGCTTTAGAAGAATTCAGATTTTTTGAGACTCTTTAATAGTAATAAAATTGATAAACAAAGTTCAAAAATGCAGGAACATAACCCTCGTCGCTCTATTGAAGAATTTAACAGACTCCTAACAAATTTTGATGTCATCACATGCCAACATGTTTATAGGGAGAGAAATGTTGACGTAGACAGCCTATCAAAGGAAGGACTAAATCTGGAGGTTGGTACATGGAAATTTTTGGAACAAAGAGAAGCAGAGGTATATGAATTCTATCATAGACCTTTCTTTGAGAGTGAGAAGCACATAACACACTATTTTTTCTTTTAAGATGACAGTGATTACCTAGATGGCTTTGTTTTTTACTTTCTACATATCACCAAGATCTCTTTTTGGCTGCTTCTCCTACAAGCAATAGAAGCTCTCGGCCTCAACAGGATCTCCTCTTTTTTGTTTTTCCTCTCACCAACGAAAAAGGTTCTCGGTCCTCAACCTGGACGATCCAAAAGCAAAGATGGTTATTGCGCACATATGACAAGTGCTCTATGGACAATTTTGATACAAATGTTCTTCTTAGGACATAGACTCTGATTATTTTTTATGTATGGTTAAGAAACAACAAACCGAACATACTTGTATATAAATATTTTATTATCAATATAAAGAGATTTTTTCCATTGGAAAAAAAATTAGAGTGGGGGAGATATTGTCATGTTTGTCACTTTACGTAACCTAACATTTCATTTCCATGTCGACTCATAACTTATTAAAAATAAAAAGTAATTAAAAAAATCATGTGATCTCATAAAAAAATATTAAAGATAAAATAGATCCATTTTAAACTGAGATCTATGAAGCGCCCAATTTCTTGATGTATAAACATTTCCTTTATGTGAAAAAAAATTAAGATACAAAAAAATTACACCTAATAAAATTGGATCTCTTTGGGTGTTTAATAAATCCAAGTTTAAGATAGATCTATGCTGGTGAAAAGTTCTAGGTGAAATGTGATAATCCTACTCCATAAAATTATTTATAAAATGTTAAGGTAATAATTATGAACATATGTGAAAGATAAAGATAAACCAAATTTAAAAGAAAAGTGAGATACAAATATTCAATGTTAAAATAATGCTTTGCTAATTTGTTTTTAATTTTAGTTTATCAACTTTTTAATATTTTAATATTTCTACTTTTAATTATTTAATTTTATATTAAACAATGTATATAATTTCTAAATCATAATACACTTTTATTAATATTAAATTCTAGGTGTGGAGCATTTCCCTTTGTTAATTCATTGTACCAGAAGAATTTAACAAGGAAAAATAAATCATGTGTACCGAATTGTTAATATTCTAGGTGTGGAGCATTAATAATTATATTGTTAATATTAATATTATATATTTTAGTCTTGGAAATTATTTCGTTTAATATTCTAGGTGTGGAGCATTTCTTTTTATTTATATTATATATTTTTATGGATAGAGAGGATCCTCTTTGTTGCAGAGCCTTGATTGGCCGTCTCAAGTACTGCTCAATGAACAAGGAAGAATGGGTAGATTGGGCGACCCTCAACTCGAAACCTTTGATAGACTATATCCCTACTATTAGTCTTCTCGCTAATAAATGGCTAGTATTTGTTTTTCTAGAGGAAAAGGATGCCCTGTAGCTCTGAACACTCTCTGGACCATCCAGGATGGTTCACTGGTCCTTAGCTGCTGGCACACCAATTTTGATCCCCTTAGAGAGAGGGTTGTTAAATGCCACTTGTGGGTAATCATACCGGCCAAGCCACTCATATCATCCAACAAAGGGTCTACCACCCAGGAGCTCCAGCAATCCTTAACAAAGTCACAGAAGTCACTATCAAGTATCCGGGCCCTATTGAATTTAAAAGGGTAAATCTTGGCTGAGGTATCCATTGCCCATTCCAAACAGATCGGATAGTGATCTGACACATCCGAGGGAGCAAACCACACTCTATGGCGGCGAAGGCAAGGAATAACCAAAGAGGCAATCAAGAACCTGTCGAGCCGCTTACTGATACCATTCACACCAGCCCTCCCATTTCTCCAAGTGGGCCTTGCAAATGAGGGAGCTAAGTGAACTAGATTATTGTTTTCAACTAGCTGGGAGAAGTAATGTGCAAGAGGGTAAAGATGGGCTTTTAACCCCTAAATTTCATCAATCCCAATAGTAAAGTTGAGGTCCCCAACCAAGATAAGGTTTGGTAATAGCAACAGGCCCTCGACCACAACCCTATTCTAGAAGGTATCACGGTCCCTATATGGACCATAACAGTTGAGCACAGAAAAGGTGGCGGAAGGGTTCCTAAAATGTACTTTCACCAAAATCCCAACGATAGTTTCAAAGGATTTACAACGTATAGAGCGAGGGTTCCAACCTGTCAACAAGCCACTAGACAGACCTTCAACACTCTTGGCACAAAACTCCCAACTTGGAAGAAGTTTGGAGAAAGCCAGGAGCGCAGGATAAAGGCCACACATAGTTTCTTGGAGCAATATCATATCAGGAGACAAAGAGCGAAAAAGTGTTACAAGGGTCTTTATTTGGCCAAACCCCCAAAACCACAAACATTAAGGTATATAATCCGCATTAAGAACGCGATAGAGAGGCTGACAGTGCTCTAAGTGCCCTAGTATGGGAAGTAGTATGACCTCTCGCTGCGTTCTTGATTCTAACAGACAGAGGGATAGAAGGTGGTGATTCCGAGCAAGGACTAGAAGCCACTTGTGGTTTCTTTTTAGATTTCCTAAGAGTGACATTTTTAAACCTAATGAAGTCCAAGGGTAAAGTAGACGGAGAGCTCGACGTAGATGCAGAAAAAATTGAGAGTGTCTTCAAAAAAGAGATTAGAGAAAGCAGGGGCTAGCCAAAGTGGGTGGAGAAGGAGAAAGGTTATTCTCTATAGAGAATATGTTCCAATTTGAGAAATCGATTGTATTTATGTTGGACATCCATCAAACAATTTTATTTGGACGTGTCTTTGCACGTGGCACACCTTACAATGAATATATCGTAATCAAGGCCACGTGAAGCGTTTATTTTACTCCCTTGTGTAAAGGCTGCCACGTTATAATAAAAATTTGCCGAGTTGAAAAACTACACGTGTCCCTTGCTTGTTGGCCGTCTTGTAGCCATTTGAAATAGCAACACGCTTTCCGGTGTACTCCTTTAATTTAGTTGACGATGATTCTTACGCAATCAAATAATAGAAATGGAGAGACATCGACATCGATATTTCTTTAGTTGGCGGAACATACATTTCGGTAATGTCTTTCTGAAGTACTTCTGAAAGAAGTCGTTACAAAATTAGTGAACGATTTCGACCTTCCCCAAACAGGTATAACTGGAATCTGGCGAGGTGAATTTAGCAAAAACGCATAAAGATCGACGCTGTTGATGCCGCAGATGGATTCAAAGGCCTCGAAAAGCGCCACAGTCAGTAAATCGATTTCACAAAACAAAATAACTTGCCAAATTCCGGTTAAAACGATTGGAAAGAGATGTCGGAATCTCGGATAAGGTTCTTTCTTTATCTTTTCTTCGTATCGTGTTCTTCTTGTTTATCAGCTTTTCTAGTTCCACTTTCAAATAATTCTTGTAATGTCAAGAAAATTTAACTGTAATTTTAGCGATAAAGACAGGTTATAGCTATGGAATTGGTTAAAGTGATGATTAAGGTCATTTGTTACAGTATAGGCAAAATATTTAACTTTATTTGTGATAATTTATTGCAATGTGGAATACTATTTGTAACTTATGTTACTTTCGCTGGATATGTTAGCTTATAATTCTGTCCCTTTTTTCTTGTTCTTGGACGATCTCTTGTGGTTTTAGACAGACCTGGCTTTACTTTGCAAATCCAAGAGCTTAAATATTAATATATTTGGTATTTTTAGTCTTTTACACGGACGTGCTTGAGTTTGTATATCCAAGGGCTTAAATCTTAATCTTTTAGATATTTAGTAATTCTAAGGCGTTTCCTGGAGGTTTTACACAGACTTAGTTCTAGTTTCCAAATCGAAGGGTACAGTTCTTAATATCTTTGGTGCTTTTCCAGGTAAGGTTAGGAATCGCGCAATATTATCCGTTCTTGGAAGAATTTCTTTTTTTTGAAATTTAAAGAAAGAAACCATCTTCGCAATAGATCCTTTTAAAAAACGTTAGATTCTTTAAACAGTATTTACAATGATGCTTTTGCTTTGTTCTGAAGTGCACTTTTTAAATTTATTCTGTAGATGAAAGTTCTTTGACTGGTTTAAACGTTGAAACAATATTTAATATGATGTTTTTGTTTTGTTCTGAAGTGCACTTTTTAAATTTATTCCGTAGATGAAAGTTCTTTGACTGGTTTAAACGTTGAAACAATATTTAATATTATGTGGCAATCCTTATATATTCGACAGACTTTCCTTCGGGAGGGGAGCTGTCTAATGCACACGGTCGGATTTCTCATCCGACGGTATGCATTGGACAGGCTCCCATCCAGAGGAAAAGTCTGTCCAGTATATAAGGCCCTCCTTTTTGTTTTGTTCTGAAGTGCACTTTTTA
This sequence comes from Pseudotsuga menziesii, assembly GCA_001517045.1. Classification (NCBI taxonomy): domain Eukaryota; kingdom Viridiplantae; phylum Streptophyta; class Pinopsida; order Pinales; family Pinaceae; genus Pseudotsuga; species Pseudotsuga menziesii. The sequence goes on from LPNX010897635.1 coordinate 35,578, forward strand.
AATTTATTCGATAGATGAAAGTTCTTTGACTGGTTTAAACGTTTAAGCTATGCTTTTATAGTAAATCTTCGCTTTCTTCCAATGTAAATGTTTCCGTACACAAACAGAATCCTTATTACTCTGTTGTAGCTTTTCGATTCATTATTTTGTGCATTTTCCGATGAAAGATTTATGCTAATAATTTTGAATTTTGAATTAGGTTTGCGTTAGTTTGGATGCACAGACCGGGCTGAAATGTACTTGGATTTGCAAGGTTGTTTTACTTCAAATTATTTATCGTCTGAAGCTGTAAAAATTCTAACAAAGAAACTGTGGGAAGTCTGGCAGACCCGCACAGCTATTCTTAGGATGTCTAGGTTCTTTAAATGACTCGTGTAAACCTCCAAGAACTTCCAAGCTAAATCTTTCTATAAAGAATTGGAAGCTTTATTACTGTAAGGAATTTTTTTTAAAATCTTCGTTTCCTTATTACTGTGTTCTAACTTCTTCGATTTATTATTCTGTGCATTTCCATATTAACGATTTGTGTTAATAATTATTAAGTTTGAATTAGGTTGCCGTTAGTTTGAATCCACTGTCTTTCGAGAAGCTTTTTTGGATTTGCTAGGGTGTTTTAAGTCAACATATTCTCTATTTACTGTCTAAAGTTGTAAAACATCTTTAAAGAAAACTGTGAGCAAGTGAGTGGCAGCTTCTCATAGATATTCTGAGGATATCTAGATTCTTTAAATGACTCGTGTAAATTACTTCCCAGAACAAGGTAAATCTTTCTGTAAATCTTTCCCTTATTACTGTGAGGCATTTTTGAAATCTTCGTTTCCTTCCAAGGTAAATGTTCCTGTCAAGAATTAGAATTCTTATTACTGTGTTCTAACTTTTTTGATGCATTATTTTATGCATTTCTCGAATGACGATTTGTGTTAATAATTTTAAATCTTGAATTATGTTGTAATTTGTTTGAATGCACGGTCCGGGCTGGAAGTTCCTTAGATTTGCTAGGGCGTTCTTATTCAAAATATTCTCTATTTATCGTCTAAAGGCGTACCAAAATGTTAAAAAGAAATTGTCGGCGTGTCAGTGGCAGCCCAGCACCGCGATTCCGATTTCGATGATATCAGAGTAGGATAAAACACAATTAAAAAAAAAGTTAAATTTGTTTTTTTTGTTTTTTCCTTGCCATTTCAGCACTGTAGAAACTGTGGGCGTGTCAGTGGCAGCTCCGCACAGCTATTTCGATGATATCCCGGTAGGATAAAGGACAACTACAAAATTAAAAAAAAAAAACATTAAGTTAAAAAAACATTAAATTAAAAAAACATTAAATTTGTTTTGAAAAATAGTTTAAAAAATTAAATTTCTGTTTGGTAAATTGTTATTTCTACAATTTCAACACTATTTTAGACTAAATCCTCAATTTTAAAACTACTCGAATATTTTTGATATTGTTATTTAAACCATCGCATTACGAAACTACTCAAATATTTAATTTTTTAAATTGTTATTTAGACTAAATCCTCAATTTTAAAACTACTCGAATATTTTTTATATAGTTATTTAAACCATCGCATTACAAAACTACTCAAATATTTTTTAAATTGTTCTTTAAATAATCACATTACCATTTTGACAAAAGATTCCCGCGGGTTGGGGACGTTTTGGTTAGCGCTTATACTCCTCCGATTAAATCTAGGTTATTCAAATGACTCGTGTAAACGCTTAAGAACTTTAGCGCAAGTTTATCTGTGCGCACAGTAAAATTCTGAAAAGCAGGCATAATGAGAAGTCTATCATGGTTATGGCGGACAGCTTAGTTGGAATGTTGCGGGTCCCTTGCTAAGACATTGATTACGCTTGTTCGATCTCATGGTTAGGGCTAGACCAATAAATTTTCCTTTTTCGTTTGGCTCAGGGTCAGGGAGAGCAATAATTTAATTTTTTCGGTTGGCGATTGTGTGCTTTCAAGCTGAGGACAGCAGGTCCCGCCATTGTTGGTGGCCAGTGCCCGACGGGGCCCTCCGCTCATCGCTTCCGCTCAATATCTCCTCTCCGTAATTCTTTGCCCTTTTTCATTTTGTGGAGGAGGGGAGTTATTCTGACCAATAAATATGACTCGGTCTTCGGAAAAGAGGGCGGTCGCGTTGGCATACGACATTGAGTGGTGGAGGTTGGATGCAAGAAAAGCCGCCATCACACCATGCGCGCACGGGTAGCAGTTCGCATTCGAATATTGCCTTCCTCAGTAACAAATCATTCAGTCGCCTTCTGTGAATAGGAACTTGATACGTGTACCCATTTTTCTGAACCCACGAAATACGGCCATCCCTTTCAAGTCTTAGATCATTGTTAGTTTTATATTTTCTAGGGGCAGTAGTGTAGGATAAAGCCCGGCATTCATGTGTCTCTGCCGGTAAATGCTTTATAGGCGTCGTCGTCTTTGAGCCTTGCTTATCGGTTAAATCCAATTTTTCGTCCGACAGGAAACCTCAGGCCTAGCTTACTCATGTTAGCCGATCCGTATACAATCCCTTATCGGCATAAGCACTCCGTTGTCCGAAGCCGACCGATCTACTGTCGCAAAGCTCGGAGTTCGGCATATCGTGATTCGAACCATAGACCTCGAGGCCAAATGCACGCAGAAACCCTCGTAGCAGTACGCGATTACACGTATAGTTCGGAGGAGGGTTATGTACTTAATCGGATCGCTGCACATTGAAAGCGAATTGCATTCAGTCATGAGCGAGTATGGAGGAAAGGAATTCCATCTTCATCTTCAGCAGCAACTGAATCGGCGCATCATGGACGACATTTTTGCCGGGGGTCACAGACGCATAGACACCACAAGGCCCACCTTGGGGTTTCCGCTAGGAACGGCTCTCATTTTAGTTATAGTCTTCGGCATCAGCGCTTTGTTTTCCTGTTGTTACCACTGGGAAAAGATCAGAAATATGCACAGGCACGACGGAAGAAGCAATTCTTCACAGCCAACCAATCGTGCTTTTTCACCCGAAATTCATGCTATGGTGCCTCTGTCTAGCCCCGCCAATTTCAGTCCCCTCTCCAAAAATAGTCGACAGCACCAGGTGATATCCAATTCCAGCCCATCATTTTTAAATTTAAATACAAATTTCGCCTTAAGCACCTTAAATCCCCAAAGAGTGCCTGTGAAGGGGCTGAGCGTTGGATTGTTGGTTACAGAGCCGCGACAGCTTACCAGTTATGATGCCAGGGGACGATATTCCAAAGTTCGTGGCATATCCTTCTCCTCACGGATTTGCAACGGAAAGCATTGGAGACATGGCATCGTCCCAGAAGAGTCAATCAAAGCAAACGATCTAACACAGAGTTCGGCATGTATGCATGATGCAGGCACTTGGAAGGTCATATTTTGTTCTTTCCTATTGTTGTTAGGGATCCATAAATAGTATAGAGGTTTTCTGAGTTTAGTTTTGATTCGAAAATTCACATTTCCACTAGGGGTTTGTTCTCTGCTGCACATCGAGATAAGATCATGTTCTATATTATAATTTTGTTCAGACATTGTTGATCACCAGCTGGAGCCATTTTGATGGCCGTTAGTTTCTTTGACTGTTGAATACCAAAATCCTAGCAACTTTTTCCTTTAAAAATGCTTGTAAGTTTCACTGAAAGTAAAAAATTATTATGTTACATCTTGCTTTTCAGTATCCCATACATTTTTCATTCTATACCTTATCCTTTCGAGGCAATATTGACTTGAAGCCTGGGTACAATTGTCTCTCATCTTGCTGTCTTGATGAAGCGTATCTCAATTATCACTAGAGTGGGTTGGACCACTGGAGCACTGCGACATGGTAATCTGGAAGGGACCTACCCTCTTGAAAACACCAGATTCCATAATGCTATAGAAACACTCCCCTACCTGGCTGGGAGAAGACGTAGGGCAGCTTTAAAATTTGGTTCGTCACTTTCCAGGGAAAAGTTGAACAGCTTATCCAGCCCAGTGGTAAATTCTTGACTTGTTTTAACGTTTATCTATAGAAAACACAGTGATATTACGATCAAACGTTTCTTCCATGATGTCTTACATTATTATGACAATAAGCATGAGATATTATCTCACATTTTGGATATGTTTTAGTGGTTAACGAGATTAACTTAAATATAGTAAGTGTATAACAGTGATTTATTTTATGGTTGTTGTATTTTGTTATGTTTAAATGTATTTTAATTAAAATTTAAAAAAGCCTCAGTGACTAGCTAAAAAAACTGGTAACAATTTGTTTTTATATTTTTATATCAATTTTTTTTATTAAATAGTATTTGTTTTGTGCTTATATTAACTCTAACAATCTGTTATGAATGCTATGAATAATGGATATAAACTTATATATTTTAGCCTTTGTTCAACAATGAGCCATCTTATAAAAAACTAAGTAGTCATTTATGCTTGTAAGCATTCATCAACCTCTTTACTTGTAGCTGTGCTAGTCATATCAAGTGAGATATTCTCCTTAATTACTTAGACATGACTATCAATCCACAGGACTTATCTAGGTGTGGTAAAACATTATAATGGTTGTGAATTTCTGACAACTATCTAGGTGTGGTCAAATTGAATTTCATTTATAATGGTTTTGAATTTCAGAGAACTATGGTGTGTGTTTTCATTTGTGTCGTAAGAGTAGTTTTTTTTAAAATAAAGAATCATTAATAGTGTTAACTTATTTTAAGAGCCTATTTTAAGAGGATTTTTTTTTAATATATATCTTAGTGTAATTTATCTTATGGGTTTTTCTTCATATCTTGGTAATTTTTATGGTGATTGTGTTTTGGGTATTTCTAAAATATACACGTTTTATATATCTTTGATGTGATTCAATTTTAGTGTAAAGGATCATTATATCAAGTTATATGAATATATTATTTAATATATTTGATGACAATTTTACAATAAAATATTTTGATTTACTTTAGTCATCTCTAGTATTTTTTAAGTATGGTTTTCACTCATAATAGAAATGACCATTTTAAACCAATATCCAACATTGATTCTTTCTATACAATACTTTTTTAATCATTTTAATAAATAGGATTTGGTGCCAGGCTAACCAATAATAATAAAAACAAATTAATCCGTGTACCTAAATGAATGTTTAGATGATCCAAATATGTAACTCCACAAATTAGAAGCCTTTTAAATATTAGTAAATTTAGTGCAAGGTATGAGGTAGGAACCCTCAAGCAAACTTGATCTAGGCCTTGATTGTATTGAGCTCAATGGTATGACATCTACTAAGGGTAAATGATATAAACCTTGTGAATCTTAATGGCATGGGATATAGTAAAGGTAAAAGATGAAGATCCTTATAAATCCAAAATATGAAGCCTTTGCAAATCATAAGATTTTCACCTAATTATTAATCTTCAATCTAATTGATATGAGGTTTAAAACCAAAAGATATCAACATAATATAAAAAAATACATGAATACTCACACATAAGATAGCAAGTATTCAAACATTACGAAGTAGGTTACTATTGTACACTCTTTAAGTTATGCATATAGACGAAGTGCAAGATACACAAGGAATATTCAAGAGGAATGCAATTTAAGATTCTAGAAGAAGGAAGTTCATAGAAAAGGTATATAGAGATGATGTACATGGAAGCTTCTAGAATAAGACAGCTTCTAGAAAAGGTACATAGAAACATGTATAAGGAAGCTTCTAGAGTAAAGAAATACAAAGATAAGTTGTACACTACATAATGATATACAATATATCTATTATCATAAAGGATGGTGTTTGATCATGTAGCAAATAAGTACTTATTATTAACAAACCATATCATAATAGATTGCACATCATATCTTTAATTAATACTTAGGTATGTATTTCTTACAATTAATTGGTTAGTAAAGTGTTAGTAAATTGTAGAATGTTGAAGTGACATTTTTATGGAAATTTTCTATAAAAGTCCATAAACCACTCAAATTTAAACAAATATGTGCAAATAAAATTTGTAGTTCATCATTATGGTATTGTCCAATAGACAATTATGATCTCTTTCATGGGAGGAAGATGTGTATCATTCGGGAAAATATAATTGAATTTGTAGTAGAGAAGATAAGCAAAGGAGTTGCTAGAAACTGATAACTTTCGAATGGGAGAGGAATTTGAAATCCATATTTTACAAGGAAAGAAGCACATTGCAAAAACGTATTATTGTAGTGAAAGTTTGGTTTATTTTTATATTTTGGCACAAATTGAACTTGAAAGTGTTTTGGAGAAGTCTATAGGTGATAAATTTCATGTGGAAAGTTAAAATGCACCTTCACCTATTCAAAAGTTTTTTGTAGAATATTGTCGATGGAAAATAAAGGCAACTTGTTGTTGTTGATGAATTAGTAATGTGAGAAGTGAAAGATACTTGGCACTTTCAAATCAAGTTTCTTATATTCTCATATTCTCAAGTTTAGGTAGTGGATTTGATGAAGATGGATTCTTTGAATGTAACATATACCTCAAAATTCAAATATAAAAATAATAATTCTATAACCATATATCTTTAGACATATTAATAATACCTATTTGTTATGAGAAAATACAAACAAAAAGACACCCTAGCCATATGGAATGATCCTCATTGCCTTAACCTTAGAAACCACAATATCATGTACACATACCCCGAGTATCATGCAAAATAATTTAAAACTTCTCTTTATTATCTCTTTCAACATATTCATGGGTCATGTTCATCCTTGTACATTAAATTCTCAGGCTTAGAGACCACTGTAACAGTTGTTCCGCCATCGACAGGTACACTCTGCAACCATATTAGTCATTTCCGCACTAAATTGACTTTTTTGCCTTCCGCTGTGGAACTCGAAAATTGAAAAACCAACAAATCGATACCTTCATTTGAGCACTTTCTGCCTGCGGAACTCAAAAATTGGAAAACCAACAAATCGATACCTTCATTTAACAACTTTCCACCTTCTGCATTCTGCATATGCTCTTTGAATCGTTGATCCTTGCGGAATCAACCTTAACCGTTGATCCTTACGAAATCAACCTTAACTGTCGATCTTGATTTGATGCAGAAATTAGATCTCAAAAAATTCAAGTTTCGTTAACTAAATCCTTGACTTTCTGTGTTCCGCATTCCGCATATGCTTTCTGCATCATTGATCCTTGCAGAATCAACCTTGATCGTTGATCTTAATTTAATGCGGAAATCGGATCTCAGAAACTCCAAGTTTCGTTAAATTCAATCCTTGACTTTTCATGTTCCACATTCCGCATATGCTTTCCACAACGTTGATCCTTGCGGAATCAACCTTAACTGTCGATCTTAATTTGATGCAGAAATCGAACTTCAGAAACTTCAAATTTCGTTAACTTAATTATTGACTTTTCACGTTCCGCATTTCTCCCTTCCGTTGCAGAACTCAAGAATCAGAAACTCAACATTCTGCCTTGTCTTTTTTCCTATTTTTCGCCTTCCGCCTTCCACAACTTCTATAAACCGTTGATCTATTTTGCGGCTTTAAGTTCCGACCGTTGATCTGATTCTTTGTGGATTCCACAATGAAACATTTGTGACCAATATCAGCCATTGATCTTCTTTGTGGATACCATCTCGATCGTTGATCTTCTTCTTTGCAGATTCCACAATGAGACCTCCACGACTATTATCATCCGTTGATCTTCTTTGCAGATGCAATTTCAACCGTTGATCTACTATTTTTGTGGATCGGCATCTAACCTTGCGGATTTGTGGAAAGTGGGTTGTTTTTCAACTTTTTAGAACTAAACTTCCACAAATCCGTCTTCCACACTTCTATGAACCGTCGATATTGATTTGTGGATTAGATTTAGACTGTTGATCTTCTAATCTTATGGATCAATGTTTAAATTTATGGATTCAAGGGTTTCTAGTCTGATTTGGGGTTTTGATTTACTGTAAGTTAAACCGATCTGAAGATGAACTTGCTGGTTAACCCTTTCTTTGATTCTGTCTTCTTTGTTCATAAATTAAACAGTCAAGCCCTAACTACGATAAGTTGACTAGGGATTCAGACAACAAAATTTTAAGGTTTCCTCGATGTAACAAAACAAGAATTTTCATCTGCGACAAAGGCATGATACAGATCTATGCTATAACAACATTATAGATTGTGTCAACATTCCAATAACCATAATTAGGTTGAGCGGAAATGAAAAGAACAGACCAATCCTGGTTACTTGTAGGAATACACGGTTCATTTTAAAAAGAAATAGAGGATTCAATGCATTATACACAATCATGAATTCTAATTTCTTCAAGTATTGGTTTCAAAACTATATCTAAATCCACAACAACCAGCTCTACAAAATCTATGCTCATAACGAAATTATTAATTGCTACAGTAATAACATTGTATAGATCTAATATACTTCAGAGGAACAAGGATATTTGTTCTACAAAAATGCATTACCCTACTGCCTGGAGATGTAACTGTACATAAACATTTCACATACACATCCTACTGTAACTAGAATTAGTCATAAGAAAAACATAGTAGGAACCTACCACCAAAGTTGGGAAAACAAAAGTGGAGAAGTTGTTCCTCCCAACCAACTCTCGGAGCAGCCAAATTTACTTGCTCAAGAACCCCCAAGTCTGTTTACTGAACCACAAGAGAAAAATATCTCAATGCACCATATCTTGCATTATACAAATGTTAATCCCTGTCCAATGCTAGCCTCCTACTGCTCATGGACATACTATTAAATGACATTTTTTCTAGAACTTAGTCATTTATGAGCCTTCTTCTCTTTTAAAAACTCAACTAGGAGTGCAGACCTGATTTTTTTGGGATGATGCCTCCTGCATCTTGAGTTTTCACTCGGTGGTCTCTGTCACTTGTCATTTCCCTCTTGTGGGTCAGCAAACACTCTTTCAATAGCTAATTCCACCTGTGTTCCCCTTCAACATCCTTTATTAATAAGAAATGTTTTATTACAAGATGTTCTAGTCTTGAATTTCTTGTCAAAGAATAATAAAATAATAATCAAAGTATTTTCCAACATAATTAATAATTATTAATTCAGGGGGTATTACATACACCTCCCCATAAAAGATAACATTGTACTCGATGTTATAACTTTTTCTTTTATTCATCCATGTCAGCCTCTTGGAATAAGTCTGGATATGCCTCTTGCATATTACTTTCCAACTCCCAAGTAGCTTCTTCTGGACTAAGGTGCTTCCATCGCACCTTTACATGTCTGATGGTACGATTCCAGAGTAAAAGTTCTCTTCTGTCGAGAATGTGCTCGGGTCCCATTTGGAACTCTCCCTTGGGTTACACCTGGATTACATTCCAATCAATCGCATGAGAAACATCATGAACATATATTTTCAATATAGAAACGTGAAACACATTATGTACTTTAATATTGGGTGGCAGGGCTAATTGGTATGCAACCGACCCTACTTTAGCTAGAATTTCAAATGGCCCGCAATACTTGGGTGCCAATTTATTGTACTTGCCCAATCTCAAGATACTTTTCTTGGGCTTTACCTTTATGTATACATGATCACCCACCTAAAATTCTCTAGGAGTATTTTTTAAGTCAGCATAATTTTTCTGCATGTCTTGGGCAACCTTCAAGTTTTGATGTACCTGTTTCACGGTTAGTTCAATATCTTCTAATAAATCAGGTCCTAACATTAATCTATCAACAGGGTTGCTCGATGAGATTGGAGTATTACACTTACGCCCATATAAAATTTAAAATGGAATCATACCTGCATAAACTTGGAAATTATTGTTATAATCAAATTCAACTATGTGTAGGTAGTCTTCCCACTTACCTGGTTTGTCCATAACATACATTCTTAGCATGTCCTCTAGAACCTGGTTTACCCTTTCAGTCTACCCATCAGTTTGTGGTTGATATGCAGTATTGAAATTTAACTGGGCACCCAAGCCTTTAAACAAGGGTTTCCAGAAGTTACCTGTAAACTTTGTGTCTCTATCCGAGACTATTACTTTTGGTACACCATGTAACCTGAATATTTCTTTCATGAAGATGTCTGCAATATTAATAGCTTTGTAGGTAGATTTGACAGGTATAAAATGAGTCGCTTTTCTTAATTTGTCAACCACAACCATGATGGAATCATGTTGTCTAAAATTCTTGGAAAATCCGGTGATGAAATCCATACTGATGGTCTCCCACTTCCATTCTGGAATGGGTAGTGGCAGCAACAATCCTGTGGGATGTTGATGCTTTGCTTTAACTTGCTGACATTCAAGGCAGCGAGCTAAGTATTCAGCCACTTCCTTTTTCATGTTTAGCCAAAAGAAGTCCTTTCTGATAATGGTAATCATTTTCTGATATCCCAGGTGCCCCGAGTATGGTCTTTTATGTAGTTCATCCATGACTGTCAATTTAATTTCTCTTATGTTCGGTATATATAGCCTATCTTTATACAACAATAGTCCTTGTTGGTTTACGCTAAAATTTGTTTGTACTTGTTCTTGTTCATTTTTAGCAGGCCCTTCTTTTGAACTCTTATATTCCCCATCAGAATTTCCAATACTTAAATCTGATCTCCTAGATCAGATTCGTAGCTGCTGCTTGTAGATAATAAATTTGCATGATGACTTAAAACATCTTCTACTTTATTTTCTTTTCCTTTTATATACCTTTTTTCGAAGTCATACTCACTTAGAAAGGACAAACATCTGGATTTTCTTGTATTTAAATTTTGTTGATCAAATAAATATTTAAGGCTTATGTTTTCTGACATAAGTCAAATTTTTTCTCCAATTAAGTAATGTCGCCACATTTTCAAAGAGTGAATTATAGCAGTAAGTTCTAGATCATGTGTTGCATAATTCTTCTCATGATCTTTTAGTTTTCTGGATTCATAAGCTACAACATAATTGTCTTATAGTAAAACTCCACCTAACCCTTCATTGCAAGCATCAGTACATACAACGAAATCCTTAAATGGATCAATAATTTTTAAGGTCGCGGCAATGGTTAATTGGTGTTTTAATTTGTTAAAACTTTCCTTGTACTTTTTAGTCCATTCAAACTTTTTTCCTTTCTTTTGTAAGGAAATTATGGGGTATTCAATCTTAGAAAATCCTTTTATGAACTTCCGGTAGTATCCCGTAATTCCCATAAATGATACGATGTCAGATACATTTTTAGTAACCGACCATTCCATGATGGCCTTTACCCTATCTGGATCGACTGAGATTCCATCCTTGGACACTACGTGTCCAAGGTACCGAATCTTGTCTTTGAAAAATTCACACTTACTGAACTTTGCATAAAGTTGTTGTTCTCTTAATACTTGCATAACTATTTTCAGATGTTCTTAGTGTTCTTGTTCATTCTTAGAATATATTAATATGTCGTCAATGAAGACAACCACAAATTTATCTAGATAGTTACTTGAGATGTTGTTCATTAAACACATGAGCGCAGCAGGTGTGTTTGTCAACCCAAAGGGAATTATGACAAACTCATACTGATCATAACGGGTCCTAAATGTCATTTTAAAAATACCTTCATCTTTTATTCGCACTTGATGATAACCTGATCTTAAATCTATCTTTAAAAATATAGTTCCTCCGCGAAACTAATTGAACATATCATCTATCCGAGGAAGTGGGTATTGGTTTTAAATGGTCATTTTATTTAGTTTCCTATAATCCATACATAATCTTAGTGTACTGTCTTTCTTTTTCACAAACAAGACCGGTGCTCTCCAGGGAGACACACTTGGTTGAATGTACTTTTTATCGATTAGTTCTTGTAATTGTGATTTTAGTTTTGTGAGTTCGATTATGTTCATTCGGTATGGATATTTCCATGTTGGTACCGCTCTAGGTATCAGATTGATTGTGAAGTCTATATCCCTTTTTGGAGGAAGTCCAGGGACTTCTTCCAGAAAGATATCTTCGAACTCCTTTAAAACAGGTATGTCTTCTAGTTTAGGTTTCATATCATTTTCCTTATCATTCATTATGTACACTGCGAATACTTTACATCCTTTTTTTACTGATCTCTTCATTTGCAGAGCAAATATTTCTCCGATGGTTACCTTCCTAAGAATTCCTTTCACTTTTATATTATTTCCATTATTATCAATACATGTAAATGTTTTATCAAAACAATTTAGCAACACTTTATGCTCTTCAAGCCAATCCATTCCTATTAATAGATCATAAGATCTTGAAGGAAATATATTTACATTCACATGTGTAAGGAAATCATTCAACATTATCTTACAATTTCTAACAATACCAGTAACCTTTCTTTTTATACCTGTGGCTAATTATACTAACCAGGACTTATCAAACTTTTCAGGTACCAAATTGCATAAATCAACTACTCTAGGTGATATATAACTCATGCTTGCGCCTGGATCAATTAAGATAGAGATAGGTTTTTTTTTTATCATACCTTCAATTTCGACCATGGAAGTTTGGTGGTCTGCTTGTCGATTTTTCAGTGCAACGCAGATTCTGTCCTTGCTCCTAGCCATATCCCCAACTGTAACTGCTTCTTGGATAGAATTGACATTAAACTTATGTTTCTTTGCTAGAAAATCTTTAAAGTAGTGTTTCTCTCCACACTCCCAACATTTTAAAAGTTCTTTTTGTGCTGGGTTTTTATTAGGAACAATCGAGGGTACTGCTAAATCTTGAGGTTTAAAACCTTTGTAATTATAACCCTAATACCCTCTATAATTATTTCCCATGTTTTTATGGAACTTTTTCTTTCTTTCTTTTAGAATCGAAATTATTTTCCCTTTGATTTTTCCAAGCCGGTATACTTTCTCTTTTATTCTTGTTTTGGTCATAACAGAAGTTGGCCTTCCTCATCGCTTCCTCTAGTGTCTTTGGATTGTCATATTCAATCCATTCTTTAATCATGAGGGCCAGACAGCTAAGGAACCGTTGTATCTTGGGCTTCTCATCAATTATGTAGGGGACATAGCGAAGTAAGCTTAAGAACTTACTACAAATTTCTTTCATTGTCATGGCCTATAACCTTAGTGCATAAAATTTCTTGGCTCTTTCTTCATAATACTGTTCAGATAAATATTTTCTTTTAAAAAGTTTCTTAAAATTTTTCCAGGTTACATAACTTTCTTTTTATACCCTTAACTTTCTTTATGTCTTGCCACTATATATCTACCTTTCCGGTCAGATTATAAATGGCCATTTTTGTTTTCAACTCGTCTGAGTAATTATATATCTGGAAGTACTTTTTCATACTGGACAACCAGGCCTCTGCCTCCTCACCCTTCTCGATTTCCCCATTAAACATGGTTGGTTTATGTTTCTTGAACTACCCAGAGATTTCCTCATAGGGTCTGCACTTTTTCTTCTTTTTATTTTTGTCACTGCTTTTGGTTAACTCTTGAACTTTTTTGTAATGTTTAACTGAATCTTCACTTGAAGTGTTAGTGTTATGGCTAGAAATTTTCAGCTTCCTACCCTTACGTTTATTGTACGGGGCAGTTTTAGGCAGTTCCTGTTCAAAATCCTTATCTTTATCTTTTTCTTCATTATGTATTTTTGCTAACAAGATAGTGTTTAGTTCTTCCTAAGCCTTCAGAATTTGCTCATTATCTTCCTTAACCTTTCTTAATTTAGATCTTAGTTCATCCAAAGTCCTTTTTAATTCAGATTTATTGTCCTGACTTTCATTTAGATATACCCATAACTCTCTATCCCTTAGATTACCCTCTTCATTATTTGAAGGTTGTTCCAAGCGACGTTCCTCTTCTATAGACATTCCCGCATCTGCCATATTTCCTGCAAAATATATTTGTACTTCTCTTTGTTGTGTGTAAGAAAATTTTCAAGACAAAATAAACATGAGTTAGTTTGTTGTTTTCTATAGCAGTTTTGTGTTGAGCCTATTCAGGCCTAGTGCTGAAACCATGCTCTAATACCCTATGTAACATACCTCAAAATTCAAATATTAAAAAAAAAAATTCTATAACCATATATCTTCAGACATATTAATAAAATACCTAACTATTATAAGAAAATACAAACAAAAACACACCTTGGAAATATTGAATGATCCTCATTGCCTTAACCTTAGAAACCACAATGTCACATACCCATACCGAGAGTATCATGCAGAATAATTTAAAAATTCTCTTTACTATCTCTTTCAGCACAGTCATGTGTCATGTTCATCCTTGTACATTCAATTCTCAGGCTTAGAGACCACTGTAACAGTCATTCTGCCAGTCAACAGATCCACTCTTCAACCATATTAGTCATTTTCGCACTAGTTTAACTGACTTTTTTGTCTTTAGCCATCCTCTTCGAAATTTGGAAATCGAAACAAATCGATACCTTCATTTAACTACTTTTTTCCTACGAAACTCGAAAATCGAAAAACCAACAAATCGATACCTTGATTTGACCACTTTCTACCTTCCGCATTTCGCATATGCTTTCTGCATCGTTGATCCTTGCGGAATCAACCTTAACCGTCGATCTTTATTTGATGCGGAAATCGGATCCTGGAAACTCCAAGTTCTGTAATCTAAATCCTTGACTTTTCGTGTTCCGCATTTCGCATATGGTTTCCACACCGTTGATCCTTGCAGAATCAACCTTGACTGTCGATCTTAATTTGATGCAGCAATCAGATCACATATACTCCAAGTTCCGTTAACTTCAACCCTTGACTTTCTGCGTTCCGCATTCCGTATATGCTTTCCACATCGTTGATCCTTGCGGAATCAACATTGACCGTCGATCTTAATTTGATGTGAAAATTGGACTTCGAAAACTTCAAGTTCTGTTAACTTAATTCTTGACTTTCCATGTTTCGCATTCCACCTTTCTGCTGCGAAATTCGAGAATCAGAAACTCAACATTTTTCCTTATCTTTTTTTCTATTTTACGCCTTCCGTTTTCTGCAACTTCTACAAACCGTTGATCTCTTTTGCGGCTTTAAGTCTCGACTGTTGATCTGATTCTTTGCGGATTCCACAATGAAACCTTCATGACCAATATTAGCCATTGATCTTCTTTGCAGATACCATCTCAACCGTTGATCTTCTTCTTTGCAGATTCCACAATGAGACCTCCGCGACTATTATCAACCATTGACCTTATTTTGTGGATGCAATATCGACCGTTGATCTACTATTTTTGTGGATCGACGTCTAAATTTGTGGATTTGCAAAAAGCGGGTTTCCTTTCAACTTTTTGGAACTAAACTTCCACAAATATGTCTTTTGCATTTCTGTGAATCATCAATCTTGATTTGCGGATTAGATATGGACCGTTGAACTTCTAATCTTATGGATTAATGTTTAACTTTGTGGATTCAAGGGTTTATAGTATGATTTGGGGTTTTGATTTACTGTAAGTTAAACCGATATGAAGATTAACTTGATGCTTAACCCTTTTTTTGATTATGTCTTCTTTGTTCATAAATTAAATAGTCAAGCCCTAACTACGCTAAGTTGATTAGGGATTCAGACAACAATTTTTTAAGGTTTCCTCAGTGTAACAAAACAAGAATTTTCATATGCGACATAGGCATGATACAGATCTATGTTATAACAACATTACAGATTCCATCAACGTTCCAATAAGCATAATTAGGTTGAGTGGAAATGAAAAGAACAGACAAATCCCGGTTACTTGTAGGAATACATGGTTCATTTTAAAAAGAAACAGAGGATTCAACCCATTATACACAGAACCATGAATTCTAAATTCTTCAAGTATTGGTTTCAAAACTATATACAAATCTGCAACAACCAACTATACAAAATCTATGCTCAAAATGAAATTATTAAATACTACAATAATAACATTATACAGATCTAATATATTTCAGAGGAACAGGGATATTTTTTCTATATAAAAGCATAACCCTATTTCCTAGAGATGTAACTGTACATAAACATTTCACATACACATCCTAATGTAACTAGAATTAGTCATAAGAAAAACAAAGTAGGAACTTGGCACCAAAGCTGGGAAAACAAAAGTGGAGAAGTTGTTCCTCTCAACCAACTCCCAGAGCATCCAAATTACTTGCTCTAGAACCCCCGATCCCGTTCACTGAACTACAAGAGAAAAATATCTCAATGCATCATCTCTTGCATTATACAGATGTTAATCCCCGTCCAATGCTAGCCTCCTGTTGCTCATGGACGTACTATTAAATTGTAGTTTTCCTAGGACTTGGTCATTTATTAACCTCCTACTCTGTAGAAACTCAACTAGGAGTGCAGACCTGATTTTTGGGGATGATGCCTTCTACATCTCGAGTTCTCACTTGGTGGTCTCTGCCACTTGTCATTTCCCTATTGTGGTCAGCGAACACTCTTTCAACAACCATTTCCACTTGTGTTCCCCTTCAACATCTTTTATTAATAAGGAATGTTTTATTAAAAGATGTTCTATTCTTGACTTTCCCATCAAAGAATAATAAAATAATAATCAAAGTATTTTCCAACAGAATTAATAATTTTTAATTCAGGAGGTACTACATTGAAAACAATGTCATCCTCAACTTTGACAATAATGGATTATTAATGTAAACAACAATGGAAGATAGGAAGATGGGGCCAACGATGGTATTTTTAAAATGTAATTGAAGATGATTCTTCAATTTTCCACTAAAAATTGGAGAACGAGACGGTTTGTTGGAGAAAATTGTTTAGGTAGACTCATAGTCTTGGCCAAGTTATAGATTTTTCTCTCTCACATGAGAAGATGATGAAAAACTTATTGAAGCATAGAATGGCTTTCATATGTAGTGAGTGGTTGTAATGTTATTCATTTATTTACAATATTGTTTGGGGGATTGAGTTTTTTCTTTTTTCAACATTTTCTTTGGGGGGATATTACAAATAATCATCAAAGAAATGTGTTTAGAAACCAAACATATTTTTCTAAATAAATTGTTATGATTACAACATTTTATCTAAATAAATTGAGAATTATATCTCTAGATATCTTTTTTATTGTAAGTAAGCAAAATATTATATTAACAAAAATAAAGAGTACATATCGAAGATTACATCCAACCAACCATGGGCACTAAAACACTAGACTGAAAATTCCCATATCATCACAAAAACCATAAGCCTCTTTGATTGTCTTCCCAACTACACAGATATCAACCATATCCTTCTTAAGAATTTCCCAAAACATCATGTCATATAAGTCTAGTCCATACAGCTTGAACTTGAAACCCCCATGTATTGTTGATATAAAACATAAACTAAAACCCAGACACTTAACATAAACACAAAAACTTCTAAGCAAAAGAATGAGGCGGAAAGGCTAACAGACTCAAACTTTGCGCGGCAAGGAAGAATATCCTGAATCAAAGCTTGAGGAACCAAATGGGGTGTTAGCAGCATGCGACATTGGATGCTCTAGAACACGAATCCCCAAATATTTCACTATAGCGTCAATCTTCAAGTGCATCATTCTGGCGTCTGAGTGATGCTTATTCCAGTTTCGGACTGGAACCTCAACACCCTCCTCCTTCAGTCGATGCTCCCACATTACATGCCCCATGACGTTCTTAATCACCCATTATAGGGCCATAGTACACTCAGATAATCCCAATATGACCTCATTATTTCCAAGGTCAATGACCCAATATTCCATCACCTTGCTCTCTTGTTGCAACTGCTCATCGTCAATTTCTACCCATAGTCCAAATTACAATGTTTCTAGCTCATTTTGAATCTCCAGAGTAAGACCTAGTCTGAAGTAGCAAGCCTCCATGACAACACACTTTTGAGCCCGCGTGATGTTGCGCCTTCCAACAAGAGCCTTTCTCTTGGACGCATTCCACTTCCTGGCCACATTGCCACCCATTGCCTCACTCTTAGCTTGCATCCTTGTCCAAACACAATTACACCACCTATATTCCAGAGAAAAAAAAAAAAANAATCAATGGGGGTGTTGGACACCTTTCCTGGGGTTAAAAACATGTTTCCATAATCAATCATGATAAACTTCATAACTATGTTTAGGTCAACCTTTTGTACCATGATCCCTATCAAATCTGTTCCCAGTAGATCATGTGATCTACCACTTCTGGTACTCATAATTTATCCTACGAACAACCTTCCCCCACACCATGTGAAGTGGTTGTTGCTTGTTACCTTTAAAGGCCAAATTAAGGTCTTCGTACCTAACCTCCTATCTACCCGTCCGAGTAATGATCTGCCAACCAGGACTGTATGGCCATGTCTTGATGCTGCTACAATTCATGTGTGTCGGCCTCTTCCTAATGGGAAACATCTAGAGCATGCTAAGTTTCACAATGCATTCTAATCGTCCCATTAGTTAGGTCCTCCAATGAACCTTTCATAATGCATGTCCTGTAGAATGAAATCCAGTTGTTCAAGCCTATGCTCCAATCACCAGTTGGTGGAAACTTTTGAGCTAGGGTACCTCTTATGAATTCAGAGGGTCATTTCTAGAACTATAGAACATCAACATGGATTTCCTATGCCAATTTTGTTAAAATTCCAATAGCCTACGCAAATTAAACAACATGTGATTAAAATTTTTTAGTTCATTAATAAATTGAAATGGCCTATCTCTTTGTGAATTCCCAAAATTTAATACTAAAATAATATAATATTGACCTATTTATTCTTTTTCTTTTCCATTTCCTTACAGTAATAGTCAATCGTTGCTTATAAAATCTCCTTTATTGGAGGTCCGAGGAAAATAATAATATCCATCATCGAGGTCCTTGTTAGTCTATCATTGTAAGCCGATAATAGTTGGGTTGGGAGATGGGACTGGTATGGCTTAGCGACAAGCTAATTAGTTGTTCTAACCATACCTTACCTTCTAGCTTCTTTGCTTGTAATTTAAAATTTTGTCAATTTTCAAAAAAATTACAAAATTTAAATTTACACTTACAATGTGAAAACAAGTAAAGTGAATGGTTTTTTATTTATAAAATTCAATTTTGTTGATATAAAAAGAGGAAGGGATCTCAAAGAAATCATAGTTTATTAAAGAATATATATTATTACATTTTATATGGTCTAGAAAATTAGCATATTGTTCTTTGTTTTAAAAGAACAAGTTCTCAAATAATCATGTTTAATTAGAGGTAAATCATTTTGACTTACATGTGCCCCATGCTTGTGAGTTGCGTGTGTACCTAGATGTATAATGGCAGTGGATGGAATTGGACCCTTGAACCCATTGTCACACGAGTACCAGCTTCATCGAATTCTTGATTCCCCTAGTAAAAAAAGAAGAAAAAGTTTTATTAAAAGTTATACATTGCATTTAATATGATACATAAAATTAACATTTCGATATTTCAATTTGTCTTTATATTTACATATCTCATTTTGATATTTCAATATGTCTTTAATTTCACGAATTGAGACTGTATATATCTAAACTTTTCTACTTTTATGTAAGTTTAAATTTTTCTATTTTATTTAAATTAAATTTCTTTCATAAATTTGTATTTTTTTAAATTAATCATACATTTAAAAAATTCCAAATCATTTTTCTAATTCTTACGATAAATAAATTTTTTTTATTAAAATAATAAAAAGTAATATCAAAATCCTAATTTATTAAATTCTTTATAGTCAAATTGGTTATTGAAAAAAAACACTAAAATGGAAGATATTACATTATTAGCATATTATATTGAAAATATTTTTTTAGTTTTTTATTTATTGAGAAGTAATTCTAATTTGAATCCCATTAGACTTTATCCTACCATATTCTATAGTGCACTAAAACATATCAAGAAAATAGTTGAGAATGACATTATTTTCAAGTTTTCTTTGTTAACTTTTAAAAATGAGGTGAAAACATTGATTGAAAAATATGTCTTAGCTTAAAATAAATGATGTTGTTAATGATGCATATAAACACTATATACATACATACATACATACATATATACATATATACATACATACATATATATATAACCATTAAACTAAGTAGTTAGTTCAATTGGTTCACTAATGTTGTTGGGAATTTGACAATTTTGTGTAGGCAAGTGCCTAATTCAAATCCCCTTGAGTGAGGCACATTAGTATATGTTGATAAGTTTATTAGGATGTCATTTGTGAATGTGAGGAAGCATTCTTTAGGTTTCCATGCAAGGTTTTCTTTGGAAAAAATCATAAACATTAACATTAAAAATATAATCATTATTAAATGACAATAAATGATATTTTGTAATATTAGAATGGCTACAAAATGGCATATATATGAATCCTACATCATTAACACTACTTTTTAAAAAGTTAATTAGTGTAGAAAACAACAAACACGATGTTGTGACGCCAAAAAATGTTACAAAATAACATTTATACCTCAATAACATTAACTTAATTTTTCAAAAATTCCATCATTATTAAATATCAACAAACACTATGTTGCACTAAAAAAAATGGTACAAAATGACATACATAAGAATTCTTATAACATTAGCATTAATTTAAAAAAAAATATCATTATCAAGTTACAATAAACACTATGTTGTGACACTAAAAAATGCCACAAAACGATATATGAATCCCATATCAATAGCACTAATTTTCAAAAAGTTAAGAGTGATTCCATGAAGAAGGATAATGATTTTATGATGTAAATTGTTGTAGCATGGATGCGTAGGGAAGTCTTTTTGTTAAAAAGGTGTCAGCGACATTTGGTTGAAAGTAAAATTTAATGTAAGCAGATTTTTGGCTAAACGTTATTTTCAGTCAAAAGTTAAATTTAATGTAAACAAATTTTCTAACTAGTACCATTATCAACAAGAAGCCAAATCATCTTTTCCTTGAAAATTTGGTGTGAAGAGTTGCTTCAATCTGGATGTAAAATTTATGGTCATCAAGGTAAGTTGTGGACTTGTAGTAATTGGAATCTTAACCTCAATTTCTATATCGTTTAATTTTCTCTCTACAAGGAAAGTCATAGACTCTTTATTGTCCTAAATAACTGTACATTCTTCATTGGAATACCCCAACTTCTAATGGTAAGTGTTGTACTTTCTCTTTCTATTACCAGTAGAAGGAGTATGTTGGTATGAACCCTTTGATTATCTATGAGATGGGAAATTTTTATGAGTGAAAAGAGTTGAGAAAGAAGTACTAAAATATTTGTAACTCTTTTTATAAACTTTTTAAATCAAGTCTTAAAATATGCTTCTAAACTACACACTTAAGAGTTAAGATTCTCATCTTTGAAATTACCATTAAACTTAAGAATATGGAACTTTCAAGAATATATCAATGATACTACATTCACCCAAGATATTTTTTTGGGACTAAACATCTCATTATCCCTTTGTATTTATCAAAGTATGGATATGGATTTCATTCCTACTGAAAATAACCTTTGGAAATGACTTAATATTAGCCCATTGTTCCATACAATACCTTTATCCATTTTGAATAGGATTTGGTGCCAAGCTTAAGAGGAACAATAACCACAAATCGATCCTTGTATTAAGCGAGTGAGTATTTAAAATGCTCTAAATACATAACTTTATAAATCAAAATCTTCTTCAATATAATATATTGAGTGGAGGGTATGAGGTACGAACCCTCAAGGAGACTTGATCCATAGCCTTGATCATATTCACCCAAATGTACATAAATCAAAAGATTTTTCAATATAATAGATTTAGTGGAGAGTATGAGGTACGAACCCTCAAGGAAACTTAATCCAAGACCTTGATCATATTGAGTCAAATGTCATGAGACCGAGTAAGGAACAAATATAAAAACCCTTACTACTCCTAACAGCATAGAATTTTAATAAGTGTAAAATATAAAGTTCCTTATAAAACCAAATAAAATGAAACATAATAAAGGGAAAATATGAAGACATTACGTAGCCAAATGCCATGATCATTAATCTCTAAAACTAATTGATATGGGCTCTATAACCAAAAGATATGAGCACGATATAAAAATTGAAAAGATATGAGCACAATGTAAAAGTTGTGAATATGACACATAAGAGATAATATGCAAATATTAGGTATTAAGTTACTACGTGTTTTTTCATTCTTTATATTATTATTATTATTATTTAGATTATTAAATAAATGACATTTTCCAAAAAGTCACGTTTAAAAAAAAAATCTCATAAAATTTTTATAGAAACTTTTAAAATAATGAAGTTGTTATAGAAAGTATATAGAAAAGATGTACTAGAATAAGAAAGCTTCTTAAAAAGGTATGTAGAAAGATGTATAAGGAAGTTTTAGAGTAAAGAATTATATAGATAATTTCTACAATATATAATAATATATATTATCTCTATTAACACAAAGACCATGTTTAATTGTGTATTAGATAAGTGGTTATGATTAACAAACCAAATCATAATAGATTAGAAATTATATTTTTAATTAATAGTCAATAATATATTTATTAAAATTAGTTGGTTAGTGAAGTGTTAATGTATTTTAAAATGTTGAAGTGGTATTTTATGACAATTTTCTATAAAAAAACATATATATATATATATATAAAGCAAATATGTATGAATAAAATTTGCAATTCATCATTATGGCATTATCTAACAAATAATTTAAACAAATATGTGTAAAATATGTACTTCATCATTATAGTATTATCCAACAAATAGGTCTTATCGTTTTTATGAGAGGAAAATGTGTATCATTCGGAAAACCTAAGCAAATTTGTAGTATGGGAATGGACTATTGTTAAGATTTTGAGCAAATATGGAGAGCTTCAAACTTTAAAACTTTTATCAATCAATCACTGCACATATGAATCTTCATAAACAAATCAACTACGTAAATCATTCAACCATATGATACATGATGTACCCTAGGAAAACCCTCCAAATACAGAGGATGAAAACCCAACAATTTTTTTGAGTATAATAGATAGAGGGTGAAAACGCGAAGTTGGGTAACACTTCCGTGAGAATCAGGTGTCCAAACAACATAGCGAACGTTATTCGGCCGAATAACTATATTTATTCGGCTGAATAATGAATTTATTCGGCCGAATAATTATCATTATTCGACCAAATAACTAATTCTTTATTCGGCTGAATAAAGTTAACAGTGAACCAATTAATTTGACAGAACGCATAGCCGGCCGGCATTTTTTACGGTCGTTTTAATACTTGTTCGGCCACATAATTATTCGGTTGAACAATTATTCGGCCGAACAATTATGCGGCCGAATAGTTTCTCGGCCGAATAATTATTCAGCCGAATAATGGTTCGGCCGAACAACTATTTGGCCGCATATTTGTTCGGCCGAATAATTATTTTGCATAAAAGGCAAGCTCCGGCTCCATTTTCATTGTTTTCGCCTGTAGTCATTTGTCTTCATCTTGTCGTGTTTCTCCCATCATCTGATTTGTTTGTTGTTGTCCATCATCCCTGTCCACGTTACCGGTCCTCCTAACGTGGACATACTAGTTTCCTGTCGGCGTGGAGGTCGCTTCATGATGGTCTGTTCGTCGTGGAGGTCTGTTTGGCATGGAGGTCTGTTCGTGGAGGACACTTTGTGGTGGTGTTTGTGGTCTTTTCTTGGAGGGTCTCTTCGTGGTCTGGTCTTGCTGTGCTCCCTCGTGTCAGGCAATTTTTTATGAAATTGCTTTTATAATTTGAAACTTTTAATATGTGATTTATCTCTTGTTGTAGTCAATGGCATTCGCTTTTCCTTGAATAGTATTGCAGAGTTAAAGTTTGCATATGTTAATTGGTATTGTATAAATCTTATAATTTTAATTTTAATTAATATCTATATGTTTATGAACTCTGTCCATGTTAATAGAGTAGATGAACTCTGTCCAAATGGACAGAGTCCATTTGGATAAATTTTTGTTAATTTTAATTATAAATTCTATGTTTTTAGAATTTGATATAATCTATTTTAATTAGAATTAAATATTTTTAACTTAAATTATAGGTAATAATTTAAATAAAATGGAAGGAGTTAATGAATTCTGTCCATTTGGACAAAGTTGATCAACACTCGGATGGACAGATCATGAACTCTGTCCAAATGGACAGAGTTGAAGAACTCTCTTAAAATGGACAGAGTTGATGAACTCTGTCCACATGTGAATAGAGTAAATCAAATCTATTCAAATAGACAAGACAATGGATTATACTTAGCAAAACATAATTCATGCAGACTTCATCAACTCTTTCCCTGATAAATTTACTTAGCAAAATGTATTTTAGTAGGTTTAATATAAATCATAAAAAAAAACATTATTACACATAAAACATCAGATTTTTTTATTACTAATCTGTTTTATCTTGTGTACTTTTTATCTAAAACATAAAAGAAACATATAACTTGTATAATGCTTATTAGTTACAATTTATACTTACTTACAATTTATACTTACTATTATATCAGAGTTCATCAACTGTGACTCTGATCAGTTTACTTAGCATAAGGGATGTTTTTTATGATTTTATGGAATAATGAAAATATTTGTAGTTGACATAAAGAAATGTAGTTTTAATTTCATATTTGATGATATTGGTTCTATTAATTTTAAAAATCTAAAATACATCAAAAACATAGAGATTGCTACATTAATTTTTTATACATCCAACAATAGTGTAGCTATTTTCATTTTAAGAACTATTAGATAATATGAGGGACATCTAGGTAATAGAAACTTAGTTTTTATAGTAGTTAGTTCTTTGAAGTTGAGGCATTAACATGCAGAGTTTGAATATGTTATGAGTTGATATATTAGATAATATTAAGGACATATAGGTCTTTATTAAAAACTTAGTTTTTTTAGTGGCTAGGTCTGTGAAGATGAGGAATTAACATGTAGAATTTGAACATGATATGAATTGGTTTGTGTAATCTTGTAGATATCATCTCAAATGAAAATAGATAATAAATTAACTATAATCATTTAAAGAACCATTAGATAATATTAGGGATATCTAGGTTCTTATTGATATCTTAGTTCTTATAGTAGCTAGGTTTTTGAAGTTAATTAAAATTAACATGTAGAAATTGATATGGAAATAGATAATAAATTAGCTATAATCATTTAAAGAACTATTAGATAATATTAGGATATCTAGGTCTTTATTGAAATCTTAGTTTTTATAGTAGCTAGGTTTTTGAAGTTGATTAATTAACATGTAGAGATTGATATTTCTGTAAATTTGTAGATATCATATTCAATGGAAAGAGAGTAGCATTGAGACAGAAGCTTAGGTGGTTATCACATTTTTCGAGAGTTGGTGTCCGAAATGAAAATCAAAGATTATCGTGGTCACCTCTGGATTCAGGCTTATTGTATAGTTCACATTCAATTTATCATTGACGTGGCGATAGTGGTAGAGATGATTCCTCCTTATCATCTATGGTTGCAGTGTCATTGATATAAAGAAGGGTCATTTATTTTTATTTGTAGAAATGGGTCTTGGAGTATTCGGAATTATAGATATGATTGATCAAATCTATGACTCCTATTACTCCTCAACCCATATCTACAAATCTACACATAAAATTTAGAGGAGGCAAAAGTAGTAATGTTTTTACATGTTTCTTCTTCAAGGTATGTAATATTACCCAAATTGTTCTCTGATATATAAGTTTAATTAGTTTAAATAATTTTTGACATTTGTAAATTGCTTGTATATATGTTGAAGCTTGGGTCTCTTCAATCTTTTGAGGTAAAAGGAAGACTCCATTGGAGGATAGTGGTGGAATTGTAAGTTTAATATTTTATTTTATTTATTTTAGTTTAAAATAGTTTAAATAGTTTGTAAGATTTATAAACTATTTGTATACATGTTGTAGCTTGGGTCTCCTCCACCTTTTAGAGGCAAAAAGAAGACTCCATTGAATGATAGAGAATTTGAGGTAATTTTGTTAATAATTCTATTGATCTTCTATATACTAGTTTAATGTTTTAATGTTTTGATTTTAATTTAAAATTGTTTAAATAATTTATGATATTCATAATCTGTTTTTATACATGTTTTATATTGTTATGAGTCCAAGGGAAGACCCTAGTGGAGGATAGTGATGGACTTCTTTGATTCAGACATCGAGGAGCTTAATTTTAGGATTATACACATGTTCATGAATGTTTTTTATTATTATATACATGTACATTGAACTTACATGTTCATGAAGTTTTTTTATTATATACATGTACATTGAACTCTAATATTCATGAATTTTTTTTGGATTATATAAATACATACATTGATCTTAGATTTTTTTTTGGATTATATACATGTATATGTAAATGTTAGGAATGTTAAGAATGTTAAGAACGAATATGGGGAATGTTAACGTTAAGAATGAAAGCAATCCAATTTGTTACATTGATCTTAGATATTGTTTTTTGGATTATATATATGTATATGTAAAGGTTAGGAATGTTAGAAATGTTAAGAACGAATATGGGAAATGTTAACGTTAAGAGTTAAGTGAATTAAATTGACTATATAAACATGGGAAATGTTAGGAGTGAATGTGGGAATGGGGATGGGGAATGTTAAGAATGAATTTTAGGAAGTTTAGATAGGTGCAATTATATGAATGTATGTATTAGTAAATTTATGTATGTTTGTATATGTAACATATTTTTAATGTTGAAAAGTTGAGAATTTTAGGAATGTTAGGAATGTTAGATGCAATCTAATGTTAAGAATCAATGTGGGGAATGTTAGGAATCAATGTTAGGAAATATTAGTAATGTTAGGAAGTTTTGATAGGCGTAAATATATGAATGTATGAGTAAACGTTAGGAATGGTTATGAATGTTAAGAAGTTTTCATAGGAATATTTTTATTGCTAAAGTAAAATTAGTAACTTGATTCTGAATTCTAATAAATTATAGCTCAATCCATAAATTTTCTAAGGTAACATTATCAACTTGATTTTGAATTCTAATATTTTTTTATTACTAAGGTAACATTAGCAACTTGATTTTGAATTTTAATAAATTAAAGTTCAATGACTTCATGATAGCCAATCTTAACATAGAACAAGAAATGATATAGTTAAAAACATCGCAATGGAATTCCGTCCTCAGTTATCCGTTCATGGTCATATTTGGACAGTTTCCATTTTTTATTTTTTAAGTTTTTTTTTTATACAACTTGTTCCAATTTTATTCGAGATGCACATACTAAATGACTATACTGACAACATATAACATTAGGTTCATAATATTGAAAGTAGACATAATTTCAGTCATATGGGTCTGCTGCAAAAAATAGCCTTTTAAAATGATGGATCCTCTCTCGTATGTAAATCCGTTGTCATTGTAGTCCTCCAATAACTTCATTTTTCCTTCGGTGCATTGCATCAAATAATATTTTACATTTTCGTTGTTGTCTAAAGGTGCAATCATAGCGAAAATATCTCTTGTGCAAATTACAATTGGCGTTGGAGTTAAGTGAATTAAATTGACTATATAAACATAAGGTGATGGACAATATTGAACAATCAACAACATCATTACCTTCTCTAACAAGATTTGAAATTCTATCGCCATCAGATGATATTTTTATTTCTTCTGATTCTAATTCTTCTATGTTTGCTAGTGGCATTTTCCCTTTTGGATTAATCTCTGCGTGTTTCCAATGTTTTACGTAGTTGTTCGTTATGTTTTCACAAACTTCTGTAGATTCAACATTTTCAGTGCAAATATGACAAAAACATGTTTGCTTTCTACTATCAAATGCAAACACATTTTGGAAGGATTTTGTTTGAATAGATTGAAGTTCTCTAGTCCCATGTATGGTGCTAGCATCGTATGGTATTGATCTATCCATATCTTGGACCCCAACAAGACAAAAAAACCTACACAATAAATGATAAATCACAAATGACAACTTTTAATGTTAGTTTACAAATACTTCAATGTTAGTACATACATTTTTTAAAATTGACAATTAATATAAATTAAAAAAATAATGTACATTCCTGCACTCATATTTTGATTGTTGACTACAATCATGGCTTAGATTTGATTTACACCATTGGACAACCTCCACAGCTGAATTAAATTTTCTAGAAGAATGGTTCATTTGCCATCTTCGAAGTGCTCTTTTTACGCATGCTCCTGCACCATCATGTTCACCTTTTCCATGTCCAGTTTCAAAGAAATTCCAACAATGTTTAATGTTCATTGCTTTATGAAGTCGACATAACCAAAAAATGATCGTGAAGATTTAAATTGTCCTGCACATCCATCCGACCATATCCAATATTCATTGAATTTAACTTTATGACTTTTTAGTGAATCATAGAAAAAAATTTCAATACAATGTTCAACAAAATGTGTATCATGTGTACGATCATCGCTGATATAAAAGTGATATTCTTTAATCACATCTCGACTGTCACATGTGCTTTCAATGTCATCAACATCTTGTTGATAATGTCTATATAAAACATGACAAATATCAAAACTTGGTCAGAATGATAGTATTCACTTTGAATCTCTTTTTGTGCAGCAAATGTGTAGTTTTCTGCAAAATCAACTACAGACAAAATTGTTCCAGTTGGAAAAATTTCATTGGAATGTTTGAATTGAAGGTCTTGCCATCGTGCTCTATGTGAATGCTTGGTGTACTTATAAATTTCACTTTCAAATTTCTTGAGAAAATCTATCACACATATTTTATCTTCTCGCAATTCAATTCTTTTGGAATGTGCATCACTAGAACTTGTAGAATAATTGTTGTATTCATATCTTCTCCAATCAACGGTTACATTTTAAAGCGACTGATCATTATCGATAGGGTATTTATTGTGGAATAAAACAAGATTTCCACAACCATGACAATGTTTTCCATTGACACATTTCTTATTATAAAATACTTCATTGTGATTTCTCTCACATAGGGTTTGAGATATGAATTCACGTACTGTGGGCCGAGGTGGCAAATTTGTCCAAAACATTTTATCAAATTCAAGAAACGTGTCATAATATAATTGAAATTGCACATGATAACGACAACAACATGTGTCACGTATAGTAATAGGTCTAACATACCATGGTTTTTGTTGCACAAATGTAGTGATCGACATATTAATTCCATGATGATCTTCCTTGAATTTATTGAACAATTGTACTTATGTCATTTCCATTATATGTTTTGGACGGCTTTCATATACATTTCGTGATACTCTTTGTTGTATCACATCCCTTGAATTTGGTGAAACTCGAGCATGTTCCAACCAATATTTCTGTACAATATCTTTAACACCTTCTCCCATTCTATCTTTGTAAAGTTGTCTATAAATAATTGCCCAGCAAGCAAGTTCATCATTTTCATCTATTTGCATTCTAAACTTGCTATGTTTGTGTAATGTCTTTCTTGAGGTTCCAATTGCTTGTGCTAGTTGTGTTGTCAAACGTTTTTGTCTAGTACTAGCTGAAACAATTGTTGTCTGAATTGCTCTGCGTGCAGCACTGGTATCTTTCTTTCTGGATTTTCCAAATTTTTTTATTGCATCACATATATTTTCTATCACATTATGTTTCAGTTTCGACTCTTTTTTCGCCTTGTGAATACCCAATAATGACGTAGCACCTTCTAACTTCTTGAACACCAATAAACATCTCAAAATTTGCGCTTGTCCTGCTATTGAACAATCCTTGAGAATATCATCATAAATTTTTGTAGCACGATATTTTGCAACATGTATAGGTAATTTTTCTCCATATTTGTCGCAATCAATGTCTTCTAACATTTCATCATCAATGGTGAAAGTACCTATACATCAAATTAAATTTAATTTAACATATGTCCAAAAATACAATTCATTATAAAAAATGAATTTCGAAAATACATGAGATATACATACTAGGTCCAATTTCTGGATCTTGGTTTTGATCTTCAATATTGACTTCATCAACATTAACATGTAAATCACTATTTACATCAACAATAGTCTCTTCAACTTCCATTTGTTCTTCTTGTACCCTATTTTCAATTTCCATTTCATCAACATTGTCATGTAAATATGTTCTTATATCTTCATTTATTTCTTCCGTTTCTGCAACCCTTGCTCTTTTGGCTGTATTTCTGAGTTTTGGTTTTTCCCGATTAGCATCATCATCACGTTTACGATCACTTTTTTTTTTTTTTACGGTTTCTTTTATTGCCTATGATTGCTTAATCTCCTTTTGAAAAACCCTTGGAAAAAATAAGAACACCTTGTAAATAAATCTTCTTTGTAAAACAATTGGAAAAAAAACTCTTTGAAAAAACAACTTATATAAATATTTTGGAGAAAAAAAACTCATTTGCAAAAATACTTTGCAAATAAACTCTTTGGAAAAGACCCATTTCAAAGAACCTACTTTGCAAAAATACCTTGGAAAAAAAACTTTTTGAAAAAAAAAACAACTCTTTGGAAAAATACCCATTGCAAACAAATAACCTACTTTGGAAAAATATCTTGGAAAAATACTTTATGAAAAAACTTCTTTTCAAAATTACTTTAGAACACAAAATATTTGGAAAAAATGCCTTGGGAAAAACCTCTTTGAATGTACCCCTGGATTATAAATAAGAGGAAAAATACCTTCTAAAAACCTTTTGGCAAAAGAAATGTCCTCTGAAAACTCCTTCAAAAATACTTTTACTTATACGAAATGAAGAGGTGAGAAAATAATGAGGCTCTTTCGTTTTACATATACGAAATGAAGAGGTGCAAAAATAATGAGGCTCTTTCGTTTTACTTAAAAAAAAATGAAGAGGTGCTAAAATAATGAGGCTCTTTCGTTTTATTTATACAATTATTTTTTTCGGCTAACGAATTTTTTTTTGCACTTAGTTTTTCGGCCGAACAACCTTATTTGTAACATCTTCGTTACGGAAAAACATTGTTCGGTCGAATAACCTCTGAAACCTGTAACCTGCACAGTTTTCAGGTTTCTCCATTTTCGGAAGGTAAAATGGATGCTTTACACTAAAAATCAACTGTCGGACTTGATACCTTTAGTTTCGTCATTAAATCTACTTTTCGTAGGTATAGATTTTGGTGTGTATAGGTGAGATCCGATATTTTTATTTTTTTTGTTTCTTAACCTGTGTCGAGTTTAGTTTCATCTCTTTCAAAATGCGGTGAAATGAAAAATATATAACTTTAAAAATACACCACCAAAAAAATTGAAACAAATATGGTGCACTTAATTGGAGTGTCTACTTCAAAAGGGTATTCGTAGATTTTTAAGTTTTATAGTCAATTGAGAGAAAAGTGGCGCAACCAAAAACATGTTTAAAACTGACAAGGTTTTCCCATTGATTGAATTCAAAAAAATATTATAATGAGTATATAGATCCGTTGGTTACAAAGTTATAGTCATCGCAATAGTATATTGTGTGTAGATTGTCGTAGCATATTTGTTTTTTGCAAAACACGACTTTAACAATGATTTTACGGGCGCAACCAGACATGACTATTTTTTAGTCCTTTCATTTTATAAGGACACACTACCAAACATTTTCTGAAATGACATATCAAATCTCAATAAAACAAATTCAAAAAATTATGAATAGAAATCTAACATAATTCTCTAAAAGTTTTGTTTTTACTTGAAAGTGAAATTCTAAACGAAAATATCACTTTCGTTCGCCCAAAGTTGAAAAACATGAAAAAATCAAATTTATTTTCTCATAAGACCCCCCAAAATAGACACCCATCTTCATGGATTCACCCTAGACTTGTAGAGAATGGTTTACAACACATTAGCAATTGCTCGATAAGGGATATCACCTCAATAGTAGAGAAGAGAGATCTAAAACTCTGATTATGAACTTGTTGAGTTCCCAACACTTTAATAGCAAGTCAAAACTCATGACATGCTATGTTTTCCTGACACTAGTGTGCATGTGCACTTCAATTTCGAATTTTCAATCAAGGGTGGCAAGTTAGCACCTAGGATTCCACTCCATGCACAAGATATGTGCCTTTCCTTCGATCAAGGTCTTTAACTGAATGTTAAGTGAATTGAATTGATCTCAAACTTCAATCGAATGCATGCCCACTAAGTTAGGGGGATAATTGAAAGTTACAATGCTCCACCTTTAGTTCCATCCATGCAAATCAGTTATTTACTATTAATAACTTTGCATTTATCATTTTAGTTAACTAAATGTTGATCACTTAGTTAACAGACTAACTTAAGTGTCATCGGTGCTTCTCTCTCAGTGTCATCCATGCAAAACACTTGCATCGACCACTATAAGTTTCTTTAATTAGCTAGAACACATAATATTTAACTGAGGCATTCATATTGAAACTTTACAACTGTAATATACTTAGCTATCTTTAGGCAATTTGATTTCTCTCTCTCTCTATGTTTTATCTCTTTATCATTTATCATTTACTACATGGTCCGCATGTGTATTTATTTATCCATCTTATCATATTATACTCAAAATAATTGTCACACATATTGATGATCATATATATTACCCTGGACCATATAATCATGTGCTAAAGTAATTCACTCTGGAGGTGATCAATCTCTAGAGGAAACTTAATTGCCTTATCCATCTCGAATGACCATGTTTAGTAATATATCACATAGTATCACCACTTTACCAAGATGAAAAGCATGCCACCTCAACATATGAGGATCATGACTTGATACAACACAAGTCTCTGGTCTTGATACAACACAAGACCATCTCTAGTTAAGGAGTTTCATCTCATAGGGTACCATCTATGAGAATCATTGACTTGATACAACAAAAGACTTACGGTACTAACATCCCACCTCAACACATGAAGATATAGATAGGACTTGATACAACAAAAGTCCGTAGAATGACTCCTGATGTTGTATAACCAACACTCCCTCTCAGCGAGGGAGACATTCTCAGTTATATTAGACATTTTCTGCAATACCAAGCTTATCTTGGAAGTATCTCAACTTTGTCACTGACAACGAGTTTGTCCACATATTTGAAATCTATTCATCTGTAGTTATGTACTGAAAGTTTACCTTACATGACCATATCTTTGATGAAGTAAAACTTCATCTCAATGGGTTTTATCAAAACACATCTCCAACTGTATACACAATTCGATTGGATACACATACTTTGTTGGATGCGCATACTCGATTGGATACACATACAAAGTATGGTTATGCTCTCTAGTCATCATAAGTATGGTCACTCTCTCCAACCATCACAATATGATCACGCTCTCCAATTATCATAAGTAACTTTATTAGCTACTCTAATTCTCAGTTGATAGTACTATCTGCAAAAAATAGTTGCTTATATAGTACTCTTTGGCATACATCTTGTTTTTGTAGTACTAGCTGCAATACATTTAGATTTTGTAGTACTAGTCGCAATATACATCGCTTATCTCAGGCTAAAAATATAGTTCGATAGCATAATAGGTCATCAATAGGTCTACCATGTGTCAATTACAATAAAGAACCTATTCTAATGTATCTCAAAGGTACTCAAACATATGCTTAGCAACAAGCATAAAATACAACGGGACTGCTAAGTACTTTAAGAGACCAACCAACTACTTATACACAATAACATCATCTAGATCCAATCCAAAATGTAATTTCTATAAACTATAAACTATGTACTTTATATCCATCATATACAACAACACGTATCTAAATGTGTAATATCATGCTGAAAGAAAGTCTCGTCTTTTCTTTCAATCTTCAACACTTGTTGACTTTTGGAATCTTCTGCTATATGGAGAAGTTCCCTGTAAGCTTTCGATTCTTTGTGATGTTCTTCAAGGCTCGATCAGTTTCATAGTGATTCCATATTCTTCTCTTTATACCGCAGTACCCCAACTACCACTCCAAGAGGTTTAATTGTTATTCGACAGTCCAGAATATAGCTCTTCCTGAGTATCAATAGTCTTCAAGACTTTGACTATGTCTCTGCTCATGTGGATTCTTTCCACAAGATCAATTATAGCCACATTCTCTGATTCATGTACCATGACTAACTGGTGGGGATTTATATGTTGCTACCTTTGAAGACACATCAACATTCCCTATTCAACTAGAGGAGTCTTTTTTGTTCTACAACCAAGCTTGTCCCAGACATAGGCTTAGTAAGAATGCTGGTAATGTTAATCATATGTGGGTATGTACCATGTCTCACAAATCACTGATCAGAAACCTCATAAACATTTACTACTTTACAAAATTCTCTATGTGGAGCAACATATGTGATATTCCTTGATCAATGCATTAGTCAAAACCCATATATCTTTGAAACTTTATTTCACTGTTCAAGACATATCCAAGTCTTCATACTCTTGTTCCAAATAGGTACTACAACACATGATTTGATGTACATGTCTATGTACAGACTATAAAGCATACATATGGTCTTAGAACTAACTAGATACATCTTAGCTGACATTTGAGATCCTCCAAATCTGATTTAAGAATTTATTAAATTTAAATTTATCTTTATATGCGTGGCCATGGACTTACAGTCCATCATCCTGAAACTCTTAATGCTCTTCTACTGTATGTTTTTCTTAAATGAGGAAAATATTATATGGTGATTGTCACACCTCTAATCTCAAGAATCATAACACAATTGTTGAATATTATTCTTAGCTTCCTTCTAAACATGAGCATCATGCAGGTCTCCCTTTGACAGGAGATACATCAACCAATTTCACTGGTTCTTTAAGAGCTATAAAATCTAGCTTCTCCCTCTCACCATAAGAATTTGAGACCATAATTTGGGTCCTCCATCCTGGAGACTCATGCTCATCTATGTCTGAAGCTCTATTAAATCATGAATGTAAATATAATATAATTTAAAAATCTTCGGGAGTCTTCTCATCTCTCATAATAGTATCTATTATGTCTTCTTCATGATAAACATAGGAACCTCCTGATCTACTCTCTTTCCAGATTAGCCATCAAAATGACTCCACATTCATGTCATTCTCTTCTTGTAGGTCAGGGCATATGGTTTTTCCCTACAAGACAGATTATTCTCATGACTAGAACCATTTCATACTCATGAATTTTATTCACATGAAATACTTTCAATATACTAATAATGATTCACATAATTATGTATAGATATTAACCAACTGTTTTAACATAACCCATTCTAATCTTATGTATTGTTATCTTGTAGCCTTGTATCATTCCTATATTAGTCCAAACATTCATATCTTATGAAAGAAACATGCAACCCCATATCCATATCTTATGAACAATCAAGTAGCCCTATATCTTATGAAACAAGCATGCATCCCTATGTTCAAAACTCATGAACAATCATGCTTCTCTATATTTCATATCTTATGAAACACAATATGAATCCTTATATCAATCCTATATAATTATATATTAGTATGATATCACTCCTATATCATATCTCGTAATATGGACTTCTTGAGATCTACAACATGCCAATAAATGACAAACAACAATGTATATGCTCAACACAATTCCAAATCCCAAGAATTCAGATTTCTTTATGATTATAATGAAACACATTCAAAGAATATTTAAATCTGATTTTTATATCAACAGATGATAAAAAATACAAGTACTCATCTTTTATTGTTTTACAGGCTCCCCCTTGATCTCCTCTTCCTTACAAAGATTCCTAGAGTCCTTCTTTATTCACTGGAAATTTAAACTCTGCAAAACTAAGTGCATGCACTATGTAGTGAGTCTCTGCATGGAGAATAAGGATTCCATGCACACAGAATCAAATGCTTTCTTGCACTAAAGTAAATACTCCTTTTGATCATCCTTTTCCTTAGATGATTTCTTCTAAGAAGGTTCACCTCCTTCTACAACGGTAGATACATGAAGCCTTTCTTCATTCTTCTTCCTTGCATGGAATTCTCATGCAAAGTGGCCCTTATTTTGACAATGTAAGCACTAAAACTTTGATTTGTCAAGATATTTATTGAAATCCTTCTTCTTTGCGTGAAAGAACTTCTTTGGAGTGGATGAATTTCACCCTTTCTTCATTCTTGTCGTGATGGAAAGATTCTCCTCTTTGGTTCACATTGTCTTGTTATCGATGCACGCCTCTTCTTGAATGTAGTCATGCCATATCCTTTCGAAGTTGGGATTCTCTTCTCAACCATTTACTACAGCTAATAATGTCTCCCATACGGATGGGAGACCATGAAGTATTTTGAAAAATATCATCTTCTTTTGTTACTACTTCAAACTAGCAAGCTTGGTTCTTCTTGAAGATGATGCACCCTACTTGGATGTAGGCTCCTCCACCATTGTGAACACCAACCCATCTAGGTCATATTACTCCAATATGTCCAATAACCTTTCCTTCCATGTGTTGAAGTTTGAAGTACCTTCAAGTCAGTCTTCTGCTCTCGAACTTTGCTTAACTCCTCAAGATAATGTAGGCTTTAGTTTGTTTCAGAAAAATAAGCTCCTTCACAGCCTATGCTCTGATACCATGTTAGTATTTCAAGAAAATACGGAGAGCTTCGAACTTTAAAACTTTTATCAATCAATCATTGCACATATGAATCTCCATAAACAAATCAGCCACATAAATCATTCAACCATATGAGACAAGATGTACCCTGGAAAAACCCTCTAAATACAGAGGATGAAAAAACCAACAATTCTTTGAGTATAGTAGATAGAATTGTAAAGAATGGTTTACAACACATTATCAGATTGTCCGATAAGGGATATCACCTCATGAGTAGAGAAGAGAGATCCACTAAAACTCTGATTATGAACTTTCCAAGTGTCTGACACTTTAATAACAAATCAAAACTCATGCCATGCAATGTTTTCCTGACACTAGTGCACAAATGCACTTCAATTTCGAATTTTCCTTCAAGGGTGCCAAGTTAGCACCTAGGATTCCACTCCATGCACAAGATATGTTCCCTTCCTTCAATCAAGGTATTTATCTAAATGTTAACTTAATTGAATTGATCTCAATCTTAAACTGAATGCATGCCCACTAAGTTAGGGGGCTAACTGAAAGTTATAGTGCTTCACCTTTAGCACCATCCATGCAAATCAATTATTTACTATTATTAACTTTGCTTGGATCCTTTTAGTTAATTGAATGTTGACCACTTAGTTAACATGCTAACGTAAGTGTCATCAATGCTTCTCTCTCAGTTTCGTCCATGCAAAACACTTGCATTGACCACTATAAGTTTCTTTTAATTAACCGAAACACATAAGCTTTAACTGAGACACTAATTGAGAAATTCATATTGAATCTTTATGACTGAAACATACTTAGCTATCTTTAGGCAATTCGATCTCTCTCTCTCTCTCTCTATATATATATATGTGTGTGTGTGTGTGTGTGTGTATGCTTTATCTCTTTATCATTTATCATTACTGCATGGTCCACATGTGTATTTATTTATCCATCTTATCATATTATACTTCAAAAGAATTGTCACACATACTAATGATCATATATATTACCATGGACCATATAGTCATGTGCTAAGGTAATTCACTCTAGAGGACACTTAATAGTTTTATCCATCTCGAATGACCATGGTTAGTAATATATCACATAGTATCACCACTTTACGAAGTAAATCATGCCACCTCAATATATGAGGATCAGACTTGATACAACTCAAGTCTCCAGTCTTGATACAACCGTAAGACCATTTCCAGGTAAGGATATCCATCTCATAGGGTACCATATATGAGAATCATTGAGTTGATACAACACAAGTCCATACTTGATACAATACAAGTCTACAGTCTTGGTACAACACAAGACTTACATTACTAGCATCCCACCTCAACACATGAGGATATAGATAGGACTTGATACAACACAAGTCCCAACTTGATACAACACAAGTTTAGAGAATGACTCTTGATGTTGTACAATCAACAATTATGAGATTGATATTTTACAAAGAAACAAATAAATTATAACAACGTATTCTTGTAATGAATATTTGATTTATTTATATAATCTTATTTTCAACTTAATATTGTTGTAAGTATCTCTTTCTTTGTAAATTTATAAATTAAATGAATTAAAATGGCACAAATTTAGCTTGAAAGAGTTGTGAAGAAGTTAATAAATGAGAAATTTACTACTTGGCAAGTTAGAGCACACCTTGCTAGAAAAAACATGGTTTTTTTGTCGATGAATTAGCAAAGTTAGAGAATCAAGTCTTTTAGATTCTCATGTACACCTAGTAGATTTGAAGAAGATATATTTGTTTAAAACTTTAACATCCTTTATGGGTTATTAATGTAAGAAATAACGGAAATGGGATTAATACACATACTTATAAAATGGAAATGAATGAAGAGTGATAAAGAGAAACATGTTTTTTTTTTTTTTTAATGAATTAGCGAAGTTGGAAGTGAAATGTTTTTTTTTTTTTTTTAATGAATTAGCGAAGTTGGAAGTGAAATGTTTTTTTTTTTTTTTTAATGAATTAGCGAAGTTGGAAGTGAAAGATTGCAAAAAAAACCTTTAACACTTCTGAATCACGTCTTTTATATTCTCATGTACACAAAGTAGATTGGAAGAAGATATATTTGTTTAAAACTTTGCATCCTTTATGTTAATATTGATGGGTTAT
This sequence comes from Pseudotsuga menziesii, assembly GCA_001517045.1. Lineage (NCBI taxonomy): Eukaryota > Viridiplantae > Streptophyta > Pinopsida > Pinales > Pinaceae > Pseudotsuga > Pseudotsuga menziesii. The sequence continues at coordinate 74,185 of LPNX010897635.1, forward strand.
TAATGTAAGAAATAATGGAAATGGGATAAATGAGAATACTTTTAAAATGGAAATGAGTAGTTTTTAATTGTATTTAAATAAATTTACTTAAATAAACTATTGGTATTGGCCTTTATAGATTTTTCTTTCTCACATGAAAAAGATATAGAAAACATACTAACACATAGAAGGGTTCTCCTACGGAGAAGGATGTTTTTCATAATCTCCAAGAAAGTTGTAGTCTTCATTGCATAGTGAGTGATTCTAATGTTATTGATTTGTTTGGAAGGGAGTGTTTTCTTTTTTAAGTATTTTATGTAAAAAGACGTTAGAAATAATCATCAAGGTATTGTGATTAGAAATAAAATATATTTTGTTAGATAATTTAATATAATTAACAAATTATATTTAAAAAGATTGAGAATCAAATTTTAGAATGTTAGCGTGATTTTTCTATGCCATTTTTTTAAATGGCCTTGAGCCTAGTTAAATTGAACAATGTGTTAATAAAATTTGTAGTTCATCATTATGTCAAAATTCCCCTCTTATATGAATTACCAAACTTTAAGAGAATAATATATTGACTTATTTCTTCGGGATGGGGTGCAGACTAGTTGGCGACAGGGTGCACTGTTAAGGCACTCCTTATAACATCACAGTTTCAAATCTCAATTAGCCTTGTGTGTCGCGCATGGGGAAACATGGGTATGTCTAGGGGTATAGTGGTAGCAAACTGGAATTGGTCCCATGTCGCACAATTATGAGGGAATCCCCAGTTGTCGATTCTGTTACTGGTTGAAATGGCAGGCTTAGCCACTGGTAAGCATATGTGGGAAAAGTGACCACTATCACCTTAGTAACTTGTCCCCAACTACTTCAAAAGTTAAAACCTCCTAGGGTAGAGCCCCATTCTGATCCTGTAAGGACACTAGGCACCAAAATGTTCTCTTTCGAGGTTATTAGTGATCAGTGCCTAATGAGTCCAAAAGGTGAATGAAGGAGTTGTGTGATTTGAAAAATTATCTTTGATGGAAACAACAAGAACACATGTATAGTATTTCTTAAAACATAAGTACAAGAGTGTATGCAACAAGCATTAATTAATAAATTATCCAATTAGTACAACATGTATGTTTCATTCATTTACTCAAATACTTACAACAACATTGAACACTTGAAACAAAATAAAGGACATGAAAACTATATCAGTTGTGTTACTTGTGTATCTATATTTATGGAAATATCCACTACATGCATTTAGTTGTAATAACCAACAAAAGGTCTGAAATAGATGTGTATAAGTGCTAACTATGTGTGTTTAGTTAAGTACAGTAGTATGTATTCAGTCCTCACATCACATTCAATATTTATAGCAGCAATGGTCATGTGAAAATGAAGAACGACAATAAGGATTCATATAACAACAGTATAGCATTGTTTCGGTCCTCTACTCAAATGTTAAAACAAGGACCATGTTTTAACACGTTAGTATATCAATCATTACTCACAACCATGTTTATATCAGCATGAAAGTAGCATTTACCCAAAACATAATAGTAGAATCATATATAATATGCAGTGATTATGACAACATTAGAAGTTTTGGAATTTACAGTAGTATAAGTGCATGTGACCAATTATTCACCTGACATTTGCATTAACTTGTGAGGTATTTTGCAGACTGTGTGTGAAGTTGGAAGGTATCAAGCAAACCAATACCAATGGTGAGGTTAACCAACAATTGACACCTAACTTCTAGTGACTAACGTCGTCCTCTATATGCAAGGACTGAAGGAAAGGAAGTAAGAGGGTTGCCACTATAAGGGCAACCCTACAGGATAAAGGGAGGATTGTCACAAAAATTGTCCAAGGGCATCAGTGACGGTAGAGAATGGCCTTTGGAGAGGGTAGCAAGGGTTAGGCAAGGTCTCTTAGGTTCCTAAAGGTAGGCTAGAGATTTTAGGGAAAAATTAGCACTGTTTTAGAGCCTTTTAGGGAAAATTTTTAGCTTTTTGTATTTTTAGGGTTCCCTATAATTTCACCTTAGGGTTTTTAGGGATTTAGAGGTCATGGCGAATTTGTAGAGAAGGTGGACCAAATTTTAGAGATGCCCAAAAGTGAAAAAAAATGATTTTTAGGGTTTCTAACATAAAATTGTAGACCTAAATTTGACCTAATCCTAAATTAACCCTAGAACTAGTTTTTTTTACAAGAGAAATGGGGTGAAAGCCAAGGGAACTAACCCTAGCAAAATTCCCTACCACAACCTGGGGCATCTAGGGAGGATGGCTAACCTAGATGATGGCCTAGATGATGGCCTAAAATCTGTTAAGGCCTTCATTTGAGGATCCTTTGGATAAGTGTAAAAGTTGTTACATTATTTCTAGGTTTCTACCTTCCAAATGGTAAAAATATTACCTCACAGGTCTGCTGTTTTATGCACAAAAAATTATTATATATATGTATACAGAGTCAAATTTAGAAAGTCAGAACTAACTTAACTTCTCCATCATCTTTGGCGGTCTCCGCTAGTTTCTTCCCTTTATAAATTTAACACTTTACAGTTTAAACCCTTAAAATTTAAATGGACATAACGATTAACCTTTGCATATGAACTCAACTCTCGACCAATTTCTTATCACAATGCCAATGGCCATTAATCCACTTGGAACTTTGCTTGCGAGGTGTTCTTTCGGCCATCGATCAATACGATGTTCGATATCCACTATGGGTTTGCAAAACTAATTGTCAGACCATTCTATGCCATCGTTTTGCCCTTGAAAATGCTCAGCAACCGTCGATCTCTCCTATCAACACTCAACAACCGTTTATGCCTTGTGGGTAAACCTCCATTCCCTCTCTACGCAGCAAAACAATACCTCTTCCTGCAATCCACACAAGATATCAACAGATTTCTTTCAATCGATTAGCCAATCGATCAATACATTCACAAAAACAATTCAAGCAAGAAATTGCTTTCGATTTCAAACAATGAACTCAATTAGATGTTTCCCTATGCGCAAATGTAATCCTCTGCACAATGATAAATCAATTTTCTGTCTAACATTCATTTGATTTCTCTCTACACGAAAACTCCATACGTCAGCCTTGTCTGCATTCTCCTCCGCGCAATCTTCAACTTAATACACTTGTTTAACTTTTCAATTCCTCTATGTAGAAGCCATCATTGACTCGTGCACTCACATTACCCTTGGATTATAAATCTCATTATGTATGTCCTTCAGAAAGTGTACACAGAGTATGGCTTTGTTCGCTGGATATTTCTCTGAGCTAACATATCCATGGCTTCTGCCTTCAATCCATTCATATACTCAACACAAGACTCGTGAGCCTCCAATACTTGCATGCTTCCAATAATGCAGAGTGACTCTAGATTTTAGAGCCTTCCTAAACCTTAAATAGCCTCTACAGGGTTTACATGCATATTACAGTTATACATAGGATTTCCATCATTCACTTAGATTGTCCAACTTATTACACACATAATATAAAGAACGATCACACACAGTACAGTGAATCTACTTTTCCATTAACATCATAAAAAAAACCATACATGCAACTCGGTATTCATTCAACTGACCATCCTTTCTCTTCTCAAGACTTCCTTTTTTTAATTTTAAAACAGAACTGAGTTTCTCCAGCTCTTACCACTAACTCCTAACATTTAGCAACTAATTCTCTTCTTAGAAAGTTACATTCATGTCTTCTATAACTCATCTAACTACTAACTAAAAACAAGTAGCTTCCTACTCGAGTCATCCCATCTCTTAAGGGATTGGTTACATGACTCATTACTCATGGACTCTTAACTACTAATAACATTTCCTTACTAATATTTACTAGGAAATAAAGCATGTTTGTACATAGAAATTACAATGAGCCCCCTTGGCCTGATGTCAGAATTAGGTCTTACTAAACATTTACACATGCCTTACAAATCCAATGCTCCTACATCACAAGAGAGGAAGAGTTCCTAGGTCAAGCAACTAACCTAGAAAAACTAAGGAGAAACCTTAAGGTACCCTCACAAGGAGACGTGCCTCAGTTTGCTAAGGTGACAAGAATGAAAGGTAATGGCCTATCATAGGAAAAAGTGCAGCACTAGGGATACCACTAAGACTTGAACAGGCACATCCACCGACATTCAAACAAAAATATGAGAAGTATAACTACCCCTTAATTCACCATAAATTTTTTTTTACTTCAAGTGACACTAAGTTTTACTATACGATACTTTAAATATATGTTCATACATTCTTTCATCCAATATTTTTGTAATGATAAGTGATATGATCAGCTATAATATTTATATGGCTAATGGTCAAACTGTATAAGGAGAGATTAGTTTGTCAAAATTTCATTTTATTTCATGAATAAATGTAACCTACCAAAGTACCTTCGCTTAAACAACTACATTAGTGTGTTATATTATTATATGGGAATAATACTTTTACCATACTAAAATTACAATAATACAATGGAGAAACAAAAAGATATGTTTTAAGGGTTAAGTTTAATGGCAATGTGACTAGAGATCGACCTTTTGGATGAATATTGAACTTCAAGGGTAAGGACAAAATATTCACATGCCAACCATGACCGAGACTCCACCTAGAAAGCAAAGGATTAAGTATGAAACCTTTTGTCTTAAAGTGGTCTTAAAGACTGTAATTAATGAATTTTTTTGCTTAGATTTCGGTCGAGGCAAAAGATGTCTTCATTCTCGCAATAAGCTCTTCCACTGTTCAAACCTGTTCATTTCGTTGTCTGTAACCCTGAGAGAAGGAACTAATGGCCTCTGCCTTCAAAACTCACTCTGTAAATCCCAGATAAAACTACGATCTTGTGTTACTACCAGGATTGGTCTTGGTTTTGTTTACCAGTCTTGGTCTTTGAAGACAATATGCCGAGACATCAAGGTATGCGACTGCTTCTTCTTTAAAAGTTGAAAATTTATTTGATAGTACTATTGATAACGCTTCTGATGTAATTATTTGTTTGTTTATACAGGTGGGTCCTAAGTTGGCTCCCTGCCACCCAAGTTTCTATACAACTTGTGGACCAAGAAGACGCTACTCTTGGTAAGATCATGGCCTCGATTCTTTGGGCTTAGGGGGTGCAGTACTTGGTGTTTTGTTGTGTTTTAATGAATTTTTTAAAGACTTTAAAACCTACAACTGTATGATATTTAAGAAGTTGTAAGGTTGGGTTTTTTTTTAGCAAACTGGTATCATTTTTCTGTGGTGATAATAAAAAAGACTAGATACTTTCTTTTGCCCTGCTGATAGCATTTTGATTAGTACTTCGGTTTACAGCTTGACTAAACCGAGGGGGTTTCTTCCTTAAGTTTATCACAGAGTTTCGAAACTATTCGAAGGTATTACTTCCTATACTTTGTTAACAGTTGGAAAGAAAAAGGGTAAGTCGGGCCTTCAATGTAATAAGGATTTACTATACATCTGTTAGTTAAAGTTTTTACGTAACTCCTTAAGTAGTATTGGTAAAATATTTGGGTTAGAAGATTTTGTCGTGAAGCTCCATACTGTACTTGAAGGGAAAAAAGCTAAAGGAACTATTTATATGTGTTTTTTCCTTAACCTTTTAAAAAGTTTCTTTGGAAAAACATGCCGTGAGAAAATATATTTCTGGCCGAAGTATTAACTGTGAGGGTTTTGGTATTTAAAGTTTTTTTTCCAGTTACTTTGTAAATTTGGATTATGGACAGGATCCTTAATGGGGAGTCTCACGACTTCGCCATCATCTAGAAAACATTTCTGTTTAGACCGTTAAGTATAACCCAAAATATTTTTTTACTGCAATTTTAAGAAAAGAGAAAATTTTGCTTCGTTGTTTTGGAAAGATTTGGTTGGAAAAAACCCTCATCGTTATTTTTTATAGTTTTATAAACATTAAGGAAATGTTGGGGGTTATCTTCCCAAATCCTTCGGTGGAGAGGATTTAAATGACAAAGGATGTTGTTAGCTTAAATTTAATGTTTGATTCCAATACCTTTCTGGTTTGTTTTGCAGTCGCAGACTAAATATATGTGACTCTTTTATTATGCAATGTTTGTCAGTAAGAATTGTAAATAATTTCTACATAACTTTATTTAGTTATAATAAGTTAATTATTTTAATATTCTAACAGATATTTCGATTTACAATGTCGTTATACTATAAAGACCGTGACTGTGTAATGACTTAGTTTTATTATAAATCTCTTTTATGGATACAACTTTACTCTGAGTAGTTTACTAAAAAAAAGTTAACCTTTAGTTTTAGAAACACATTATCTAATAGCTTATTTCTACAGAAAACAACACCAACAAGATTTGAATCCTGGAAACATTCCTAAAATTAGTTGATAACTTCAACTTGGTGTTACATAAATGGTTTTTACTACTAAAAAGTCAAGGTTTATCAAACTGCTTTAAAATACTTATTAGTTTTAATATACGTTTCATTGACTCACTATGTAACTAGAGATTTACAGTTCTAATTACAAAGAAAACTAAAATAATATAGCACGAAAGAGTTGAACCTGTACAGTTAGGGTTGAGTGTAAAAGAGTACTTAAGATATATACATTCAATTAGAAGTATTATGTAACTTATTCTAGATCTAAATCTTGTATTGTAGTTCAATTATGTTAACTATTTAGAGATTTATATTTAGATTGTAACAACAAATCATAAATCTAGCTACTAGTAGATTAAACAAATCATAAATCTAGCTACTAGTAGATTAAACACATTATGATGATCAAATAACCATCCATTACTATAAAACAAAGATTATCCTTCAAACTGTATTATTACTCCGCATATCTTTCTATTTGATATCATTTATATTCCCCTATACTAGAGTACATCACCATGGTGAAAAGAAAAATATAGGGGATAATTAATTTCATTCATCCCTTAGTCATTATAAAATTTAGAATTATGCATTAGAGTAAATTTGAACTCAAAATTGGCCTCCTAAGGAAAATTAATAAAATAATAAAATAATATTTATTAATTTTGGAGGAAGAAAATAAAAAACTATTTTTTCATTCGTATTTTCAACATATCTCCCTGTGTTTTACTCAAATTTTGATCAGTTTGCTCATTGGATGCATAATTAAATTCCGCATCCAACGAGTTCTCGATCGACATACTTTTCATAGGCTCCGCTACCCCAAAAATAAGAAATACCTGAAAAAATGTGATGATGACATCATCATCACATTTTTTCAGGTATTTATTGTTTTTGGGGTAGTGGGGCCTGTCAAAAGTATGCCGAGTGGGTACTCGTTGGATGCAACATTTAATTCTGCATCCAAGGAGCTCTCTCGATCGAAATTTGAGTAAAAACACAGGGAGATGTCGAAAATACAAACAAAAAAAGTAGTTTTTTCTATCATACCTATCCCCAAATTTATATTAAAAAATTGTTTAAGAGGTGCTCCCTTTTTGAATTTTAAAGAATATTGATTGGCTAATACATGATGACATGGAATTTGTATTATTTTTGGAAGGCCCATTTTAAATTGAAATTTCCTCTAATGAATCCATTTATCTATATCCTGAAATAAATAATGACATAACATGTTAGAATTGAAACCTAGAAGTATTACAGAGATAGGAGAATGACACCCCAGAAAGATTGTCCCACCCAACCTATTCCTGAAGCATCCAAACACCTTCTTAGGACCCTCGAGCTTTCTCATTGCACCACTAGGACAGAGGCTTCTGCTACACAAAAAACTCTGCAATTCAACTCAACAGTAGACTTCGCTCAGTAATTCACTTTAGCTATCCCCTCATCAAATTATTTGTGTGCCTGATTTTTTCAGTTTGCAGCAATCACAAATTCATTCTCTTAGAAAATCAGAATGAATGGTGAGCCTCCTACTCAATTTTATGGTTTATGTAGCAGGGATTTCTCCTTGCTACAGGGGCAGGAATGGCTCCCTTTTGTCTATAGGATAGAAAGGTAGGTTCCTACTTGTAAAAATACTGGAAAGAAAAGCGGGAATGAAACTAGACAGAAATAAAAGCAAAGATGGAAATAAGAGAAATGATGGAGAACCCCTCTGCAAACAATGGGTTAGGGTTCCGCTTCCAATAACCTACAAACAACTGTTAGAAACTAGAAACCCGCAAAACAAGTTAGGCTATAAACATGCAAATAAACCATGGATTAGAAAGCAAAGAAATCATTAAGCAAAAATAGAAAATAACAAGCTATACCTTCTCTTTGGGTGGAATGGGCCACCATGCCCTGGCTTGAAGAAGCACCTCTCTCTCTTGGATGGGGAAGCTATGGCTCAATGGAGATGGAGGAGAGGGAGTGTGGGTGGCTTGAGAGACAAAGGGTCTCAAGGCATCCACGGGCAGCATAATAGTATGCAAGGGAGAAGTGTTTTGAGAGTGATCCTCCACCTTCCTTTTATAGCTTTTTGGGGGTTTTAGGGTTTTAAGCCCTTGGTCCGGGCTTTAGCCCCTTTTTTGGGCTTTTAGTCCCTTTCGTCCTAATTTTAGCTCTTTTTAGGGTTTTAGCCCCTTTTGGGGGGATTTAGCTCGTAGGAGAGTATTTTAGGCTCCTTTTGGGGGTTTTTGAGCCCTTTTCTTCATCCTTAAGCATTTTTGAGGGTGTGGGGGTCTAATGGAGGGTCGTGAAGTGGTGTCCTTGGGTGGTGTAAGTCATGGAGAGCTTGGTGAGGGATTTTTTGGGTTAATAGATTGCCCCTTGATGTGTGAGGGCATGTGCTCATTGTATGGCCGACGGACATCATAGGATTTGCTACGGTAAGGTGGTGCTTCCGGGGCTGGGGCATGGTGGGTTTTGGTTTTTGTATTAATATGGTTCCCATCAATGGGTGAGATACAAATAATGTGTGACATGTATATGGATGAGGCGGGCATCTCCATGCTTGTGACAATGTCAAAA
>LPNX010897635.1:83652-111986 GCA_001517045.1 Pseudotsuga menziesii
CTCCTGTGCCTAAAAAAAGATAAAAGTATACATAGGAGAGCTTGCCCATCCTGGAGGGGATGAGAGACTTCTTTACCATTGGTAGTTCAATCAGGCCGAAAAAGGTTAAAACTATAATCACTGGACGGTCATTCAGATAATTTTACAAGCATGAATGAAACCAAGTTTGCTCGACAATATTTTCTTGATGAGAAGGATGGAAAAGAGCTTAATGACAACCCATGGTGAGCTTTTTCATAAAGTGCGGCCCCTCTTCCCGAGAAAGCATAAAAGTATGCAGAGGGGAACGGTCTTGGATTGAATACGCCAAGGTGGTCTTTTTCAACTGATGATCTACATGGTCCACAAAAGGAGGTAAACAAGACGATGTAGACGCCCTTTCCTATACTTTAGCGAGTGGGAAAGGAAGCAGCTGCACTTGGCAATCTTTTCATTGTTTTTAAGAGTCAGAAAAGAGCTTAAACGAAACTCGAGTGTGGTCAACCGATTGTGGTGGCATAGGCGGTGTCCCATGTCGGGATGGTGGACAGAGGTCCAAAGGTCATCCACGCAATATGGATGGAGCAGAAGGCTCTCAAACATACCAATACATGTGCGGGATAGATCGTGGTAGAGGCTCGTGAGTTGGTGCAGCAGAGGCACGCAAACCGAGGTGGCTCTCGGATAGAGGTCAGGAGAGCGTGTGTGTGTTGCAGTGGACAAACTTGACTACATATGATGTGAGGGCAAGTCCAGGGGCAGTTCTATGCCGAATACATGCAAGAAAAATAAATCATTTTGTGGACATTGGTCCAAAAGTCTGCGTAAGGTGTGGTAGATGGAAGAGACAACTATGTGTTAAAATACAAAATAAAAGTAAAAAATGACATTCCTTAATGGGCGGTGGCCTGAAAACACGTATGAGTAGCGGTAGGCATGAGAGATACAAGTACAGGTCTGCGGACACTTGCATCGTCATGTTGTGGCTCATAAATCGAGGTGACTTTCGGGAGGCGGTCCCAAAATTTGTTTGTTAAACATGAGACGATGGTCTTATAAGAAGATGTAAATTTGAGCCCGGAGGTGTGAGAGGCGTCTCGAACCAGTTCCGGGTGGCTTTGGATTAGCAGCTGATGGTGCTGCCCCTGACTTGTGCTAAAAAACATTGAAAAACAAGAAAGGGAAAAAAACTACGCTATAAGGGACTCATAGTGGTTATATTCGGCATAGACTCTCTTGAGGTGGAGCCCGTTGCATGGCTTCTTCAAGAGTTGACCGTATAAGTTAGCGAAGAGGTATGCCCCCTTGCCGAGATGAAGGTCATTGGCAAGGTGGGATGATGGAATCTGCTCTTTTATGGGAAGAAGCGGTTCCACACTATGGTTTAAAGGGAATGGGGTAAAACCGAAGGTGGTCTTACATATATCTCCGTCATCATGTAAGTGGTGCCGGGATAGATCGGGTGGATATTCCATAGCCGACAAGGCAAAAGGGAAACTAGTGCTAGAGATCATGTAAATGGTATTGGTTGTGGTTTTTGTGGCCTTGCCCCCAGTCTATGTTGGAGGAAGAGGGGCATGCTTGGAGACAGGAGGAGTCTTTAATGGACCTAGAGGTACATGCAACATCATCTCAATTGGATGGACATGAGTTAACACATCATAGGGCCTTATAGGAAGGGTAGGTGGTTCAAGGTACCACATAGGATCTCCCAGTGTGAAATCCTGTAGATTGTGGGTTGCCAAGACAGACTTACTCATGATCCCGGATGGTAGGAAAAGGAAAAGGAAAAGGATCATGTTGATCGGGAATGAACCGCACTGTTTCCTTGGTAACTGAGGTTGAGGTTGCAACTGAGGTTGCGACGGTGGCTAGGGAAATGACAGAAGAAAGAGGTTTGATGGCCCGTCGGTGATGGTGGAGACAAGAGGGTCTATAGAACTGGAAATCATGTAAATGAACATGGTGTCTGAAGAAGGAGATAGTGGGTGAACTTCTTCGATCAAGGTGATTTCGGACTCAAGGGAATGTTGACGGAGGTCAGCTAGAGCCATTTGAAATTCGGGCAGGTCCTGGAAATGGTGAGAGTAATGTCCATACAAACTGCAAAGGGCGCAAGCATGGTTTTTTCTCAATGCCTTGTTCCTGACTATTGGTGCGGTTGGGAGTTCAACCATAGGGATGTTTTTGTTTGTATCCATGGAATCTAATGTGCATGGATCATTGGGATTTCAGGGTAACTATGAGTTGGGTAGCCCTGTTGTTCGCAGATGGCACAAGGCGAGACTTGTTGCGGCTCTGCGGTAGGTTTCACATTCTTTCCCCTGGCCCTTTTTGTGTGGGGCGGTGCGGGTGCGGCGGTTGGCTTTTGCGGGCCAGGTAGAGGGTGAGACTCCACCACAATGGGTTGCACCAGGGTTAAAACAACCTAGGGCATTGGTGGTTGAGCTGGTGGATCGAGATACCATATTGGAATTCCCAATGTGAAGTTAGGTAGGCTTAAGGTGGCCATTACCGGCTTGCTCATGACCCCAGGTGGGGGAAAGAGGAAGGGAATCATATGGACTGGTGATGAGCCCAGATAAATCCCCGCTGGTTGCATGTGGGGATGCAGTTATGGTTGCAGCTGCACTAAACGCTGCTGTTGCGGGTGATATTGCGGCTACGAACGATGTTGTGGTTATGGTTGGGGCTGCAGCTACGGTTGTTGTTTGGGTGCAGCTGTGCTGGATGAGACCATGCACAAGTCTGCAGTCTCATTTTATGTCGATGGCGGTGACACTGAGGGGAAAGGAGCCGTCATGGTGGGATCGGCAAACAACCCAGGGCCCACATTCAACAATGGGTAGGCTGGTGTGTTGTCAACCATGGTGTTGATTGCATGGATGACATTGGCATGTGTGGTCATCCCTTGCGGCTCAATGGTGGTGATGGTAGGGATAACGTTGGTGGGTGCCGTTAACCCTTGTGGATCATGATAAGTGAGTTGATCAACCATCACAATATTCCCTTCATGGGGGAACATCATGAGACGGAAGACAGTTGACGTGACAACTCGCATGGCATACATATAACTTCTCCTGAGGAGAAGGTTATAGTCCAATTGAGTCTTGACAACCTCTATGTCGATCAACACTGTCTTCCTGGCTAATGTGATGGGGACATGGGGGAGGATTCCTTGGGCTTTAGTGGGATGTACATCATAAGCCTGCAGAGTTGTGGAGGACGGTTGCAGAATTGGTGATCCAAGTTTCTGCCAAACCAGGGTAGACATAACGCACATGGATTCCCCCTCATCCACTGTGCATCGGTGCACAACCAAATTCTGGATGGAAACTGGGATTTGAAAGGCAATGGTCGATGGCATGCGCGGTTCTCCGTTCTCCGTGTCGAATGTGATCAACTTGGAGTCGAAGGGGTCTACTGCCCCGAGGGTGGCTAGTAAGGCTTTCCGCTGTGTTGGGAACATTTTAAGTACCTCAAGAGCGGACATGTCGGTTGGCGTTTGGGCCAAATCATTCACAATGCTATAGCTGACTACAGCTCTAGCCGTGGCGTTATTGGCAATCCTACGTACGGGGGTGCGTGGGAATGGGGGTAATTGAAGAGGTAGGTTGAATGTTTTGGATGTTGAGGCAACTGATGTGTCAGCGGGTTCGGTGGTGGTTCTGTACTGGTTGCGTCTGGTTTGTAGGTTAACCTCTTCAGTCGTCATGGCTAGCAGGTGGTGAACACCTGTTTCGGCCATGGGAGGTGCCCCTGGAGCATTGGGATTTGGTTGCAAAGGGGGTGCGGTTGCCACCAATCCTTGGATTGGTAGTGGGTTTTGAAGCACCATAGGAGGAGGTCCTTGTGGTGCTCGGTTGGGTTGGGCTTGATTTGCAGCATTGGCAGCCTGTTGAACCTCGTTTTGAATGGCTTGCTTAGCTCAACCCACGAGGGGACACTTGAATGTGTAGTGCCCATAAACATCACAGAGTGTGCACAGTTGGTTTGTGCATAATGGGGTGTTGCGTCTTGGTGTGTTTGGTTGTGGGGGGTTTTGAGCTAGCCGGTTTGCCACGACATTGTTGGGAGGGTTCGGTTGTTGACTGCCTCCCTGCAGTTGGTTGTTTCCTTGGTTCCAGGGAATATTATTTCTAGCTTGCCCTTGTTGGTTGTTGGGGGTAGGCTGGTTGGGACAGTTTTGTTGTGCAAACACTTGTCCCAATGGAGCGGGTGGATCGGGGGTGGGGGCTTGAACCACTTGCACTAGCGGTGCATAGTATATTTGAGTGGGAGGCGGTGCCACAAATGCAGGAATTTGCCCCGCATATTGCTATGTAGGCCAAGCCATGGCCTGAGCCTACTGCGGTGGCGCAGGTTGTGCGTAGGAAGTTGTTGCTCCGGACTGGGACGTCATTCTAGCATAGTTCGGAGCTTGGTTTTGGTAAGCAACATTAGCAGTGTTGCTTGCTTGTGATGGAACTATAGGTGGTGTCGGTCGGTGTTGTGGCTGTTGGGAAACTGGTCCTATGATGCCATCTGCAGCATGGGATGCCTCTAGTGTGTCGTGGTAAGAGGTGCCTGCGCGAGGAGCATCTAGGATGACGGTGTACAAGTATCTAGACTGAGCATAGATGAGGTCAAACTGTTGAGCTTTCAGTATGGCCTCTTCTTCGGATTGAGGAAGTTCGGACGCGATGTCCTTTGCTATGGGTGGGAGAAAGGTCTTAAGGAACCAATCCAAGAAGATCCTATTGTCAAGTTGGATTTTGCATAGGCTACGGTGTCACCGCCACTCATGGATATGGTCAGTTATATGAGTGGTAGTGTTCTGATGACAGGATAGCAGGATCTACACCCCCTTGTCATATCTGACGGGGAGTTGGAAATACTGTAGGAACATGAAGGATAGGGAGTTGAAATCAGGGTACTTGGCTTATGGTAGCTCAATGTACCATTTGGCCACAACACCTATGAGGGTGCGTTGGAATAGCCTTGGTTTGATGGAATCGTCTACGATGCTGTTTGGCAAGCACCATAGATGGAATGTGATAATGTGGTTTTAGGGACATTCCCATGCCTTGCCTTCAAACTTGGGGATGTTTGATGATAGCTTAGTTGGAATTGGAGGCCAAAAAGCTTGATGGCGAATGAGGTTGTTTGTTAATCGAGCCAAATCAGGCAAGTTGAGATGAGCCATGAAAGACAGATTTGACCCCAAGTTGATATGAGATGGGGCTGCGATGGTGGTGGGGTTTGCAGGTGCATAATGCATCTGCACAGCTGGGGGTACTTGCGGTGGCACCATTGTGGACGGGCCAATGCCCCCAAGTGTTTTGGGGGGGATAGTATGAGTGGCGGGGACATTGCCCCCATGTATGACAGTAGGGGTATTCTAAGTGGATGGTCCACTGCCCCCATGTATGATAGTAGGGGCAGTGTGTGTGGAAGGGCCATTGCCCTCATGTGTTGTAAGTGGGCCAACTTGGGTGGTCACTATGGGTGGTGGCAGCTGACTGATGACAGTTTGCATGACTGTGCTTGGGCCACCTGCAGGGTTGTTGGTGACAATTTATGGTGTGGACAGGGGTCCACTTGCTATGGCTATGACAGAAAATGGATCCAGGTTTGCACTAGCCATGGGGCTTGATGGTGCAGTATGGAGGTCTGGTTCAGACTGATACGGGTCTGAATCTGAATCAGAGGCCGTGTGGCCTTTTGATGGTGTGCGAGGTTGTTGAGAGTGGTTTCGACGGTGTCGGTTTAATGTTCCGAATGGTGGTGGTTCGCCTCTTAGGCATGAGGAAGAGCGTGGGGGATCAATTATGTTAGATTTTTATCAAACTGATGGGAATAATGTTTGGACCTCGGTTTCAGTGGCTTCCTATTGGCTGTAGGTGGTCACTCAGCCACCAAGACTACCAGAAGACGGCGCTAGGATTTTTCCTCATAGGCGTTTCTACTCAATCGAAAGGGGTCGTTGCCTGTTTCGCTTGGCAATTCCTCTTAGTGACCAGCTACTTTGGGGTTCTCGTGGTACTCCTCACAATGAGTTTTTGGGCAGAGCCCAAGTACTTCCCATGGTTGAAGCAGTCAGGGACTTATGTCCTCAAAGACTGCAGATTTGATTGAACTTAGTGTAAATTGATAAATTTTAAGGCTCTCTCAGCGTCATGAACTAAGTTGGGTTGATTACTTGGTATGGTGTATTTGTTTGTCTGTCTTTCTGGTGTTTGGTAGCTGCAAATGGTTTATGAATTCATCATATTGTGGCAGAGTTCATATCATTGTTGTGCATGCAATGAATAATCAGAAATTTGTAAACAAATACAGTTTTTAACCCCGAATGTTTATGGCCTAACTAGATGACTACCTCACACTGATATTCCTCTTCAACCAAGAGAAGGTGTTGGGATCTCAACACAATGGTACTAATCCCATCTGTAGATCCACAGGTCACCTCCTAGATGTAAGGTTGGTTAACAGGGAGGACGCTTAGCGTCGTGAAAATCCCTCCTTCTCTACCCCCTCTACCTTCCAGGTCATCCAGTTTTAATGGTTTAGAACAATGTTCAATGAAGGGCCTAGGACTATACGAGCTTGCCCTTCGTCGTATCCCAGAATACCCCGAAGGGTGATGACTAGGCAGAGGAGGAAGGGTAAGCAAGACTTGATTTTAAGTCAATTTTAGTTAAGCTATGTTCATTAATTAAGCCATTAAAATTTACTTTGAATTTACACTTCTATACTAGACAGAGGCGGTTGAGCCACACTCACAGTCCCTATTAAACTGAAATTTAACCTTTGATTGACAGACTGCACATTTTTTTATCAAATTCGGCGAGGGGGTCGCAATTTTTTTTCAGAAGCAGGCAAAGGGGTTGCACATATTTCACAAACAGTCGTGGTCTATGTTTCTGAGTGAAGTCGCACCTTTCAGGGGATTAAGTGCACCCTGGGCGTGCTTGTTAGGCCATTAAGTGCGCCCTCATCGCCTGTTCAGGCCCGATAAGTGGATTTGGGGTTTTTCTGATCTTGAGTAAGATCTGGGCGATAGTAACTTGTACTATGGCCAAAATGACTCGGATTTGCCTAGAAAAGGCTTCGACAACACTAAGAACTGGAAATGAACTAGATCTAAACTGGATTTGACATGAAATTTTAAAAACTAGGGCAAAACTTGAAAAACTTGAAATTTTAAAAATCTAGACCAGGGATCCTGTGGGATCGACCTGCTATGGTCGCGAGTTCTGTAGCAGGGATTTCTCCTTGCTATAGGGCTAAGAATGGCTCCCTTTTGTTTATAGGATAGAAGGGTAGGTTCCTACTTGTAAAAATGCTGGAAAGAAAAGCTGGAATGAAACTAGACAGAAATAAAAGCAAAGATGGAAAGAAGAGAAATGATGGAGAACCCATCTGCAAACAATGGGTTAGGGTTCCGCTTCCAATAACCTGCAAACAACTGTTAGAAACTAGAAACCTGTAAAACAAGTTAGGCTATAAACCTGCAAATAAACCATGGATTAGAAAGCAAAGAAATCATTAAGCAAAAATAGAAAATAACAAGCTATACCTTCTCTTTGGGTGGAATGGGCCACCATGCCCTGGCTTGAAGAAGCACCTCTCTCTCTTGGATGGGGGAGCTATGGCTCAATGGAGATGGAGGAGAGGGAGTGTAGGTGGCTTGAGAGACAAAGGGTCTCAATGCATCCACGGGCATCATAACAGTATGCAAGGGAGAAGTGTTTTGAGAGTGACCCCCCACCCTCATTTTATAGCTTTTTTGGTGTTTTAGGGTTTTAAGCCCTTGGTTCGGGCTTTAGCCCCTTTTTTGGGCTTTTAGTCCCTCTCGTCCTAATTTTAGCTCCTTTTAGGGTTTTCACCCCTTTTGGGGGGCTTTAGCTCATAGGAGAGTATTTTAGGCTCCTTTTTGGGGTTTTTAAGCCCTTTTCTTAATCCTTAAGCATTTTTTAGGGTGTGGGGGTCTAATGGAGGGTCATGAAGTGGTGTCCTTAGGTGGTGTAAGTCATGGAGAGATTAGTGAGGTATTTTTTGGGTTAACAGTTTATATAATATTTCCTAGGTCTTAGGGTCAATTTGTAAATTAATGAGTCACCCAGCTCAGTTCCCCCTCTCAGGGAACACGACCACGTTTTTAGGGATTATGCTCCTACAACAACTAGAAAGTGAATTGTTGGTGCTGTCACTTGTCAATCATCCTTTTACAACTATCCATTCCTACTAGTGGCAGTGAATACTCATTTAACAACCTCCCTAAATAGGTGTATCCTTTTATTAATTAAAAATAAATAATTCTTCAGTTACAATCATCCTTGACTCACTTGGTCATAAACCTTACAATAAAATTTAACAAAATGTTTTGCTGAAATAAATAATAAGTATTTATTTTATTTTTTTTAGTTTTGGGTATGTTACAAACACCCCCCCTTAAGCTCAACATCATCCTCTATGTTTCCTAAGTTATTCTGAGTCTTTTATGAATAGAGCTAGATATGCCACTTGCATATCGCTCTCCAGTTCCCAAGTCGCTTCATCTGGATTGAGGTGTTTCCATTGCACCTTTACCTGTCCATGGTGTGATTCCGGAGAAAAATTTCTCTCCCATTGAGAATACAATCCGGTTCCACTAGAAAATATCCTTCTGGTTCTACTTGAATCAAATTCCATTCAATCACATGAGTAGCATCATGTATATACTTTTTCAAAATAGATATGTGAAAAACATTATGTATTTTAGGATTAGGTGGCAACGCTAATTGATAAGGTATCGAATCCACTCTTGCCAATATCTCGAATGGTTCGCAATACCTGGGTGCTAATTTAGCACAGCTCCCTAATTCAAAAGAGATTTTTCTTAGTTTAACCTTAACAAACACATGCTCACCAACTTGGAACTCCTTCGGTGTTCTTTTAAGATCGACATGACTCTTTTGCCCGGTCTTGAGCAGTTTTCAAGTTGCCTTGTACCTGTTTCATTGTTAGTTCCAATTCTTTTAACATGTCAGGTCCTAACATCAATCGATCTACTGGGCTACTCCATGTAATTGGAGTGTTACACTTTCTACCATATAATATTTCAAAAGGACTAAGCTTTGTTGAGGCCTGATAATGGTTATTGTAAGCAAATTCAACTAGATGCAAATAGTCTTCCCATTTATTGGGGTAATCACTAACATACATCCGCAACATATCTTATAATACTTGATTAACTCTTTATGTTTGTCCATCCGTTTGCGGATGATAAACAGTACTGAAATTGAGTTTAGTGTCTAATCCTTTAAAAAAAGTCTTCCAAAAATTACCTGTAAATTCTAGATCTCGATTGGAAATAATTACCTTTGGTATTCCGTGCAGATGAAAGATTTATTTAATAAATATATCAACAATATTAGTAGCTAAATGTCAATTCCTAACTGGCGATATGAGTTTCACGCTTTGGCTGGGTGACCTGTTCGATTTGGGCGACCTGGACGAGGAGGAGTGCAGCTCCCTGAGGGCCGAGGCTGATCAAGCCCGTCCTAGAGAAACCAGAGTGGCTAGTTGAGCTTCGATTAGCTGTTGAAAGAGGTGGAGGCCCCTGTATCCATGCATTGAAGCCAGTCCGGACTGGGAAGGGCAAGATGGTGCAGGAGGTAGGTGAATCCTTGCCTACCCATTCGGAAGCCTTTGATAGGCTAATCGCCAACCATGCCAAGCGATCAGGAAAACGAGAGGTGCCAAAATTTGTTAAATGAATAGAAGATGTGCCGGAGGTAGCCCTTCCTCCGGAAGAGACGATCTGGGTTGCCCTGTCACTGGCAGATCGGACATTGATAGGGCAGTTCACAGGGCTGTGGCCCTCACCCAAAACCACTGATAGCTGGGTTCAAAGAAACTGGAGACCGCTAATATCCAAAAACGTGGCCTCCTACGCCATCGGAAGAGGATACTTCCTCTTTGATTTCGAATCCAAAGACGACAAAGACTTAATCTTCAGGAATGGACCCTACTTCATGGGGCCGCAAGGTCTATACCTCAACGGATGGTCGTCGGACTTTGAACCGGAAGCTAATACCCCGAAAGCTGTCCCAGTCTGGGTCAGACTGCCCAACCTACCTATGCACTGCTGGAACCCCAAATCTCTACATGCTATAGGGGACGCACTGGGAAAATATATCGACATGACCAGTCCAAAGGACCAATATGCTTGTGCCCGCATATGTGTGGAGGTCGACCTCGAAGCCGGACTGCCAGAAGCTATAAACCTCACGGTGGGGAACTGGTCTCACATTCAGAAACTGGACTATGAACAACTTCTCTTCAAGTGCAGAGGTTGCCACGAATACGGGCACTTCATTCGAAACTGCCCTAAAACTCCGGAAAGCTAGTAGGAGAAGGGGGGAGGATGACAGAGGGTGAACAGATCCAGATCCAAAAACCAAACTGGTGGGGGCCCTAAGATAGGTGAGGGGAGTGGACCAACCGGAAGACCCCAAGAGCCTCCAAGATCAATAGAATCAGCAGAAGCAAGGGAGAAACCCTTAGAAACAGAAGACAGACCTAGCCCCGAAAAGAGCAAGGAACCGTAAACAGTGATCTCAGTCTAAGGGAGAGACAATGAGGAAGATACAGCGGAAACAAAAGCAGGAGAGAGTCAGGGTAAATCTGATGAAGAACAGGACTCGGAAGAGGATGGCAAGGAAGAAGGGGAAATTGAATTAACAACCCCAAGAATGACCAAAACCAAAGGAAGGAAATCTAGAAAAGAAATACGGGATCAAGCAACATACAAGGATAAGCTGCAAGGATCCCAGCTAACCTTGGAAAAGATGTTGAAAAACCCAAGGAACACTCGTCAGCATGGGCATGCCCCGAAAGGGATGCCAACAGCTCCCAAAAGTAAGTAATGAAGACAATTTCCTGGAACTGCAGAGGGCTTGGTAGCAAAGGCAAGGAAGAAGCTATGCTAGATCTAGTCTCTCTCCATCATCCGGACATTCTGCTGATTCAAGAAACCAAGTTGGAGGAGACAACATTCCTCCAAACCAGTAAAAAATTTTGGAAAAAAAAAAGGCGTTGTTGCTTTAAGCTCCAGAGGAGCATCCGGGGGTATAGGAATCCTATGGGATGAAAGAAAATTTGAAGCTATGGCCATCAAAAAAAGCACTCATTGGATCCTTACAGTGCTGAAGCAAAAAGACACCAACTCTCTGGTAAGTATAATAAACATATATGCTCCTAATTCTTATGGCGAAAAAATAAACTGCTGGAATCTTCTCCGTGAAGAACGAAATAATCTGCAGGGTAATGTCATATTGATCGGGGATTTGAATCTCATTCTCAGCTAGAATGAAAAAAGAGGGGGATCTAGCTCCACAGACCCTATTAAAGACATAGTGGAAGACATCATTTCGACCTGGGACCTCATTGATATCAAGCCAACTATAGGGAAATACACTTGGACCAACATGAGGTTTGGGCCGGGGCCCATAGCGGCCAGACTTGACTTATTCTTGGTTCAGGATAACTTCCTCCAGCAAGGCTTGATTATTTCCTCCAAAATCCTCTCCCTCGGAGGCTCCGACCATAAGCCTATACTTCTGGAAATGGAGCAAGAAAAAAACCTGGGTCCCATACCGTTTAGATTTAACTCTATGTGGGCCAAGCGTGATGAATTCCTCTAGATCGTAGCAGACTCTTGGGCCCATCCGGTTAGTGGTTCTCCCTTCTTTGTATGGGAGGAGAAGTTGAGGAGGCTCAAAAAAACATTGAAACGCTGGTCCAAGACGCTTCCAAATCCAAACACTGCCAAGATTCAAGCTGCCCACGAGTTGGAGTCGCACCAGGTAGATATGGAGGATAAAGATGTGACTTTAAATGACATACAAAAAGAGACAACGTTGCAGTTGAACCTTCACGCAGCGTGCAGAGAGGAGGCTGAATGGTGGCGCCTCAAATCCAGATGCAAATGGTTGAGGGATGGTGACAAAAATTCAAGTTACTTCCATAAATTGACAGAGATCAGGAAAAATCAGAATAATGTCCGTGAGATCCAGATTAATGATAAGATAATCAACCAATTTGATGAAATTAAAAATAAAGCATCCAACTATTTCAGCGAGCTGTTCACTGAACATCCTGTCTCCAGCGACGACCAGCTTTTGAACCTTGTCCCCAACTCTATAACGAGCAGTGACAACGACTATCTGAACCAAGTCATCACGATGGAGGAGGTTAAAGAATCTGTAGATAACATGGAGGAGGATAGGTCCCCAGGCCCAGATGGATATAATGTGAACTTTATATCTATCTGCTGGGACATCGTGAAAAAATATTTACTTAAAATGATCAGAAAGTCTCAGAGCTATAATAAGATAGGAGGAAGCACGAATTCAGCCTTCCTGGCCCTCATACCAAAGGAGAAAGACGCTAAGACCTTTGACAGGTTTAGGACAATTTCATTGTGTAATATAGGGTATAAAATCATATCTAAGCTCATGGCCTCAAGATTAAAGCACATCCTGCCAGCCATTATCCCGGAGAATCATGGTGGATTCATCAAAGGACGGAAAATATGGGATAATATCATTTTATTGCAGGAAGCCACCCATTCTAGCCTGAAGAATGGAGATAAAGGAATGGAGGTGAAATTAGACCTGGAAAACGCTTTCGACAGAGTTAGCCACTCATTCCTCCTTCAGGTAATGCTGAGATTTGGTTTTGATCCCAAATTTGTCTCTTGGGTCAAGGCTTGTATTAGCAAGCCCTAGATTGCTCCCCTCATTAACGGAAGAGCTGCCCCTTTTTTCCAAGCAATGAGAGGCCTGAGGCAAGGTTTCCCACTCTCACCCCTACTCTATGCCATTCAGGGCTCGGTACTTAGTTTCCAATTGGAACATGCTAGACTAGAGCAGGAGCTGCCAGGCATAAGGCTAGCCAGAGGAGTCAAAGATATTAACCACTCTCAGTTTGCCGATGATACTATTTTAATGGGAGGTGCCAGCCAGATCATAGCTCACTGATTCAAGGCTGAATTGAACCGTTATTGCCAGGCCTCCGGAAGTAAAATTAATCTCAGGAAGAGTCAGATCTTTGGATGGAACATTAACCCGAGGGAAATGTCAGATATAGCCAGAATCCTAAATATGAGCGGAGCTATAAGTTGGGAATCATTCAAATACCTAGGGGTTCCTATTGTCAAAACCAAATCCAAGTCCTCGGACTAGAACCCCATAGTGGAAAAAATAAAAAATAAAATATCAGGTTGGGGGACTGCTTGGCTGAACCTAGCGGGGAAGGTTGTTCTAATTAAAGCTGTCCTGAATAGCTATTTGCTCTATTAGTGCTCTTTGCTTCTAGCACTGGGAAAAATCATAAACCAAATTGAGGTATTACTGAAGTCCTTTCTCTGGAATGGTGGGAAAAACAGAGAAGGTAAAAAGTATGCTTTGGTAAGCTGGAAAACCGTAAATCTGCCCAGAAATGAGGGAGGTCTTCAAATTAGGGACCTCAATTATCAAAACTTGGCCATTGGGGCCAAGTTACTCTGGAATATGCTACAATCTAAGCCAACCTGGTGTAGTAGAGCTCTTAAAACAAAATATTTTCCAGGGTCAAGGCTGAGATGCCTAGAAGGAGAAAATGTGAAGAAAAAGGGATCTCCCATCTTCAAACTGTGTAAAAAATCGCTGTCCCATTTTATCGAAAAATTACACTGGATACCGGGCAATGGTAAAAACATAAACTTTTGGAAGGATTCGATCCTTGGTAAGCTCCCTCCATGCCTTCCTCGTTTGCAATCATGAATGGAGGTGAGAGAACTGCCAACGCTTTGGAGCATTTCAGATTGGGAGGAAAGCCAACCAAATCGCTGGATATCTTGGATATTGCCAGACTGTCCAGAAGAGTTGGAAAACGATAAAATGAAGCTGATCGATCACCTGGCAGGGATAGCTCCGATTTCCAAATCCTTGCAAGATAGACGTGGCTGGGGCAATCGAAATGGCAACTATACAACGGCTGAGGGATACAACATGTTTGCAGCAACATATATGGTGCCAACGAACCCAGTAATTTGGAATCACAATTGGCTTAATAGAACGCTGCCCAAGATCGATGTGTTCACGTGGACAATGATTCACCTAAGACTGCTGACAGGAGAAAACCTGGAGAAAAGGGGGATAGCAGGCCCTTTCAGATGCCCTCTTTGTGTTGTAAATTCAGAGACTATTTCTCATCTCTTCTTTAATTGCCCATATTCTGTTTCAATCTGGAAGGAGGTAATGATGAATGAAGAAAATGGGTTTTATTGGAACGGAAACAATCAGGAATTCTTCATTCATTGGGAAAGAATGTACAAGGGCGAGCTGGGGGAAAAAAAAGGTGTGAGAGCCTGCTGGCTGAAACTGTCTAAAATTGTTTGCTAGTGCATCTGGTTAGAAAGAAATCAGAGAATCTTCCAGAATATGAGCCAAGCAGCGTGGAAGGTAATTGTCAAAATCAATGCTCTTCTAGGGGAGGTGGTAAGAAGCACCACAATTCCAAATAATAAAGCCGAGCTGACAGAAAAAGAAAAAAATATGGATGCAAAGTTTCAAGATTCAGGAAAATAACAGCATAGCCATCAACAAGTTGGAGAATTGGGAAATCAGATTGGATAAATCCCAACTCGAAAACTGGCTAAGAGAAAGAAAGATATACAAACTGTTCTTTGATGGAGTTTCAAAAGGGAATCCGGGGAAAGCGGGAGGAGGAGGAGCTGTCATAAACCCCAAAGGGAAAGTGGAAATCGAATACTCCTGGAACATCAGACACGAGACTAATAATATGGTAAAAGCATATGGGCTCTGGAAAGGCCTCAAGCAGGTGCAAAAAGTAGGAGCGGATGAAGCTGTGGTTATCGGAGACTCGAGGCTAATTATCCAAGCAGTGAGAGAAGGAAGAAGGGGCAAAAATGAGCGGATGGAAAGACTGTTAAAAAGAATCAGATATATGATCAAAAGGTTTAGGAAGATTGAATTCTATCATGTTCTCAGGGAGCTTAATATGAAGGCGGACAAAGCAGCTAATAAATTCATAGATATAGGGTGCTATGAACTCAAGGTTAATTAAAAGATAAGTCTGGAAATTCCTCCATAATCTGCATTCTGTCTAAGAATGGGGAGCTAGAGCAGACCTTTGTATTCTTGATCAGCGTCTTTAAGCTGAATCTCTCATATTAATATAACCGTTTTTGTTAAAAAAAATATTAGTAGCTGAATGAGTTGTTTTAACAGGAATAAACTGTGATGCTTTACTTAACTTATGTACAACTACCATTATGGAATCATTCTGTTTCTGGTTTTTAGGTAAACCAGTTACAAAGTCAAGGTTAATGACTTCCCACTTCCAATTTGGTATTGGTAATGGTTGTAGTAGGCCTGCTGGGTGTTGATGTTCAGCCTTAACCTTCTAACACTCAATACACCTAGCTAAGAATTCAACAACCTCGGTTTTATGTTAGGCCAAAAGTATTTTTTTCTTAACAGAGTTATCATTTTCTGATATCTTAGGTGTCCTGAATAAGGGCTCTTATGAATTTCATTTAAAAACAACATACAATTGGTTTTTAATAGTATTAGACCATGTTCATTAAAATTGTAATTTGTAATTACTTTTTCAGATGTATTATGACTTATCTTTTCTTTTAAATTCTGATATTTTGAGTCCTGTTTTATACCTTTTTCCAATTTATCTTCCAAATCAGTTTTATAACTACTAATGGCAGCGACAAAACTTGTTACAACATTTCTACTCAAGGCATCAACCATCTTGTTTTCTTTTCCCTTGATATGCTTGATCTCAAAATCATATTCGCTAAGGAAATCTAACCATCTAGCTTGCCTTGCGTTTAGATTTTGCTGATCAAACATATACTTTAGACTTATGTTATCGAACATTAGTAGAAATCTTTTACCTATTAAGTGATGGTGCCACATTTTTAAAGTGTGAATTATTGCAGCTAACTCTAAATCATAAGTTGCATAATTATTTTCATAGATTTTTTATTTTTTTGATTCATATGCAATTGCATGACCTTCATGAATCAACACCCCGCCCAAGCCTTTGTTGTATGCATTAATGCATACGACGAAGTCCTTGTTTGGTTATGCTATTTTCAGAATGGGTGCAGTAGTTAGTAATGTTTTTAGTTTATTAAAACTGTCTTTGCACTTCTGATCCCAAATAAATTTCTTACCTTTCTTCTGTAATGAAGTTATAGCATTCACAATTCTTGAAAACCCTTCAATAAATTTTATGTAGTACCTTGTTATCCCCATAAAGGATCGTACATTAGTTACATCTTTAGGAAGATGCCAATCAATAATAACTTTTATTTTATCCGGGTCCACTAATATCCCCTCTTTGGATCTTACGTGTCCATAATATTGTATTTTATCCTTGTAAAAGTCACATTTACTAAACTTAGCATATAATTGATGTTCCCTTAATACTTGCAGAATTATTTTTAAGTGTTCATCATGATCTTATTTAGTCTTAGAATAAATTAATATGTCGTCTATAAAGATGACTACAAATTTGTCTAAATACTTACTTAGAACACTATTCATTGGGCACATAAAGGTTGTTGGTGCATTGGTTAGCCCGGAGGGCATAACTACGAATTCATAATGCTTGTACCTTGTCCAGAAACCAATTTTAAAGATGTCTTCATCTTTAATTATAACATGGACATAACCGGACCTTAAGTCGATTTTAGAGAATATCATTGCTCTGCGTATCTGATCAAATAGATCGTCAATGCGAGGCAAAGGATATTTGTTTTTAATTGTCATTTTATTAAGTTGACGGTAGTCTATGCATAAGCGTAGAGTACCATCCTTCTTTTTAACAAAAAGGACTGGTGCTCCCCAAGGGGATACACTTGGTCTTATGTAATGTTTATCTATTAACTCTTGCAATTGTGATTAAGTTCATTCATCTCCAAGATGTTCATCTGGCAGGGAGCTTTCGAATTAGGTACCGCTCTGGGTACCAATTCAATTGTAAAGTTCAGATCTCGTTTAGGAGGAAATCCTGGAATTTATTTAGGGAATACATCCAAAAAATCCTGCAGGATTGGCATATCCTTGAATCCTGGTTTATTTTCATTATTAACTTGTTCGTTTACAACATGCACAACAAAAAATTTACAGCCTTTCCTTACAACCTTTTTCATCTGTAAGGAAGAAATTTGTCTAACAAATACGTTTCTGGGAATTCCTACAACAATAGATCTTTCTCCTTCCTTATTTAAACAAGGTCTTGTGAAAGCAATTTAAAATTACCTGGTGTTTCTCAAGCCAATCCATTCCTATGAGAATATTGTAAGATCCTAGAGGTAATACATTTAATTTTACCTGAGTTTCAAACTTATCCATCATCAAATCACAACTTTCAACATAGTTTACTACCTTTTGTTTAATTCCCGTGGCTAGCTGGACTAGCCACGATTTATCAAATTTCTTTAAAGGTAGTTTACACTTTTCCACTATGTTAGGAGATATATAAATAAGACTAGCTCCTAGATCAATTAAGATGGAAACAGATAAATTTTGGATCATACCTTGTGCTTCTACCATAGAAGTTTGGTGGTCCACCTATCGGTTTTCCAATGTTGCATTGATTCTGTTCATTTCATTGGCTACATCCCCAACTGTTTCTGCTTCCTGTACAATGTGTATGTTTCCAGTGTTTCCCTTTCGATTTGGACAATAGTTGGCATAGTGTGGTCCTTGGCATTCCGAGCATTTAATAGGTTCTCGTTGTTCATTGTTTCTAACAAAATTGTTAGAAAAATCCCTTCCCTTTGATGCTGCAGTATTCTGAGGTATCTTGTTCTTAAAATCAATCTTCTGGTAGTTGTTTTTTGAAAAGTTCTGGGTCTTACTACCAAAACTCTTGTTTGATTTGAATCCTCTTCTCCTTTGATCAAGTTGACTAGTCTTTTTGGTCTTCCAACTTTGTATAATTTCTCTTTTCTTGCCTTGTTCATAACAAAATTATTCCTTCCTCGTAGCTTCCTCCAAGGTTTTTGGATTGTCAAACTCAATCCTATCCTTGAAGCTAGCAGGTAAACAGCTCAGAAACTGTTGAATTTTTGGCTTTTTGTCTATTATGTATGGTACGTACCTTAGTATACTTAAGAATTTGCTGCTCAGTTCCTTCATAGACATGGAATTGAGTTTTAATTCATAAAATTCCTTGGCTCTATCCTCATAATATTGTTCGGATAGAAACCTTCTCTTGAAGTACTTCTTAAAAACCCTCCAAGTCAAGTATTTATCCCTCGGATTCTTAAACCTCTTAATGTCTTGCCACCATATGTCAACTTTCTCAATCAAGTTGTAAATAGCCATTCTGGATTTTAATTTGTCAGAATAATTTTAAATTTGGAAGTATTTCTTCATGCCTGGCAGCCAAGCTTCTGCTTCCTCTCCTTTCTTTGCCCCCCCATCAAACATAGGAGGTTTTATTTTCTTGAATTCTCCAGAAATCTCTTCGTAGGGTTTGTATTTCTTTTTCCTAGGTCTTCGGTCACTATTACTGTGGTCACTTATGTATCTTTGTCTTTCCTTACGTGACCTTGGTCTAATCTCCGAGGAAGATTCACAATCAGGATACTTACCCCTTTTTCCTTTAAGTTTATAGGACGTGTCAGATTCAGTTTCGATAACACTTATTTTATCTTTCTCTTGTTTATTCATTTTGTCCAAGAGATATTCATTTGATTCTAAAATTCTTTGGTTATCTTGTCTCATAGTTTGTAGTTCATCCTCCAAATATATGAATATCTGTAATATCTCAGGATAATTCAAATCTATGTACATATTGTCAGGATTAATGTGTTGAGAACCATTCTCAGCAGAGGCTTTTGCATTCTCCATTTTCTGCAAAATAGGTTTTTATATTTATGGAATAGAAATAAATAACAAGAAAAAAATAAAATAAAGTTAGTACACTGTTTTTCCCTTAAAAGCGAGTGAGCCTATCAGGCCTAGTGTTGAAACCTTGCTCTGATACCACATGTAACTACCCATTAATTCACCATAACAAAAATTACTTAATTCAAGTGACACTAAGTTTTACTATACGATACTTTAAATATATGTTGATACATTCTTTCGTCCAATATTTTTGTAATGATAAGTGATATGATAAGTTGTAATATTTATATGGCTAACGGTCAAACTGTATAAGGGGAGATTAGTTTGTCAAGCTTTCCTTGCATTTCATGAATAAATGTAACCTACCAAAGTACCTTTACTTAAACAACTACATTAGTGTGTTATATTATTGTATGGGAATAATACTTTTACCATACCAAAATTGCAATAATACAATGGAGAAACAAAAAGAGATGTTTTAAGGGTTAAGCTTAATGGCGATGTGACTAGATATCGACCTTTTGGATGAATATTGAACTTCAAGGGTAAGGACGAAATCTTCACATGCCATCCATGATCGAGACTCCACCTAGAAAGCAAAGGATTGAGTAGAAAACCTTTTGTCTTATAGTGGTCTTAAACACTGTAATTAATTAATTTTCTTGCATAGATTTCGGTCAAGGCAAAATATGTCTTCATTCTTGCAATAAGCTCTTCCACTGTTCGAACCTCTTCATTTCGTTGTCTGTAACCTTGAGAGAACGAACTAATGGCCTCGGCCTTCAAAACTCTCTCTGCAAATCCTAGATAAAACCACGATCTTGTGTTACTACCAGGCTTGGTCTTGGTTTTGTTTACCAGTCTTGGTCTTTGAATACAATCTGTCGAGACATCAAGGTATGCGATTGCTTCTTCTTTAAAAGTTGAAAATTTCTTTGACATTACTATTGAGAACGCGTCTGATGTAATTATTTGTTTGTTTATACAGGTGGGTCCTAAGTTGGCTCTCTACTACCATGTTTCTATACATCTTATGGACCAAGAAGACCCTACTCTTGGTAAGATCATGGCCCCAATTCTTAGGGCTATGGGGGTACATTACTTGGTGTTTTTTTGTGTTTTCATGAATGTTTTAAAGACTTTGAAACCTACAACTGTATGATATTTAAGAAGTTGTAAGGTTGGATTTTTTTTAGCAAACTGGTATCATTTTTCTGTGGTGATAATAAAAAAGACTAGATACTTTCTTTTGACCTGCCAATAGCATTTTGATTAGTAACCCGATTTACAACTTGACCGAACCGAGGGGGTGTCTTCCTTAAGTTTTTCACAGAGTTTCGAAACTATTCGAAGGTATTACCTCCTAGACTTTGTTAACAGTTGGAAAGAAAAAGGGAAACTGGATACGGGACCAATCGGGCCTTCAATGTAATAAGGATTTACTATACATCTGTTAGTTAAAGTTTTTACAAAACTTCTTTAGTAGTATTGGTAAAATATTTGGGTTAGAAGCTTCTGTTGTGAAGCTCCATATTGTAATTGAAGGGAACAAAACTGAAGGAACTATTTATATGTTTTTTTTTGCTTAACCTTTTAAAAAGTTTCTTTGGAAAAACATGCCATGAGAAAATATACTCCTGGACGAAGTATTAACTATGAGGGTTTTGGTATTTAAAGTTTTATTTCCCGTTACTGTGTAAATTTGGATTATGGACATGAATCTTAACGGGGAGTCTTACGAATTCGCCATCATCTAGAAAACAATTTTGTTTAGACCGTTAAGTATAACCCAAAATATTTTTTACTATGATTTTAAGCAAAGAGAAAAATTTTCTTTGTTGTTTTGGAAAGATTTGGTTGGAAAAAACTATCATCGTTATTTTTGATAGTTTTATAAGCATAACAGAAATATTGGGGGTTATCTTCCCAAATCCTTCGGTGGAGAGGATTTAAATGACAGAGGATGTTGTTAGCTTAAATTTATTGTTTAATTCCAATACCTTTCTGGTTTGTTTTGCAGTCGCAAACTAAATATATGTGACTCTTTTATTATGCAATGCTTGTCCGTAAGAACTGTAAATAATTTCTACATAACTTTATTTAGTTATAATAGTTAATATTTTTAATCTTCTAACATATATTTTGATTTACAACATCGTTATACTATAAAGACCGTGGCTATGTAATGGCTTAGTTTTATTATAAATCTCTTTTAAGGATACAACTTTACTCTGAGTAGTTTACTAATTTTTTTAACCTTTAGTTTCAGAAACACATTGTCTAATAGCTTATTTCTATAGAAAACAACACCAGCAAGATTGGAATCCTGGAAGCAGCGCTAAAATTCATTGATAACTTCAACTTGGTGTTACATAAATGGTTTTTACTACTAAAAAGTCAGGGTTTATCAAACTACTTTAGAATACTTATTAGTTTTAGTATATGTTTTAGTGACTGACTGTGTAACTAGAGATTTACACTTCTAATTACAAAGAAAACTAAAATGATATAACACGGAAGAGTTGAACCTGTATAGTTAGGGTTGAGTATGAAAGAGTACTTAAGATATATACATTCAATTAGAAGTATTATGTAACTTATTCTAGATCTAAGTCTTATATTGTAGTTCGATTTTGTTAACTATTTAGAGTTTTATATTCAGATTGGAACAACAACTCATAAATCTACCTACAAGTACATTAAACACATTATGATGATCAAATAACCATCCATTACTCTAAAACAAATATTACCCTTCAAACTGTACTATTAATCCGCATATCTTCCTATTTGACATAATTTATATTCCCTTGTACTAGAGTACATCACCATGGTGAAAGGAAAAATACAGGGGATAATTAATTTCATTCATCCCTTAACCATTAAAAAATTTAAATTATAAATCCATTTGTCTATATCCTGAAATTTTATTCTATATAACTTACAGTTTCTTTTAATATAAATAAATAATGACATAATAGGTTAGAATTGGAACCTGGAAGTATTACAGAGAGGAAAATAACACCCCAGGGAGACTGTTCCACCCAACCTATTCCTGAAGCATCCAAACACTTGCTTAGGACCCCCAAGCTTTCTCACTGCACCACTAGGATGGAGGTCTCTGCTACACAACAAACTCTACAATTCAACTCGACAGTAGACTTCACTCAGCAATTCACTTTAGTTATCCCCTCATCAAATTCTTTGTGTGCCTGACTTTTTAGTTTGTAGCAATCACAAAGTCATTCTCTCTGAAAACCATAATGAATGGTGATCCCCCTGTTCAATTTGATGGTTTATATAAGATTGCCTGGGTCTTAGGGTCATTTTGTAAATTAATGAGCCACCTAGCTCAGTTCCCCCTCTCAAGGAAAATGACCACTTTTTTAGAATATTATGCTCCTGCAACAACTAGAAAGTGAATTGTTGGTGCTGTCACTTGTCAATCAGCCTTTTACAGCTGCCCCTTCCTCCTAGTGGCAGTGAATACTCATTTAACAGTCTCCCTTAATAGGTGTCTCCTTTTATTTATTATAAATAAATAATTCTTCAATTACAATCGTCCTTGACTCACTTGGTCATAAGCCTTACTATAAAGTTTAACAAAATGTTTTGCTGAAATAAATAATAATAATTTTTTTTTTTTTTTTTGCAGTTTTGGGTATGTTACAAGAAGCATAGCCTTTTTGTGCTCATGTTCATCCAACAAATCAAAACATCACCAAGCAAAGAACTTCACCAAATAATTACCAGAAAAAGCTTGCATTAACACATAAAAACTTCCTCAAGAGGAGCGCATCCATTCAAAGAGCTCTAGCAAGGGTAAAACAAGTGCATAATGTATTATCCCATAAGTTATGTCTTTAAAATGAAAGTGAGGACATCTATTTATATGATATCACACTCACTTTTTAAAATATCCAGGCCTACATGCCTTAAAATAAGTCAATTTGAAATTATAAAATGTCAAATTAAAATTAAAAGAAAAAAATAATAAAATATAGCCTAAGGTAGGCTCAAGGTAGGGCTACATGGGGTATTTGTATCCCCATGTGCTAAAACACACTTAGATAAGTGAATCACTCCGAACAAAAGGACAGAGTGAGATGGAGGGAGGGAATTATACCCCATCTAACTCCTAGAATGTTGTAAAATCCCTCAACTCCCTCCTCAAAGCATTAAAATTCCTATGAGGATATCAGGCCAGGGAGAGCACGAACCCATTGAATGAAGGGGAAAGAGTGTGTCCAAAGTGGTTGCGAATGAAGACAAGTGTCTCGTAGTTGAAGCAGAGGCCACCAAAGAATGCAATCATTATATGGATCCATGTGACCCAGTGGTCAACCCTTAGGAGCCCTGAACACCAACCCTGGGGTTAAAAACCCCTATAAAGAGCAGTTAACAGTGCCATTAAGCCATAGTACCCCTAAAGTAGGACCAAAGGGCCCAACCATGACCACGACTGCTCAATAACACCCCTCTTGGTCGAAAAATTTGGCTCCCTCTCCCTAGGGTACACCTGAAGGTGCGTTGGGTACATATGCAGCGTAATAGATTCCCTAGTTACAAAAAAAAACTAAAATGACTTATTTGTTCATTTCTTCTTCCATTTTTCATTTTTTATTTATAAAATTATAAAATTAACTATCTTTCCTTAATGAATTATAAAAAAAAATTACAAAACATGAATTTGCAATTAAAACTTGAAAAAAACTTTATATTTTTTCCATATTGAAATTCAATTTTTCTTATCTCAAAAAAAATAAAGAGATCTCAAAAAAATCATTAATTATATATATATAAAATTTACAAGTTAAAGAATAATAATAATAATTATTTTATATATCTATATATAATTAATTAATTAACTAATTTAATGTAATATAGAAAATTGACAACTTATGTTCATATCAATCTTAGAAAGTGGAAGGGATCCCACATAATCATAACTTATTATTAGATGATAGATACATACATATATAGCATTTAATATAATATATACAATTGAAGTGGTACTTTGGTATTTCAATTTGTTTTTGAACTAATATATCTTTAAATTGAAATTGTATAAAGTTTTAAAATTTTATGTTTTATGAAAGTTAATTTTCTTTTTATTTAACTAAACTTTTTAAAAATTCTAAATTATTTTTAGAATTTTTATGATAAGTGGTAAGCCCCTGAAATAATAAAAAACAATATGAAAATCCCAATTTATTAGATAGAGTATACCGTCAAATTGGTTTTAGCAAAGAAAACTAAGATACATATCTCTAATTACTTGCAATTTGTTTATCCATTTGTTTTGCATTCTTTTTTTTTTATTATAATTGAAACTTCAATTTATATTAGTATTTTATTAATTATATAATAAAACCATTTTCAGGTCAAATTGAAATAAATTTTCATTTTAAATTGAGAAGCAATTCTGATTTGTTCTTTAGTTCAAAACCCTTTGGATAAGGCACACTAGTATGTGTGATGATTTTATTATGAATGCCATTCATAAATATGGAGAAGTGACATTTGGGTTTTCGAAAAAAAATTTAAACATTATTATTAAAAAGTTAATCATTTTTATATAATTAAAATCATTATTTTATAACATAAAAAAATATTACAAAATCATATATATATATAACTACCTTTCAAATAGTTAATTAAAATTAAACATCAACGAAAAGTGTTACAAAATAACATATACCCATACAAGACTTTTTCAAAAGATTAAATTATTATTAAAGGACAGCAAACACTATATTGTAACATAAAAAAAATGTTATAAAATGATATATATATATCCTAAAACGTTAATATTGCTCTTCAAAAAGTTAACATAGTTAAACATAAACAAATTGCTTTTTTAATATTAAATCATTATTAAACAAGGAGAACTGCTTTGGCAGCAAGTCCCTGCCTTATGTAAACTGTCAATGGGACAATAATGTTCAAAATAATGTTGACACACTGACTTTCCAAGAAATGCAATATTGACTAGATATTTCGAGAATGTTAATAATTGACATATAGACTTTCCAAGAAATGCAATATTGACTAAATATTTCGAGAACCGGCTTATAGTTGTATCCATCGCCTCTTCAAAAGCTTTTGCTATCTCAACATCTCGTCCAGGCGGACTGAGGGAACACAAATCCACTCCAAGACCAACAGTACACAGGTTGTCCAAAGCAAAGCAAATAAGTATCTCATGAAGATCAATGGTAGAACCGCTTCGGGCAGCTTCTTCAAGCTTTGCTAGCAATTTGCAGTGAATGGATTTATCAATTGTGGCAATCATGTGATTTTTATGGGCTGGCGAGTGCAAAAACAAACCCATTGTCTTCCTCCCCAAGCCCATTGTTCGCCATCTGTGTTGAGTATTAGCATAAACTTCCGATTCTGAACAAATGCGGAATAAAACTCTGAAACAGAATCGAAATAGCAATACCAATAGATCATACCTCCAGCCATTGATGCTACTTGTCTTGCTGTAGAAGATTTCCCTGTTCCACAAAACCTTTAGCTTCCTGTACGGTTCTTCCAAGCTCTGCTTCCTCTTTCTTGATGGTGTAAAACTGAAGGGGATTGAGTTGGTGAGCTTGGGGACCAACAGGGGTTTTAAATAGCCAAGCTTCCATCAAGCTTCTGTAGGCTATGTGTCAAATGTTCCACAAATTTAGGTAATGGATCACTCCAAAAGCTCCCAGCAAGAAAATAGTTGCCAAACTAAATGAACCGTCGGCAGTTTTAAGGAGCCGCTCAATGGATGTGGATGATGAACCGTCGGCCCGCTGAATGGATGCGGATGATGAACCGTCGGCCTGCTAAATGGATGTGGATGATGAACCGTCGGCCTGCTGAATGGAAGCCGTTGCGGGAGCTTACATTCTCCCACTTGGTCCATACTCCCAAACTTAATGTCTCATCTTAAAACCTATTGACAATCTGTATTAAGTAATAGATACAAGAATCATGGCGATAAGTCCTCTTATGACAAGTATTACCTTCCATGTATTGCGATGTATTTATTGCTATTTTAATTTATGTGGCAACAATTTCTTAATGAATAAACCTTATGTTTATTCTTGGTCCTCATAGATGAATTTTCTCAAATTAAATTAAGGTGCACATATGTATGAGAAAAAACAGCGCAGTAATTAAGAATTTTATTAAAAATAACATTGTCCATACAATGAGAAACTACATAATGGAACCAAGTCCCATATTCATTACATGATCCTTGAATTTAAACGGTGGCATGCCCTTAGTCAAAGGATCAGCGATCATCAACTCAGTGTTGACGTGCTCAATGACCACTTTCTTTGCTTTAACACGTTCCCTGATGGTTAAATACTTAATGTCGATGTGTTTATTTTGACTCCCACTTTTGTTGTTTTTAGCCATAAAAACAGCAGCTGAATTGTCGCAATACATTCTCAATGGCTTAGAGATAGAATCCATAATTCTAAGCCCATAAATGAAACTCTTAAGCCATACACCATGTAAAGTAGCCTCAAAACAGGAGACGAACTCGGCTTCCATAGTGGAAGTGGCAATCAAGGTCTACTTGGCACTCCTCCATGATACAGCTCCACCGACCATCATAAAAATGTATCCTGATGTTGATTTGCGTGAATCAACACATCCAGCAAAGTCAGAATCTGAGTGGCCAATTACTTCCAAATTGTCCGTCTGTCTATACATAAGCATGTAGTCTTTAGTTCCTTGAAGATACCTCATTACTTTCTTTGCAGCTCTCCAGTGGTCTATACCTGGATTACTCTGATATCGTCCCAACATTCCCACAACAAATGCAATGTTAGGTCTTGTGAAGACCTGAGCATACATTAGGCTTTTGACAGCAGAAGCATATGGAATGTTCTTCATTTGTTCCCTTTCAAGGTCGTTTTTCGGGCATTGGTTCAAATTGAACCTATCACCCTTCACAATGGGAGCTATACTTGGTGAACAATCCTTCATCCGAAATCTCTCTAAAATTTTATTAATATAGGTTTCCTGAGACAGACCTAAGAGGCCTCAAAATCTGTATCTATGGATCTTAATGCCAATGACATAAGATGCCTCACCCATATCCTTCATATTGAAATTTTTAGAGAGGAATTGTTTCACTTCATGCAGCATACCCTTATCATTGGTTGCTAGCAAAATGTCATCCACATATAAAACAAGAAAACAAATTTTACTCCCACTAACTTTCAGATATATACATTGATCCATAATGTTTTCTTCAAAACCAAAAGAAGAAATTATATTATGGAATTTCAAATACCATTGGCGAGATGTTTGTTTTAAACCGTATAAGGATTTCTTGAGCTTGCAAACCAATTGCTCACCATCACTAGAGGGGAATCCTTCAGGTTGTTTCATGTAAACCTCCTCCTCTATATCTCCATTTAGAAAAGCCGTTTTCACATCCATTTGATGCAACTCCAAGTCGAAATGGGCTACTAATGCCATAATAACGTGCAAGGAATCTTTCTTAGATACAGGAGAAAAAGTCTCAGTGTAGTCGATTCCTTCTTTCTGAGTGAATCCTTTAGCAACAAGTCTAGCCTTGTATCTCTCAATGTTGCCCAATGAGTCTTTCTTTGTCTTAAAGACCCATTTACATCCAATGGATTTTGCACCATTAGGAAACTCAACAAGATCCTAGACTTCGTTACTCTTTATAGAATTCATCTCTTCCTTCATGGCATCGTACCACAATTCTGATTCTTTGCAATTCATGGTTTGTGAAAAGGACTCGAGATCATTTTCGGCTCCAATGTTAAAGTCAGATTCTTGCAGATACACAACATAATCATCAGGAATTGTTGATCTCCTTGGTCTAGTAGATCTTCTCAATATTGTATCGCTATCTTCTTGAGAAGTATGTGGTTCAACTCGTTGTTCAAAAGTGCTTGGAAACTCTTGAACTACCTGATCCACTAGAATGCCGTCAGCAGCTTGTGGAACTTCAACAATTGGTTGTTCAACACCAGTTTGTACTTGAGGGGTGCTGTGAACAATAACAAATCTATCACTTGAGGTGGAAGGTTGAGATTATGAATGATCCTTCTCGGAAACTATGTTCCTGGTTAGATCGCTCTCACTGATCAAGTCATTTTCAAGAAATTTTTCATTTCTTGATTCCACAATCCTAGTGCTGTGAGATGGACAATAAAATCTGTAACCGTTATACCTTTCAGCATATCCAATGAAATACCCACTAATGGTCCTTGGGTCCAACTTCTTTTCTTGTGGATTATATATTCTCACCTCAGACGGGCATCCCCAAACGCGGATATGTCGCAAACTCGGTTTCCAACCTTTCAATAATTCAAATGGCATTTTAGGAACAGCCTTGGTTGGAACTCGGTTTAATATATACACTGCCGTCTTAAGTGCTTCAGTCCACAAGGATTTAGGAAGATTGGAGCTGCTAAG
>LPNX010897643.1:3789-46006 GCA_001517045.1 Pseudotsuga menziesii
AAGAAAGATATAAAGATATGAATGAAAAACCTGTTAAATGCTGTGGACAACAACAGCAATGGGAGGCCGTTCCTCCCTACCAAATTCCTGGAGAGCGCTCAAACAACGACTTCTCAGGACCCCCGAGCTTGCTCTGGTCTCCCTGGATCGGAACTAGGTGCAACAAAACAGATACAGTCTTTCAACTCTGTATTAACTCAGAATTTTGAGACAGTTCCCATAGCTCAACTAGCTGTAATCAACATCAAGTTCCTGCAAACATTCATTCAAAATAACTTCCTTACTATTTTCCCTTTTCCTCAAATGAAACTCCTGAATCACATTCAGCTGAATGAATTCTTCCTGGAGTAAAAACTGAGCAGCCTGAGCTCTCTTCATTGAGTACTTTTTAAAGATTGCCTAGGTCTTAATTGGGATAACTGTCATTTAATGAGCCACCTGCTCACATTCCACTTTCTTGGGGAATCATGACCCCAAATATAGGGAAGTTGCCACCTGCAACTTAGGAAGTGCTTGAGGATGCTGCCACTTGTCCTTTGTCTCTCCACCTAGTTCCAACAACCAGTTTGACCAGTAACCTCTTTTAACAGCTCTCCCATG
The DNA here is from genome assembly GCA_001517045.1 of Pseudotsuga menziesii. Lineage (NCBI taxonomy): Eukaryota > Viridiplantae > Streptophyta > Pinopsida > Pinales > Pinaceae > Pseudotsuga > Pseudotsuga menziesii. The sequence continues at coordinate 4,390 of LPNX010897643.1, forward strand.
CTGTTGTCTCCATTATTTATTTATTATTAATTAAATATTCTCAATTACACTCCATAACTGTTGACTCTGCTGAGTCATCAATTCCTACTTAGGATTAAGTTTAACATAATTTCTCAGAAAATAAAATAAAACAAATTACATAATTGTACAAAATTGGGGTATGTGACACTCCTCTGCACTGATTTTGTGTTCACCAACAGAGAAACTAGGAGTTTATTCATTTCCCTCACCATTGTTTTTCATTTTACAGTCCGCATATTCAAGTGCAATATTTTCAAACTCCCATGAATCAGATGGTTGTAAGTAAACATGGATGCTGAAAAAATAAGAAACCTTAGAATACATGTTCTTCATCTTACCCTCTTCATGCAAGGAAACTATGGTGACTTGCTCCTCCACCAATATTTTTGGTTCACACCCAAGCGACACGTCCTTGCTTTCTTATTCCTTATGTGTGGCTCCAAAGGTGATTGTAACTTTGATTTGTAATCTTCTTTTTGATCATGAGCCCACATCTTGAGAAGTAATATGGATATCACACACCAAGAATCTTGAAGTGCATTCCTCTTTAACTTATTCTCTTATGCAACCACTGTTAACCAAAAAAATACCCAACTTGCTACATATGTCCTACACCACATGAATACATCCATTTCATAACCCCTATTGACCCTGACACCCTTTCTTAACCTATTTTTTCCCCTCAAATTCTCAATAAACATTAAAAAGTGGCTTAAAAACCGATGAAGGAGCCAAAAATAGCTCACCAAGGGGATAAACCCCTCAAAAAGGGGCTAAAACCCCTAAAAGGGAATAAAAACCCCAAAGGGAGCTAAAAAGAGCCAGAAAGGGGCTTAAAAGCCTAGAAAGGGCTCAAAACCTGGACCAACGGCTAAAAACCCTAAAATTTGAGAAAAATCTATAAATACAGGGGTGGGGGTCACTCTCAAAGGACTCATTCTCTTCCTACTATTACTCTACCCGTATGAGTGCCTTGAGGTGCCACCTCTCTCAAGCCATTCACCCCTCTCATTCCACTTGCTCCATTAGCCATACTCCATGTGTGTTGAGCATTGCTCCACACGACCCAAATCAGTAGAGAGGTAGCTTCCTAAGCTAGAGTATGGTGGCCCATCTTGCAGAAAGATCTGAGGTATAATGGTCTTAATGCTTTATTGTTATTTACGTTATGATTTAGCTGCTCATATTTAGTTCATTGCTAACTGTTTGCTGCAGGTCTTTTACTCATTTATTTATAACAGTATATTGCAGGTTTTCCTCCATCTAGTTGACTCTGGCCTTCTATCCTATAGACGAAAGGTAGGTGCTTTTGCATGTAGCCAAGTTTTTCCCTAGACTACAACCACCTCATGGTCATTTGCACTTCACCTCATGGATCTCTGTCTCCATTTCATTTCTCTTCTTCTTGAAGTAACTTGAGGCTTATTAATCTTAATGGTCACTGGAAGTTCAGTTTGAAGAAAAAACAAACATTCTCTTGCTGCTTGGACAAGCAGATGGCTTTGATGAATCTTCATTTTTTGTTCCTCTTTTGTCTCCAGGTGGAAACCATCTATTCCCCACTTCCTTGCACACTTCATCAAACATGTGTCCAATCATTTTCATGTTTGTCCCATAGTAGGGATCTCTCAATAAATTATGTATCTCGAGAGTGCATTACTCTCAAAAATATAATACCTCCATTATATCTTCTTTCAAACAATAGTATTACATGGAATACTATAAGGATTCCTTAGAGTTCCTTCCATGGAACATTTGGCCATTGACACTTGTAGATTTATGCCAAAGGGATCCATCTTAATCTGGGAGCAATAAATCATCAACATCATTCGTACTACATCTAGCTGAGGTACTGCATGAGGTATCTTCATAGCCTTCTTCTTCATATTGCTCAAGATCTTCTCCAATCACTAGTAGGAGCCTCATGGTTGCACCTTAACTTAATGACCTGCAATGTTAGTCAATAGAGAGCCTTATTTCCATAGGATGAGCCAAGGAAAGAGCTCTAATACCACTTTAATAACCTTGATCTTACTTTAGTTAAAGGTTATTACAGACTTCATGAACCACCATGATGGTTGCAAGGATTCATCATGGGGAATGTTGGGTGTTATAATGTCTAAATTAATTCACCTAATCTTTAATTATTGACCGAGGTTGGTAGGCTTAGAGTTGACACAAAATATATGCCAAGGTAGAGGGGTTCTTATGGTGTCATGGAAATATTTTAACAAACAAAAGATCAAAAGATCTTTCGAAATGAAAAACCGAGTCAAACTCCTAAGAATTCAACTATTAAGTTAATTAAATCAGGAAAAAATATTAAAATAAATAATTAATAATTTATTAAACTGAAAATGATACTATTAACAACTCATCTTTAAAATGGAAACTAAGATGCAAGGAAAACCTAATTAATAAGCAAGTAGAAAACTTAATAAAACAAGCAAGTAGAAAAATTAATAAAGAAAATTAAATAGAAAGAAACAAGTAGAAAACTTAATAAAGAAAATTAAATAGAAAGAAACAAGTAGAAACTTAATAGGAAAATTAAATAGAAAGAAACAAGTAAAAAAATTAATAGGAATGTCTTAGTCTCTTTCAGTAATCACACAATGAAAAAGGAACAACCTAAAAACATACTAAGGATAACACATATAACATTGAATTTACATGCAAAGGATAAATCAATCCAAAGGAATAAACACAAAACAATATATTAGTAAAAATAAATCAGAAACAAGTTTAAGAAACAAAACATAACACAACTCAACACATATTCAAGGTGAAAAGAAGTAAAGAAAATGATAAAAAATTTAATACATAACCTAAAACACTCTAACTTTAACTTCAATGTTAAATAAAATTGTTATCTAACTATCTCAGTAAAATCATAATTCAATCATTAACAAAATAGAACTGAAAACAATCTCAAAATACATAAAAAAACACTAAAAACGAAACTAAGGGATGAATGCCATACTGAACTGTAGGTCTAAAAGGGGTGGTTGAATGGTAGTTTAAACAGGCTATCTAAATGACAGTCTGCATAATTAAAATAATAAAAATTAATCTAAATTATCTAATCTTCAGCTGGATTCATACAGATCCAGTTCTAATACATAAAGACAATAAGTAAATCTACCGATTAAGAAAATTTAGCAGTGAAATGAACTTAAGCAAATTCATAAACATAAACATAAAGAAACCATTGCATGTTAATAAATAAACTGAAATTTAAATTGCATAAAATGATAGCTTATAACAGAAAAGAAATAAACAGAACTGCAATTTAAAAGCAATCTATTCTATTTAATTGCAAATACTGAACAGTAAATTAGAAATCAGAAGACTGAAAATAAATTCAAAATCAAACTATGCGTGCAATCCAATTACTTAATTATAGAAATAAAATGCAATAGAGAAAATGAATGAGATAATACAACTAACTGGAAACAAAACTAACTCCACCAGAAAAAAGAAATAAACAATAAAAGAAAGAAACCTCTGGTTGATGAGGGGCCCTCTCAGCAATCAGGGGTGGTGCCTGTTAACTTCTACTCAAACAAAATATTCAACAACAAATCATACAACTCTTTATTCAGACGATGGAACATAAATACAATGTGCTCAAGAACAAACTGATAAACTATGAATTATCTCCTAACTCTCTGATTCTCTAGCTCTCTCTAGCTCTCTAGATAACTAAGATCTCACACAGAGGCTGATATATATAATTGTTTGCAAAGATGATAAATTCGACCCTTAAGTGGTCAAATGCTCTCTAAATTTAGTCGACTATTAAGCACCTATTAAGTCGTATAACAGATCGCAGACCAATGCATAGGATCTTTCCTTCTTCAACACGAGTCTGGTCTTCTTCACTAGACAGGGTACACACATGCTCCTTCTTTAGCACAAATGGTCTTCAGATGTGGCACACGGCTCCTGCTTCAGCACAATAGTTAACTGGTGGCGAATAGATGAGAACACATGACGAGTTTTCTAGAACATGGGCTAACACAACAATCCAACACGTGTTCAACACCCGAGGTGTCAACAAAGGAGAATGCAATCTAGTGGATTATCTAGAACACGAGCTCCATTACCCATATGCATGGATAGGAGGTCGTTTGTAGGATGTTTCATATTTTAAATGCCTGAAATCAATTCTCAACGGCGTACAGTCTAGTTAGTGATCTAGATGGAAAGATGACCAACAAGCTGGACTATGAGATGGATACATTGGGAATAGATATAAGGCGAACAAAGTGTCTATTTGTTGGTGCGCTTCAAGACTATAGACTACAACAACATGTTTCAACATTTGGAAAACTACCAATGAGTTTTACGCAGTGAGCTGGATGACAAGCTCAACGTCGAGTTGGACAGGCTGTGCGGAAGGCAGGATGACTGTGTTCTTGTTATTAATTTGTCCCAAAAAGATAATATAATCTGCAAATATATATATAAATTAATTAATACATCAAATGTGCTTTAATAATGTCAATTTTAATCAATAAAATCATAAAAATGATAATAGTAAATAGATTTTATATAAACCTTAAATTCATACATACCTGATATGAATAGTGATCTGCATGACATAAAATATACAAGAAGATAATAAAACATATGTTTAAATGAGTAATTTAATTGCCAAAAATGATAACAATTCTAGGATCAACATTCCCCCAAATTGAAGAAATGTCAGGTCCCAATGAGAAAAATCAAAGATAACAGATCACACTGTCATAGTGAATTTTGAGACATAAGCCAGCAACGGGCATATACATAACTAAGTAAATTTATAAGGTTTTTTAAAATTAATTCAACCATGTCCAAATTAAAAATTCGGGCATGTTGAACATATGACATGAAAATTATAAATCACATTTATAATCAAGAGAATTAGTCAATTAACAATTTACATGCATGATTGGGTAAAAGGATAGGATTATCAATAATGAAATGATAAGAAGAATTTCTAAGCATCCGCATGAAGGTAAAAGTTATTTGCCACAAAATTTGGTTAGCAAATTTTAATTATAAATACTATAATATTACAATGTTTTATCCAAATCATCATTTGGTATTTCATTTGGACCTTCATTTGATTCTTCATATTAATTTTGCTGTGAAAATATGCTTCATGATATAATCAAGTTCCACTGCTTATATTATCCTGAAAAACACTTATCATTTGTCAGAGATAAATAGATCTATCATAAATAATGAAAATTAAAAAACAATCTAATTTTTCCAAATCCATCTTCCCCCAAACCAAAGATATGGCATGTCCTGAAGCCATAGAAGAGAGAAGAATTGATTATTCCAGAAAAAATGAAATAGTTCTATCATGTTGTTTATTATTTTGTAAAGAAAAGAAGAAAAACTAACTAACTAGTAAATGGAAATTATTCAGAGATGTATATTCATGAAAAAGAAAACACTGCTTAGAAAGACTGCTTGAACGATGATACGTGAACCAAAAAGAATGCCATAGGAAAAACTAGTCATCTATGCCTCATTTTAAAGATATCATGTCATCACAAAATATTGAATTTTACCCCAGAGTATGTGAGATTTACAACTATGAATCCCATTTCTAGGATAATGACATCCTAGGTATATATTGAATTAGATGGCCAAGGTCAAGCCCAACTTACAACCATTCTCAAATGACATGTTAAACAATAGGCTGTAACATGTTTATTCATAAATTCTAAAACTTTTCTTCCTATTATCATTATTTTACGAACTATGTGCATAGTAGTGCATTAACTAGATCTCATTGACCAGGTATTGCCCCGTTTCTAGCAGGCCTATTCTATACCCCGACTGGTTTACCTTTGTACCATGCAAGCATAGTACCTCTTCTAGCGAGCCTGTTTAGTACCCCGATGATTTTACTTGCATTTATCAAGGTTCTGTGTTTTGAGTTTTTACTTAGCATTGACCCTTTATCAGCAAGTTTGTTCAATACTCTGACGGGTTTGCCTTGTATAATGATATTAAATATATGGAATCCGATTGGTACTAGAGCATGTTAAGTCCTGCTAAACACATAATTCAATTCTTTTTCAAAATAACTTATAAGTAATTTCATAATGGACATAACCATAGATCATGTCAAAAGAGAATAACTTAAAGTTGTTCTTTAACCTTATAGACCTTCTTCTTCATTAAAGAAAAAAGTAATGTTCCCCACAGACAAAAAATTTACTTACTCTCGAGTTATCACCAAAATAGTTGAGAGACAAGTGTTGAAAACAAGCATAAGATGAACTAGTAATCCATATATGTAAGATGAGAATGTGAAAAATATGATAATGAAAGTAGGTCTAATAAGCAACTGTTAAAAAGAGTAAATCAGAAATATACATGTCTGAATACCATATGAATCATAGAAGAGCTGATTAAGTATGATATATAGAGAATTGCTAATTTTTAATTTTCACTATAAGATGAGAATTTCAAAAGTACCCCAAGAGAGGTTAAGATAGCCGATGAGTATTTTAACATACTTCCCTTTTCCAAGTAATACTTCATAAGCTGCTTATAGAGATAGAATACTTGTAATCAAACTGCAAAACCACTTGTTAGATGATTCAATTTATTCATAAAGACATAATAAAAAGAAAAAGAGTCTTGTGTAAACAATCTTATTAGAAGTGGCTTTTATTTATTCAAAGAAACAAGCACATATTTACATATATACAAGTGATAATAACCCAAAATACTTTTCAAGGATCAAGAGGGGGAGGAATAGCTTCCCCTTCAACTAATTCCATTTCATTTTGCTACAAACAATTCTGTATAAAATCATGTTTAGATATCGGTTGATGATAAAGTCTGAGTCTATGTCCATTTACTACAAAGGAAACTTCTCAGCCATCCATTGTTTTAATTTTTACTGACCCATTGTCAAAAGTTGTAACTACTTCATATGGACCCATCAAACAGGTAGTTAATTTTCCTTTAAAATTTTTAAACCATGAGTCGAATAGTAGTGCCCAATATCCAGTATTAAACTTCTTTTGTTCAATAAATTTATCATTCCATTTCTTTTGTTGATTCTGTATTAGCATGGTTCTTTGGAGTGCATCTTGTCTAATCTCAGCTAACTCATTAATCTGCAATATTCCTTGTTTCTATGCTTCATCCAAATTCATGCCTAATTGTGCTACCATACAAAAGGTTTTAACTTGAAATTCAATAGGTAAAAGGACTTGTTTTCCATACACTAACTCATAGGGGGTATGTCTGGTAGTGTTTCTCCATGTTATCCTATTAGACCATAAAGCCTCTAGGAGTCTATCTGCCCAGTCCTTATGATGTAAGTGAATGGCTTTAGTTAAAATGGCTTCTAATACTTTATTAGGTGATTCTACCTGACCATTAGCCTAAGGGTGATAAGGTGAATATTTTCAATGTCGGATGCCATATTTCATAGTAATTTCTTTCATTAATTTAGAAGTAAATTGAGTACCTTGATCTGTGACAATTTCTGTCAGTACACCGAACTAGGTGAATATTTCTTCATATATAAATTCTACCACTAATTTCTCTATGGCTCGAAATAAGGCTTTAGCTTCTACCCATTTGGTGACATATTCCATGCAAACTAAGATATATTTCCTTTTGTGAGACATGGGAGAAATTGGTCCCAAGAAATCAAGACCCCATTTCTAAAAGGGTTCAATCATGACTTGGGGTTGTAACAACATTTGATCAGATGATGTAGGTCTACTCATTCTTTGGAAACTATCGCATCCTTTGACATATTTGGTAACATCTTTAAAAATGCTTAGCCAATAATAACCACAATGTAAGACTTTATACGCCATCCTCTTATCAAAAAAATGTCCTCCACATGGTCCATCATGGCATGCATAGAGGATGTCTTTCATTTCATCCTCTTGCATGGATCGTCGAACAATAAGATATGGACCAGTGTGAAAGAGATCGTTATCAACCCAAGAATAATTGGAACTCTGAACTATAATACGACACTTCTCATGTGGGGACAAATGGTTTGGGATTCTCCCTGTTGCTAAATAATTGGAAATATCTATGAACCAAGGGGTCTGGAAAGATACATCAAATAGATGTTCGTTAGGAAAAGTTTCATCAACTGGTTTAGTACCATCTTCATGTTGAATACAGGAAAGGAAATATGCTACTAGATTTCCTTTACCAAGTTGATCAATGATGGTAATGTTAAATTTTTGCAATAAAAGAAGCCACCAGGTCACTCTACCATTGGTGATTGGTTTATTCATTAGAAATCGAATGGTGGTGTGATCGGTATGCACAAAAACTTCATAACCTGTAATGTAATGATGAAACTTATTAATAGAATAAACTATTGCCAAAAATTCTTTTTTGGTAACAATATAATTAAGTTCGCCGAGAGTCAAATTCTTACTAATAAACTAAATGGCATAAGGTTCTTGTCCTTATTTTTGGCTGACTCCTCCTATGGCCATATTAGAGGCATCGATAGATATGTGAAAAGGAAGGGACCAATCAGGACCCCTAAGTATTTGTGCCACCGATAATCTAGCTTTTAGGATTTCAAAATCATTTTGACAAGATTCTATCGACTGGAATTCTACGTCTTTTGTAAGCAACCTAAACATTGGTGCAAATATTTTCGTGAAATTTTCAATAAAAAGACAGTAATAGCCTGCATGAACAAGAAAGATCCTTACCTCTTTCTGAATTTTGGGAGAGGGAAAGCCAACAATTACTTTGATCTTCACAGGGTCTACCTTAATTCCTTGGGAGGAAACATGGTGTCCCAAAACTATACCTTCTGTCAGTAACATTTTACATTTTTCGTGACTAAGGGATAAATTCATTTCTTGACATTGGATCAATACCTTTTCAAGATTGTCAATATCTTCTTCAAAAGTATTACCATAGGCCATAAAGTTATCCATGTATACCTCCACATAGTCATGTATAAGATCGAAAAATATTCCTAAGATTGCTCGCTGGAAAGTGGTAGGTGCATTACATAAGGCAAATGGAAAAACTTGATAAGAATATGTTCCCCAAGGGCATGTGAAAATGGTCTTGTCTTGATATTCTGGTGCTATTAAAATCTGGTTGTAACCAGTATACCCATCAAGAAAGGAAAAATATTGTTTACCTGATAGAGTATCTAATATACTTGATCAACAAAAGGTAAAGGAAAGTAGTATATAAGTGTAGCTTTGTTTAACTCCCTAAAATCAACACAAATACACCATTTCCGTGTAAATTTCTTTGGGACTACTACTAAAGGAGATACCCATTTACTGTTGGAGATAGGATAGATGAAACCAGTAATGCGGAGTTTTTGTAATTCTTGTTTTACTATATCCTTTAGAGCAGGATTCATCCTCCTTTGTGGCTTCCTTACAGGTGACATTCTTGGATCCATATAAATATGGTGAATATAGGTATTAGGGTTTATACCCTTCATATTAGTGTATTCCCATGCAAATGCTCCAGCTTGTTTCTTAAGAACTTTAAGTAGCTGTGGTTGTTGATTTTCACTTAGTCTTGCGTTTATATGTAGAAATTTTTTAGGGCCAACCTCACAAGGTATGGTATATGGTCCTATATGCTCTTCAATAGTGAAGAAACAAGGTGTTTCTATAAACATGGAAAGATCCATATTCTCTTGAAACTTATCTCCAAAAATATGATCGAGTTGAGGAAAAGACCGAGGGAAATCTGTATAGGTTGTCAAAGAAACAAACTGGTTTAATACATTCTTAGTGGTCTACTTCTGAAGTTCCCAAGAGAAATAAATAGGAAGGGAGAGATCATCAAAGTATTCATCCCCAAAAGAAAAATTTAACCACCATAAATTTTCAGTTATTGGTTGTGCTGGGGGGTATAAAATAAGTCTTTGTGTGGACAACCCATTGGAAATAGTCATCTCTCCATCCCTACATCCTATAAAATCATTTGTGGTAGCTAACCATGGTCTTCCCAAAATAATAGGATGTCCTTTAGAAGTTCCTTTGATTCTATGACCATAAATTCGACAAGTTATTCCCATGAGGCTACTGATACAACAATGTCATCCAAGACTCCATCGGGTTTTACTGTAGTGTGGTCTTCTAGTTCTAGGATGGAAGGACTAGGTTGAAGAAATTGTCCTAACTGTAAAACTTCTAAAACTGCAGTGGTCATCATGTTAATGGAGGATCCTAAATCGATTAATGTATTCTCTATGGCGGTAGTGTTCAGAATTACAATCACTCATGGGGATCCTAGATTTGTATATTTTTCAATCCAGGACTGAGCTCTCATACATTTAGACATCTATCCTATAACATGAATTGTGAGAGGGTCCTTTTTCTTTTTTCTTGGGCATTTAATGCATAGCTTCTTTATTACCTTACTATATATTGGTATGTCTTTGATAGCTTGTAATAGAGGGATTTTAATACAGATATTATTTAATTCATTCAAAATTTTATACTCTGGATAAACTACAGGTTTTCCTATTACTAGTCTTTCTGGGAATGGAGGAACTCATTGCTCCTGAATAGCTTCTTGTGAAGGATGGGTGTGTACTGGAACCTTTGGAATGTTCACATCCTCCAAAATAGCATCATTCATGGGTTCATTTGAATCTTATTCTTCTTCATTTGTTTCTTGAATGATGACTGATGACTTGGGTTTATTATTCACAACTCTTCCCGATCGTAATTGAATCTCATGTATAGGTACAGTTGAAATGAGGTACGATGGAAGAGTTTGCAACTCAATGCTGTTCAGAGCTTGATTTGTTTTATTATTATTAGGGCTAGGTATCGGTTGTGCAGGTAATAATGTTGGTCGAGGAGGATTTTCACTCTAGAAATGATGAGGTTGTTGTGTGATAAAACGAACTCGAGGTACAAATCTAGGTGACATTTGCTGGAAATTTGTTTGATTCTAAGAATAAGGATGATTAGGTGCAGGGATAGCTCGCAACTGAGAATATGGTTTTCCTCTCCATCCTTGTGACCAATATTGTTGTTGTGGAAATTGAGGAGGAGGGTACTGAGGTGGCAAATTGTTCCAACTTGAGTTGTTCCATTATTGAGGTGTTTAATATGGACGATAATAGAGTGGAGGTTGCAGTGGAAAGTTATGATATGATGGTTGGTCTCTAGGTTACCAAGGAGGCCTACTAGATGTTTCAACTACATCCCCACTCTTATATATGGCTTCTAACCCAGGAAAGGATGGTAGTTATCTATTGGATGCTCTTCTGTATAAATGTGACATATGGATATGTTGTCTAATGGACATTCCCTTTGGGGATGTTTAGTTCTACATCTTGGAAAAAAGATACTCATTGCTGCTCATTCTTCATCCTACCTCTTCTTAGCTTGTATTGCATATAGTTGAGAACCAATTGCTCCTAAGATATCAGTTTTGAAACTCTCCAATAGGTTTCCTAACTCTACTCTTGTAACTCCACCTGAACTAGGAACATTTCCTCTTACATTTCTACTAAAAGTATCTCAAAAAAATTTCGCAAATTTCCCCCTACTACTAGAATAATTTTTACACCTCTCACTGATTTGTGCAAAATTTTTATGAGAAATATCGCCAGCTTCCATGAGATTAAGACTTTCTAACAAGTCCTTAAATATCACCTTAATGAAAAGTTTGCATACTGCATCTTCTTGGAGTTCATTATATTTATACTTATGTAATGTATAAATGAAACTTTCGAGATAATCCTCCAGGCTCCCGTCTTCAAGTTGTTGTATCTTGAGTATATCATGTCGAGAGTCCTTGGGTTTGAAATACTCTTGATATTTTCACAAAAATGAAGTTTTCATATCTTCCCAAGTCCTGATAGTGAATTCTCCTAATCCCATGAACCATCTCAACGCAGAATATTTTAGTGTAGCGGGAAAGAGTTTTAGTTTGTGAGAATCTTGTAGATCATTATAGCTCCTAAAAATGATATCAAACTCAAACAAGAATGTGTTTGAGTCCTCATTACGTTTTCCATAGAAAGTAGGTAAGGAGGAAGGAGGAATGTTTTTCATAGATACATCCTGCATTGTGTCTAAAATAGGGAACCCGAAGGTAACCATGTTTTTATTGAATCCTAGAGGGATAGTAGGTTCTACTATAGAATTTTCAATTTCCAATATAACTAGATCTACTGAGGTTCCAAAGAGAGCTTTTACTTGGTCAGGATCAACAAAGTCAACAAAATTTGGATCGCCTACTAGTGAAAAAGTTCTGTTAATTGGATTCGAAACTATTGGACGAATAAAGATTTCTAATGGCTGATCCTCTTGAAATTCCTCAGCAATATGGTCATTACGACCTTCTACCAAGGTTCCTTCTCCTTCTATGGCTTCCCCAGTAAGATCTTCTAAGAGAGACTCCTTAGGTTTCAGGGTAGAACTACTTCCTATAGGCGTCTTTCGATACCTTTCTGGTGAGTTAGTAGTTGGGGAATTACGTCCCCTACGGTAGTTAGTAGGGACTTCAATAAGCTTTCTGGTCTTAATAAATCTACCCTGAGGATCTCTAGTTCTGGTCATGAAAAAATTTAAACGAAAGAAAACCTATGCTACTGCTGTTGTTGGATTTGTGGGCGCCTATTATAATAGATGCACAAGTTCTTACCGCTCATCTTATCGCTCCCTCGCTACCAACCTATTTCTAAACTTCATAAAGAATTCTACTCTACCTTACAGAACAACTCCCCAAAAATGACGCCAAAAGTGTTGGGTGTTATAATGTCTAAATTAATTCACCTAATTTTTAATTATCAACCGGGGTTGGTAGGCTTTGAGTTGACACAAAATATATGCGAAGGTAGAGGGGTTCTTATGGTGTCGTGGAAATATTTTAACAAACAAAAGATCGAAAGATATTTCAAAATGAAAAACCAATTCAAACTCCTAAGAATTAAACTATTAAGTTAATTAAACTAGGACAAAATATTAAACTAAATAATTAATAATTTATTAAACTGAAAATGATACTATTAACAACTAATATTTAAACTAGAAACTAAGATGCAAGGAAAACCTAATTAATAAGCAAGTAGAAAACTTAATAAATAAAATTAAATAGAAAGAAACAAGTAGAAAACTTAATAAAGAGAATTAAAGAGAAAGAAACAAGTAGAAAACTTAATAGAAAAATTAAATAGAAAGAAACAACTAGAAAACTTAATAGGAATGTCTTTGAATTCTATCCTACAAGTCTCTTTCAGTAATCACACAATGAAAAAGGAACAACCTAAAAACATACTAAGGATAAAACATATAGCACTGAATTTACATGCAAAGGATAAATCAATCCAAAGGCATAAACACAAAACAATATATCAGTAAAAAAAAATCAGAAACAAGTTTAAGAAACAAAACATAACACAACTTAACACATATTCAAGGTGAAAAGAACTAAAGAAAATGATTAAAACTTTAATACATAACCTAAAACACTCTAACTTTAACTTCAATGTTAAATAAAATTGTTCTCTAACTATCTCAGTCAAAGCATAATTCAAACATTAACAAAACAGAACCGAAAACAATCTCAAAATACATAAAAAAACACTAAAAACGAAACTAAGGGATGAATGACAGACTGAACTATAGGTTTGAAAGGGGTGGTCGAATGGAAGTTTAAACAGGTTGTCCGAATGACAGTCTGCACAATGAAAATAATAAAAATTAATCTAAATGATCTAATCTTCAGCTGAATTCGTGCAGATGCAAATCTAATACATAAAGACAATAAGTAAACCTACTGATTAAGCAAATTTAACAGTGAAATGAACTTAAAATAATTCATAAACATAAACATAAAGAAACCATTGCATGTTAATAAATAAACTGAAATTTAAATTGCATAAACTCGTAACTTATAACAGAAAAGAAATAAGCAGAACTGAAATTTAAAAGAAATATATTATATTTAATTGCAAATACTAAACAGTAAACTAGAAATGAAAAGAATGAAAATAGATTCAAAAGAAAACTATGCGCGCAATTTAATTACTTAATTCTGGAAATAAAATGCATTACAGAAAATAAATGAGATAATACAACTAAATGGAAACAAAACTAACTACAACAGAAAAAAGAAATAAACAAGAAAAGAAAGAAACCTCTGGTTGATGAGGGGCCTTCTCAGCAATCATAGGTGGTGCCTGGTTAACTTCTATTGAAATGCAATCTTCAACAGCAACGCATACAAATTTTTATTCAGACGATGGAACATAAATACAATGTACTAAAGAACAAACTGATAAAAGGTGAATTCTCTCCTAACTCTCTGATTCTCTAGCTCTCTCTACCTCTCTAGATAACTGAGCTCTCACACAGAGGATGATATATATAACTGTTTACAGATATGAGCAAGTCGACCCTTTAGTGGTCGACTTCTCTCTAAATTTAGTCGACTATTAAGGCATATAACAGATCGTAGGCCAACACACAAGATCTTTCCTTCTTCAGCGTGAGTCTGGTGTTCTTCACTAGACAGGGTACGCAAAGGATCCTTCTTCAATGAAAACAATATTCATATGTGGCTCAAGGCTCCTTCTTCAGCGCAACATTGAACTGGTGGTGAACAAAGGATAGCACACGAGGTGTTTTATAGAACGTGGGATAACACAGCAACCCAATGCATGATCAGCAAGAGAGGTGTCAATAAAGGAGGCTGCAAGCTGGCAGATAATTTAGAACATGAGATCCATTACCTAGATGCGTGGACAGCAGGTCATTTGCAGGTTGTTTCACATTTTAAATTCTTAAAATAAATTTTCAACGGTGCACAGTATGGTTAGCGATCTGGACGGAAAGATGAATACCAAGCTGGACCATGAGATGGATATGCTAAGTGCAGATCTAGGGCAAACAAAGTGTCTATTTGCTGGTGTGCTTCAGGACTATAGTATACAGCAACATGTTTCAACATCTAGAAAACTATCAATGAGTTTGGCACAGCGAGCTGGATGACAAGCTGGACGTCGAGCTAGATGGGTTGTGTGGAAGCTAGGCTGAATGCGTTCTTGTTATTAATTTGTCCCAAAAATATAATATAATCTACAAACAAATATATAAATTAATTAATACATCAAATGTGCTTTAATAATGTCAATTTTAATTAATAAAATCATAAAAATGATAATAGAAAATAAATTTTATATTAGCCTTAAATTCATACATACCTAAGCTGAATAGTGATCTGCGTGACATAAAATATACAAAAAGATAATAAAACATATGTTTAAACTTTGCTCACATTGATAATATTTTTCTTTGAATTTGTAGAAGGTTTATATATGAATTGGATACCACTGTAATATCCCTGATATGATAACATATGAGAATATTATCTTTGATTTAATTTTAACCAAAATTCTTATATGGAAAATTGCACTTAATCATACAACTCTTGAAACTATGAAAATAAGGGAAAGTGGCTAATATTTTTGGAAACAGGGAAGCGGGATGTGTGGATAAATAAAGAAAAATTTAGGACTGATAAATTATCTTCGCTAACACATTTAAATCAGGGACCATTTAAATTTCAGAATCAGCTCCGCTGAAACCTACTCCCACGCTTCTAGGTCACCCAACCGTGCAACTAGGAAGACTTTTCCAAATCCAACAATAAAAGGCTTGTATAAACTAAATAAAGATATGTTATAATTTTATTGGAAATTAATCATAGTTTTATTAAGGTTCATAACATGTCATAGGAAAATAAAATGATTATGGAAGTTGTAAAGGTGAGACGAGCTCACAGGGAAGTTCATTAGCTCCATCTTCAGGATTTTCCAAACAGGGTAAACTTGTTATGAATTCTCTATTTTGGAATTGGGGGACTTAGATATTCCTTCTGATGACTCATAATAAAAATAATGGTGGTATTTGGAGTGATACAAGTCTAAATATGAAAGTTACAACAAAACTAGTAATTTTCCAATGCAAATCTAGACTAGGTTGACTAAAACGAGGAAATATTAGTCATATTGAATAAGATTGGAATAATATTTATAGAGACTGTTTATGATATAATATTACATCTAATAAATTATAAATTACTCTCATCAATAAACTATATCACTCACTTCCACACTATGCATAATTATAGTGTAATTTTAAGAAAAAATTCAAGGAAGGCGTGGAGGTTTGAACCCTTAGATACTGGAAAACTATGGACCTATTAATGACATATGATACACACTCATGGATTTCTAGATTATTCTAAAAAACCATAAATCCACTCATATTGGTTTCTCCTTATCTTGAGTATAACATGAAATGAGAAGGGGAGAAGAGGGGAGGAGAAGAGAGGGAATGAGAACCTTGGGGCACATATCCCAAGAAACCGAGCAAAAAAACTTAGAAAGGAAGCCTTAGATTCATTAAAACCAACATAAAAAACATCCAAACTAAATAATGGAGCTCCACCTTCCTTTAAATAAACCTCTGGTGACTTGTTAGGAAACTCAATCACCTCCTCAGCAAGTTTCCCTTGCTAAAACCCTAACCTTGGCAACATGATGCGTTCTCTTTGAGAAATTAGAATGTGTGGGAAAAGAAATATGGTTCCTTGTATTCCAACTTCATTCAATTTGGAAACAACACCCTACTTGTCCCATCATTGCTGCTTTTTCGTATGAAAATTGTTTCTGCACTGCCTACTTTTGTCACTGAAACCCAGAATGGAAAGTGCTCCGTCCTTTGGCCCAAAGTTGGTAATTTTTATTATGATATTTTTTTTTTGCATTTCCTTCTTTTGTGAATGAGTCTCCAAATGGAAACTGCACCCTCCTTTGTACCAAAGTTTCCTCTTTTGTGTCTAATGGCTTTTTCTTTCCTTTTGTCAGTCCTATGACATTTTCTATTTCCTCCTTGGCAAGTTGGATTTCCCAAGTGGTCCTCCTATTAATGGAAACTTATTTTCCACATAATTAATTTCATAATAATTAAAAATGACAAGAAATCAAACTTAGTATAAGACACTTACATAATTATTTAGAAAATATCCCTAGGGTAATTGAATAATATCAGTTAGAACTACTAGGTGTTTATCAGGGTTAACACTTTTGGTGGTCAAAATGTGGGGACATGACAACAATGTGCCTTGAAGAAATATCATGGAACAAAACCATGGGTTATTAAATACCATGGATGGGATAGAGTGGCATCTCCATTTAATTCTTTTATGACTCATACATCTGAATTTAGACCATATTCCCACTAAAATTTGGATCAAGGGTTTGGATAAGGATAAATAGGGTTATCTACAGAGGGAAGAGAATATCCTTGAGGGGGGTTCACGTAGGTGGGTCATGGGTAAGGAGGGTCGTGTACCTAAGGGGATGGTACTGAGGGAACATAGGAAGGTGTCACTCTATAGTTGGAGTTTGGCCAAGAAATATTAGGGCCATGACATGGCATAGGGAAAGACCCCATCATTGGTAGTGTCGCATTGGAGGGATTACAAGATGTAGGAGTAGTTTTGGGAGCGATATAGGAATAAGGTTGAATGAAATATGTGAAAAAACTAATAACACCATCTACGACATGTGTTCTCCCCAACGGGTATTTTCATGAAAAATATCCTCAAGGGGCATCCAGAAAAATGGTGTATTGTTAACCTGACTGGGCATAAATAAATTCAAATTATTGTACTTTAAGGATAACCTCTTCTTACCTTAGTGGGAAATCATAGGATACATTATTGGCAATGGAAGGGACCAGAGACTTTAAAATTCATTTAAGGAATATCCTATCATCTACATTGATTTTGTATAAACTATGTTGTCTATTCCATTCATGGATGTGGTTCATGATATACATATATATATTATGTGGCTAAGACAAAAGTATTTCGATGCCAGTGTCATGTCACATGAAAATTTTGAACAACTACCAAAAAGTGGAGGCTAACAATGCAAATGTGGAGTGAGTGCCATGATGTTACACTAGCACATGTGGACATTTTTTCCATAGACTTTAATTGCTATTGCAAAACTTGTGTGTTTCTATAGTGACGAAAAATGGCCCCTTCTTTTTGTGGCAAAACTTTTGTCACTATAGCAACACTTTCCACATTTTTTTGCTATAGCAATGAATGACACGTGTTGCAATTGTGACGAAAGGATGGCTACTATTGTGATGGCATTTCGCTTATATTACGACGAATATTGATCGCTATTGCGACAATAATTTACCGACGAAGGATTGACTAGCTATCGCTATAGCGACGAAAGGCAATGTTTTTAAAAAATGAGAAAAGTTCTTGTAACAGTGCTTTCGTTGCTTTTGCAAAGAATATTTGTTGGTATAGCGACAAAGTGTTTGTCGCTCTAGCAATGATAGGAAATTTTTTTTAAAAACAAATTTTTTGCAATGAAGCCTTCATTGGTGTAGTGACGAAGTGGTCGTCATTATAGCAACTACAAGAAATTAAAAAAAAAAAACATTTTTTTGCGACGAAGCATCATCGGTGTAGAGACAAAGTTTGCGTCATTATAGCGATGGTAGGAAAATTAAAAAAAACAAATTCCACCGAACTCGCTATATTAGCGACGAAGCTATCTGTCGCTAGCATAGCAAGCTCATCGCTAGTATTCCAGTTCTTAGTTATCGGTGACATTGTTTTCTACTGCAGTCTTTAAGTTTCCAAAATCCACTTAATGTATTTACTATGAATTTTTAATCATGATAGAAAACTGGCGATCGCTAGTTATTGGCAACAAAGGACAAGTATTCTAGTCCTTAAGGAAGTACGCATAATTACAATAGCAGCTAATGACTAAAACAAGTTTTGTGGATTTTCCACACTTCATGTATCTTTATTATTCAATATCTTTTATTTGTCATATGCAGTGATTTTCCATATTGGTAGTCCCGATCAATAGAGAACTAAATCAAGGAAGTGAATAGGAGGGAAAAAAGTTATACTTCATGAGTTTTAGTAATAGCACAAAATTATGCATAAAGCGACAACAAGAAATACCACTAAGGCCATCATTGCAAACATATAACATCACAGAAAGCAATAAATTATCAATTGCGGAAGGTGGACTCCAGAATAAAATTGTTTAGGAGCCTCAGAGAAAATAGCCAAAATTCTAAGAAAAAAGGACATTAAGGTTTCTTTCAGACCTCCAAACACCATCAGAAACATGGTAGACTCATTAAAAGACCCAATCAAACCCAGATTATACAAAGGTGTATATTCGATACCATGTTCTTGTGAGGATGTCTACATTGGGGAAACTGGCAGATCTTTTGAAGTCAGGCTCAAAGAACATTGCATGGATCTAAAACATGACAGGGTTAAAAAATCCGCTTTAGCCGAGCATGCACATTTAACTAGGAATCATATATGCATGGAAAACGCAATGATCATTGAAAAAGAAGAGGATTTAACTAAAATAAAAGTAAGGGACAAGATATAAATTAAGATGAACCCAAATTGCATGAACAAGGATGGTCGAAAAAAATTAAGTGATACATGGACCCCGTTGCTACACTCTTTACAAAAAACAAAAACCAACAAGAGCAAGAATAAGCCGACCTACATCAAAGGATTTTACTCAATGGCCAAATAAAGAGCAAGGTTCCCATATTTAAATGTATTTTTTCATAGTCATTACATCTTAGGCTCTCGAAGTCTCCTAAAGACGATCTCAGAGGAGAGATCGAAACATTGAGCACAGTCTTAAACACTAACACCGTTCCAGATTACAAAAATTAATTAACCTTCAATGAATTTTTCTTTCTCCACTCTAATGCTTCTTCAAAAAGTAATTGCAAAATGTGCACAGCTACAAAATGGGCATCATCCCTTTCATATGATCATTCTTTGACTACAAGAGTGTTGATGCTATATGTTTTGGTTTTGCAGTTTTTCTTAATAAGGTTTATTGCTTCTATAGAAGACATCCATAAGTCAAAAATAGTCATATTAACATGGAGAAGAATATAAATGAAAAGTTGAAGTGAAATATCACTACCATAAATGAACATATAACGTACAAAAAGACAAAGTTTACATAACCTAAATCATATTACATTAAAGTTTGTACATATTTTTCTGACCCCTCAACTTTCAATAATATATTACCTAGTAACCTAAAACCACCACAAGGAAAAGAAGGAATCAATTCTAGGTTTGAAATATTTGAAGTACACGAAGAAACTATACTCCACCTGTCTCTTAGTTGCTTAAATATATCAACATTCTTCCCTGGGATCAAGCAATTATACTTTCAAAAAGAATCTTGTAATTATTTATGTTCATAGAATAAAAATAATACCAAATAATCACTTACATGTTTGTTCAAGGGAAATCCTACATCAAGATATGCCAATCCAATGATAAAATAATGAAGTCAGAGACAATTTCACTGAAAAGGAAGGTAAATATTCTAAACAGAGCAACAAAAGATTTGATTGAGTGGCACATAGAAGGAAGTTTATGAGATCTTCATGTTATTGAAGCCATACTTACTATGTACCAATTTCCCAATAATTCTTAGCAAGTATTATCTGTCAATAGTAAATAACATATTTCAACCTAAATAGAAAGTGTGGTCTTGAAACTTGCCTTAAAACTAGCTTTTTGTACAGTTTCTAATTTTACTTCGGCATGAGACTACAAGATTGCTTCAACATTTATAGAGGACTTAATCACCAGCAAGCCAAATGCAAATACATATCCAATAACAACAAAGTGATATGGAAAACATTCCCATCCAATCAGGTCATTATATTGTTAAAACATGAAAATGTGAAAAATACCAGTTAAAATAAGGCATTACCGAGAGTAGTCAACAATAATCAACTGAAAATATGCCTCTAATGTTCTATGTAGCATAATAATGAAAATTAGATTAATCATATATTAACTTATTCCTACAATGTTTGTTCTTCAACTCCAAAACAATGTAGATGATCAAAATTATAATAGTTGTATAATATAATAATAAAAGTAAGTAGCAGATAAAATTTCAAACGATATGAAGCATGGGTTTCTAAAATTAGACCTCCAATTCTTCCAAGCCATTTTGACATTTTCCATCTCTTAATATACTATTGTTTTGTAATCCTTTACTATAACCAATGTCCTCTACCCTTTGTTTCTGACTGAAAGATATTTGCTCCAATTGGTCGTCATTCTTGACACAACCTTTTCTTGGCCTCTCTTTGACCTCCACAGTTTTAGCAACAACAACATATCTAGTAGGTGAGTTTGACATATCAGCCTCTTCAGCAAAACTTGATTGAGATTCCAACCCATACCTATTGCTAACATCAAAGATAGATATAGATGTAGACTTGACATCATTTGGACTCACAACAAATTGTTTTTTTGCCTTTCCCATGTCAGTTGTCATATCATTTCCCCTCTTGTTTGTTTTCTCAGCCAAATTAGCATTAAATTATTCAACAATATTGTCCCAAAAGTTCCCATTACAACTCTTTCGTGAATACTCTCTTACTTGAGGAGGAGATGTCTTCCCAATTTGGTTTGTAGTTCTTCCAGAACGTATTCGTCGAACTCCTTCCGGGAACACATATGAAGGAATTTGTTTACGACATACATGTGAAACATAAATATCCGTTCCTAGTTTCCAAAATATATACATACCAACTGATTGCCTAAATTCATCCACGGTACCACGTATATCAAACTGCTGACATTCCTGTATTGGAACCCCTTGTTTCCGCTGTAAACCCATAAAAAAGCACAATGGGGACATTTCTTTGATTTGTCAACATATTCCGTAGGATAGGGGTGGAACTGCAACATCCCAAAAGTTTCTCTATCAATGTACAAATGGATGCTAACATATACAATCAGACTGCAAACTCTATATGAGGAGTATCCACCAAAACATGATGATTGATGAAAACAATGCCACACGTTCAAAGTGAGTTTCCTTAATATGGAATCAACCAAACCCCTCCATAGACGTAAATCATCTTGGTCAACAACTACATCATCCACTTGAAGATAATTTTTGTAAGCATCGAAGAAGGGGTATGGATAAAAAAGAGCACTCCAATTTTCTTTGTTCATCTCAATATCCTATATTGACCAACAAATGAATGTCAATGAAATATTATACATGATAATTGACTAACAAGATATCATGGAAAAGGGAATGACCATTCAACACCTACTTCACATATCATGTTTCCCTGCTAAAATTGCTTTGTCGTAACACAAAGTGTACTTGTAGATACATTGTAACTGGATTTAATGCCTAGATATCCAAGTGTTATGATGTGAATATGATGAGTCCGATCCCAGTTTTTTTTCGAGGATCCCAAACTAGAAACCCTTATTCCTATTCCTTTATTGAATGAAGCATCACAAAATTTGGCCAACGCCAACGAGTATAAACACAGAATAAATGAGATACTAACATGCTAGGAACAACATTGGGATAAATATGATAAACCTGAGCAACTAACAATGCCCAATTTACACCACCTAAAAAACATTTAACCTGCACAAAGTTCTCAACATATTTTGGTTGATATTTATATGGTTAAAGTTGGTAGGCCACATAACCTAAAGTTTACAACACTCAAGTAAATCACGTTTGAATATACACTACATCTTTTAGCCCAAAACTTCTTGCATCTGAGTGTGGTGCAAAAATTCTACAACCACAAATTGCACCAACCCAAAATAAAAGGGACTGAGTAAATGTGAACTAATCCATGTCAGATTTACAGAAAAATTGATGATAAAGTAAATTAGATGAATAGATTCCACCTCAACATTTGGAACAAGACGCAGTATCTCTTTGTCAACTCAGAAACCATTAAGACTTCTCACAGTATGTTCATCCACATTGTACAATATTGATTCATGTGAAATGTCCAGGTCCTACAACAAAAAACATATCACTTGGCAACTCAAAATAATGACAAATTCATAATCAAAACAATTCAATTGGGAATTAGTTTCTTTGTTGTTATCCCTTTTTAAGAAAATATCAATGAATTAAGGTCAAACAAGGGTTGTAAGTAAAGAATTTTTGTTAGGTCCTTCATAAATCCCTATGTTCAAATGGTTATATAGCAATTAACTCAAACATGGGAAACTGCTGAAAAACTTCACCATACAGCAAGCAAACAACCCTTAAGCTAGGTCCTATAAAACACCATGAACTGAAATCTATAGAATGAAATGTTGATTGGAATGGGAAACCAAATTCACATTCAGGTGATCAAAATAATCAAGGTTAGAATTTTTCGATACTCTAAATATTACTATCGAAATAGCCACAAATTTGTATTTCAAATGGAATGCACCAAAGATCTTTTGTATGCTCAAAGAGCAAAAAGTTAGATGGAAAAATTGAAAATCATCTTGCTTACTCTTTTATAGATCACTAAATTCAAGACTCGAAATGACTTAGGATCCTTCTGATTTTTCTTATACCAAGTGACCCTCGTTCATCGTATTCAACAAATAATTTTCCTTTCAAAGTCAACCATAATTCATATATTTTCATATTGGTTCAACATATTCTTTAACTTGGAAAAAATGGATTTAAAAGGTAGTGATACATAGACATTTATTATAATTTATTAGTGAGTTTTCATTTTATATTGCAACACATTGTCATATGAGCATCGACAAAAAATTCAAAGGTCAAATTAAGAAACCGAATTTTGGAAAGGTCTAGCATAGATCCATGTTAACACTAGATCTATTAAGAACCAAAAGGAATCAAAGAAAACCGAGGAACAAATATCTCGGTACTTGAAGGATCCAAAGTTTAAATGGATATATGCTAGTTTCTATCATTACTACTACTAATATTATTATTACATTCTTCCATTCTTTCTTTAGTTCTTTCTTTATGTTAGTGAATTGCATGTCACACATCAAACTGGGATGCAATAGAATGTCAATTATCTTACTGCAAAAAACAGAAGATTGCATGATACTATTACTAAGTCAAATGTATGACAAGTTGACAACCAATAAATTATCTATCACTAGATGCTTAACACTGGCAATGTGCAGATCATACAATATATAAACCTAACTACTAGATTAAGCATTAATTTCACTCACATTAGGAACAATACAGAGTGCGACACTAGCATAAAGAAAATCAATATAAATCTTTGTGAACTTAAATTTCATAACCAGTACCTGAGCATATGGAACACGATTTAGCTCTGTAACTTCAAGAATCTCGGCCAACATGTCATGAAGAAGAATGAAAAAATATCCCTACAACAAAAGAATAAAATTTACATTATTAGTAAACATTGAGCTGAAACTTATGCAAGCGAGCAATGTTACAAAAACAGATAAATGGGCTCCATGCAAACTGACCTCTCGATCTACATACTCAGGCCCAACACACAACGTGTTGATGTCGGTACCCGGACCGTGAACATGTTGACATCCAAACTTGGGAATGATAATGTATTATATAAACATGAACACAGCTAATAATGAAAAATGAAATAAACCATGACACAAATCTCAGTCAAAAGATCTATTTATATTTGGAAACAGGTGATAGTAATTTCACAAATTAGTTAAGGTAGACATAATAGAGATACTTTACCAATTCAAATCTATTAGCCAGTGAAGTTATCCTTCAATATAGCTAAATGTATATCAATTTGGGAACATGTCATAATAACTGCAAAGATTAGTTAAGGCCTCTTTAATAGCAACACTTCACCAATGCAGATATATTTAAATATCATCTGAAACTGGGAAAGAAACAGAACAAGAGTGAAATATGGTAAACATGCCGACAAATGTATCCTTCAATATAGCTAATTATTGATGAAAATCATAGCACTTATGCATATAGAATAAAAAATTTCAACGGTAATAGTCCATAGGACTCACTGTACTTAGTTCACCTAAATTATCTTTATTTTATATCCAACGAGCTCAAATTGGTGAATTCATTCCTTCAAATATATGTAAATCAAATGCCATATTAAAAACTAACTTCCAATAGATAGGTCTCCTTCCATGGGCATCAAATACAGAGTATCACTTTCCCAAGTTACAAATAGAATTAGATGCGACAACGATCCAGAATCTTAGAGACCTATTATAGCATCTGAATTACTAATAATAAACCTTTTGGGTTTTTCAAAAAAATTATATAACATGCATACAACCAAAATAAGTACAAACCAAGATTCTATATAGAGATAAGAAAATTACAAGTACATTGGTTGGAAGAAGAATATTTCAAGCCCAATAAATGCAGTGTATTGGGCATAATATATGGTATTTGCACTAACATAAATGAAACATTAATACTTGCATTCATAGCAGGAGTTTTGAATTTGTTGATATTTCATTTTTAGGTCAAATAAAGGATTCTCTAGCTTGTATTGAGCTCTACATTCATTCAACAAATATGGTGACAAAATTTGTCCCACTCATAATCACATAACTATTGAAATAGGGGAAACAACAAAAGTCCCTAAACTTGCTCATTTAGCAATACAATATACCTTCCATAAACTCCTATGAAATTTGTGGTTCCCTCATCAATCTACAGGGTGAATGTTTCTAGCAATAGAAGAAAAGTAGGAAGAGTTCAACATTCAATGGATTATGCCCTATATTAAGGGTACACACACTTTGTAATGGTTTTCCCTAGATTAAGGGCACACACACTCTATAATGGTTCCTTCATTGTTGTTTTGAATGACATTGACATACTGGAATAGTTCCTTCACTATTGTTTTGAATGACATTGATTCTTTGTGTTGGTAAGTTTCAAGAGACAATAGAATACAATGTTTCCATCAAATGATCATCAAAAAGGTGTGTACATCAACTATGTGTCTCTAGGTGGAATATCTCGCTAGAAGCAGTGACTCCCCCCTATAGAGGCCAACTAATTATCAACATATGCCCACTAATTATGGGCATAGTCAGTAATTCTGGGAATATGCACTCACAAAAATAGATCATCCTTAGTTGACTAAAAAAAATAATAGTATAGATTTGAAATTTCCATCTCAATGCACATCAATAAATTCATCTCTTGAATCTTTGCATTTCCCTCTCTTCTTTCTGTTTATTAGAGTTCTCACATGGAGAAGGTAAAGAAATACTCAGGAAAAAAATAGCCATATATTTAGATACAGATATCACTGCTTGTTTCACTTCTACAAGAACATCCTAGGGAATAGATAGGTTATCATCATAGAATGTATGAATGCATAAATAAGGACATACTATCATGAGTAAGTTTTGGTTGGTTGTTTTCTGAAATATAGTAGTGAACATTTCCCGTCTCGGAAATAGTAATAGTCCAATAATCACCTATCCATTTGTGCAATTAAAAAAAAAGCATTGAAGAAGCTGAGTTGAATACAACATGAATGATCATGTGCCACAAAGACTTCATCACATGATGGATTATCTTTTCTCTTTGAAAATAAACAATCCCTATCTTTGTTGAATTGTCTTCATGTTGTAAGCAATCTTCCACTTTCGATTGAAAAGTCTACATAACTAGAGCAATAACTATGTTCGTGGACCCAAGGATTGTACTAGAAGTGCGCTAATATCACCCTTAGCATGATAATGACAACACAATTTCGTGATAATAGTAGTAGATTAAGAAATAACAACAAGTATTTCAGCAATTACAATAGTAAATCAAGGAAAACAAATTTTCAAAATTTTAATTAACAGTTGGTCCAACACTCATAACTGCATCTAGGGAAGATTGGTGACAAGTGAATAACCTGATATGAATCTGCTATCAATTGGGGCTCTAATACAACTGATGCGAAGCAACCCAGAAATCTGCTATAAAAACTAAAATATGAAATATAGAATTAATTCTAAAAATTAAAGCAGTCAAAATATGAAACAAACAAGGAAATAACTGCATCATAATCTTCAACGGTCTTAAGAATACTAACAGAAAAGAAATGAACAACAGTAACAACAGAAAATACCAGAGATTTCAACTAAAACTAAACAAAACCTTGGAATAAAAAAAGTAACTTTTTTTAGGTAACATTTACTGAACATAAACATTGTTCTTGGCCCAAATAAACTCTTCATACTCCCTGCAATAGCACCTTTCGTTAATCAGCATGGCTGTCACTACCACTTTATGGAGGAAAATCCATACTTACTTTTGGATACAACAGACTTCCAGAATACTTTAGACATTCAAGTCAAAAAATCCATTACATAAGCAACTACAAATAAATTTGTGAGCATCTTCAGTCAATCCTTAGAAAGAACAAAAATACCCAACATTGATATAATTCCTAAATTCAATTTGAATGAAGGTAACCCTAGTACATTGACAGCACTTAATTATGGGAGAAATTCGCCAAAACTCTTCTAATAAAATACTTGTGGAAATCATGCAACACAAGGGTTTTATTCAATCCAAAGTTGTTGTCATTTTGAACAGGGAAGGAGTTCTATTTTCAGCCTGTACCAATAAGTTTTACCCTCACCTTTAATGTGCTGTAATGAATTTATTTGGGTTAGTGAACATGGAAGATATATGAGATGCACTATCTCACTCCCTTTATGTGACTTTTAGGGGAATTTCAGAATACTACTTGGTATCTCAACCCCAACATAATTGAATACTATTTGGATTCATTCTGAGACAGATTGGCAATGACAGGAAAGGCACTACTACGGAACATTTTTAGAGATACTTTAGCTTTCAATCATCCAACAATTAAGGGATTTGCACTCTGTTCCTCCATAATATGAGGGGCATCCTAGTTGTAAAATATTCGAGGCCAATTACAAGTCTGGAAAACAATGTCAAAATGTATGTACATCAGCTATGTGGCTCTAGGTGGCATCTCTCTCCAGAAGCAGTGACGCCCCTATATAGAGGCCAAGAGAGCCCAAGTGTCTTGTAATTCAAAGAGAGTCAACATTTGTATTTTGTTTTAACTAACATCCTTTTGATCTTGATGTAATCTAGATGTTGTTATGTGTTGTTTGATTTCTTTTGCTATTGTTGTAATTTTTTCTTTGTTGCTTGATGGTTCTCATATCATTGAACTCAGTATTATATGAAACTACCATATGCGAATTTGGTTCAAAATGCAAGTTCCATAACCCAAAATATAGGTTGGTAACTCTTAAATCAATTGAGAATGTTGATGGGAGTGAGGTTGTACTCAACTAAATCAATGTTTTGATCCATTGTTTTGTCTTCCATTTAATATGAATAGGAATTAGTCATGTTTTTGTATGTTTTTTTCCTATTTGTAAGTGAGGCCTATTGCTTTAGATGTTGGTTCACTACTAAAGAGCCTCGATGAGCTTAAGTGTATTGTAATTTATTTAGTGATGATTTTCATGCTTTCATGTTCTACTTCTTCTCTTCAACTAATCATATTATATTTTTTTGAACTATTATTTTATTGGATTTTTTTGTTGTGGAACTTAGTTTTTTTTGTTAATACATGTATTTGTGAGTATGGTTCCAAATGAAAGTTTGATCATCCAAAAGACAAATGAGGATATCCAAAAATATTTGAACAAAAAGGAGATTGGGATTCTTTCATAACTAAAGGAATATAGGATCAAGGGGTTTATGTAGTTATAAATGGGAAAACCAAGAATAAATTCACTACTATAAATTCTTCTACCCTGCACAATTCCAAAAGTTTGACACTAAGGCTTCTAAGTGTTTCTTTGGATTTATTTATTTCTTTATGTCTGGATAATGGAATATATCATTTTTAATTTCAAGTTATAATTTTCAGTCCACATGAACTCAAGCTATTGTGTTATTAAATAGTCATTTGTGTTGTCTATATCACTCCAATAATAAACAAACTAGGTTGGATTCTTCTAATGAGTTCTACTTGTAATTTTGTGGGATCTACATTTGAATGGAGATGACCTCTTTATATATATATAACAATTATGATGTAAAATTAATGTATATATAATACCTCAAGAAAAGAATAAAGTTTCCTTTATGAGGAGTTAGGCACTAATTCTAAAAAGAAGTCACAAAAAATAGATCATCTTCATTTTGGAAATGAAAATAATCTTGAACACTTCATCAATAGAACAAACTAGGGCAAGAGGAGAATGATAAAGTTTCCTTTATGAGGAATTAGGCACTAATTATAAAGAAAACTCACAAAAAATAGATCATCCTCATTTTCAAAATGAAAATAAGATTGAACACTGCATCAATACAACAAACTAGGGCAGGAAGAGAATGAAAGATGGGCCTTGTCTTAAAAATGTTCAAAAAATAGATATCCTTTGATCTTAAAAAGAATAATACAATTCTAAGCTTTGAATCTCAAGCCACATCCATAAACACATTGCTATTTGGGTAAATTATCAGCTTCTAATATTGTAGTGACAGGAAAGGAACTACTATAGAACATTTTTACAACTGCTTTAGCTTTCAATCAGCCAACAATTAGGGGAGTTACACTCTATTCCTCCATAACATGAGGGGAATCCTAGTTGTAAAATATCCCAGGCCAAATACAAGTCTGAAAAAATTTGTCAAAGAGTTTGAAATGGAATCATCCAAGGCACTATTTAAGAGAGAAAGGGAGCACAATCCTACTCTCTTCATAACCATCTCTTATTATTTTAAATATATTCACAACATCCATCACCATGTCACGTGGTTTGTCCATCCTTTACAGAAAACCCTTTCCCTTCTCTTCCAAAACAATAAGCTCCATCCTGCTATTATTTTTATTGTTACCATGCCATAGGTTTCATTCAATTATTCATGATTGCATTTAGTCTCAAAGGTAACCTAAAAATACAAGGGATCCACAAGTTATTGTCAGTTGATTATTGAAATCAGTTTTTTCATATTTAAACTTGCTTGAAGTTTGGAGCGGATACTGGGTAGATATCTAGATCCATGATTGCATACCCAATCCAAGGATCCATCCTCTAGGGTAGATGGATCTAATAACATAGGAACTTTCCCTTTGTGAGTTTTGTAATTCAAAAAAATAGAAATGAGTTACATTACCCACTCTCAATGCAAATCCTAACTGCATTCTACAGCTCACTTTACCTCTAACTAGATCGGTTGCATGATAATTAAATCTAATGGCTCATACAAAATTAGTTTTTAAATTTTTGACTCCTTGAGTTGTGTTGTTGACCAATCGCTACAGACATGCATATGGGAATAATCACCTATGGTCCATGGCCATCACATATGGACATAGCAATGGATATTGCATTAGTTTTCATGAGAAAACAATGTCACAAGGAGTGCTAAAACTTATGCTCTTGTCCTGAATTCATTTTGCAATAGAATATGGGTTGCTGAATCATGCTTGTGAATGAGATGCACTTAAACACTTGCATATATATGTATTTTCGATATGTAGAGGAAACAAGTTTGAGTGTTGTGTGTGTGCACTTATATTGAAATGTTGATTGTCTATTTGGAAAGACAGAATTGTAAGGTGTTGGGTTGAAGAGTGTAAGATTCTGAAATTTTTATTTGGTTGGAATGACACAAAAAAGAAGCAGGCTTTCTCCAAGGTTTGGAAATGGCCTTTGCACTATAACACAAATAAAAAAACATTCAAACCAAATATGAAAGAGAACAAGATGTGTGATCTGAGCTGGTTTGTGAATTGCAGAGACATTACACTTGAATTCTGCAATAACTATCTATGTTGGAGGGACAGAAAATCCATAGGCCTACCATTTATGAATCACATATTCACCATTTCTAGAATTTTTTCCACAAAATTACTTGCCTTATTTGATAAAATTTCTTTGGAACAATTATTTGCAGGAAGAATTGCCAACGTTTCTCCATAAAATATTTCAAATCCCTTAAAATGTAAAATATTTTACAAACAACTTGCTAATTATTTTTCATTTGTAATTTGAGAATTATAAATATTCCCCCGGATTTCTAAACATAATTAAATTACGGGACCTTGAAAGTTGACATTTTCCCAGAATAAAAAAAAACGATGTCATTTGATGAATTTTCAGTTTAATATTCCTATACTTTTATTTATCGCCATCACAAGGGAAGTTCAAAATTGAAACTTTACAAAAGGGTTGCTCAACAGTGGGAGGAGTGCCCCAGATACCCTGATTTTGATTCCCGAGCACTTCATTTCATATCAAACCAAACAACAAGACAAAAAGAAAAAATAATATTTTGAAACCCTAAACTGAATTTTCAGGCATTCAATTAGACATCAACACACCAGGATAAGATAAAATGTCATGTAAGCCTGAAACATTGTCTCCAATTTCTCTACCCTAAGGGACAGATCAAACACCTATTCTAGGAGAATTAAGTGAATTAAGTGGGAAGTGGTTGAATTGAAAACCAAACCCTGCACCGGTCTACAGATTTTACCAAAAGAATCGAAAACATAAAATTTGAACTATTCGTAAATTAAATTATGACCGGGAAAGAAAAATGAGAGAATTGAATAGAAAAACAAGAAGTTGTCACCATGACCACTTAATCCTATTGATTTGTGTGGAGTAGACATTGTATGTGTGTGAAGAATGTTTGTAAACCCTCGTCCGATTCTTTGTTGGAGGATCAAATCCTAAACTGATTTTTAGTGGCACTCACACAAAAACTGAAATGGGGAGCAAAAGAAATTCAAGTGATCCTAAAACAATTTATATCAGTTTAGATTAGTTTTTTTCAATTTCATAGCATAATACTAAAATAATAATAACGTTCAGTCACTCCAACGTGTAGCTAAAATCATTGTGTAAATAAACTTTGGCCCATTAAAATAAATAATCAGGTGATGGTGGTTTGTATAGGAACTTCAGTATTCCAAAATACTTATGGGATTGGGATGGGTTTTAGGTGCTAAACTTGTTTCCATACGTTTAAAGAGAAGTTAATATCTTAATCAATCATAATTAGTATAAAAAAATGTTTTTGCATACTATAAATAATGTTCACAAATACCTCATATCTCTATCTAGTCATCGTTGATATCTCTATTGGGTCATGTGATATCAAAAATATTTAGTCATTAACTCCATATATATATATCCTATTATGCACCCCAATTTCAATTTATCCTCTTGCTAGTGAACATAGACTATACTTAGGAACACATCATATACAAATTTTTGCATAAAAATAATTTTAATAATAAATATCACCTTTTAAGTTGTCTTTGTCAACATTATTGAGTTTACTACAGAGTACACTAATCTAGTGAAATCATTTTTTTCCATTATAATACTGAAATCATTTTTCCATTATAAAACTCAAATAATTTAATAGAAATTTTAAACATGATTAGATTTTCATCATGATTTAAGCTCTATATATAATGAAATGATGTTTTGGATATTTTCCCAAATTCTATATAGACTTGGATCCTCAAAAAACCCATCAAAATTTATCATTGATCAGAGCTTTTATTTCCTATGTTGTTGATTTTATCCATCGAAATGAAGTTTTCTATAAGATTACTCTATTATGTCTATCATGATCATATATGTATCATGATTTTCTATAGCGACCATAAGGACTTCTCGTCGCAATAGCGACAAATGCTGACTTTTGTCGCAATAGCGACAAAGCCTTATTTTCGCAGTGATAAAGAAATTCTCCTTTTGTCGCAATAGCGATAGTATTGAAGCTTCGTTGCAATAGCGACGAATGTTGGGAAAATTTTCAAATTTTTCAAAAAATTAACATTGTCTTTCCACGAAAGCAATGTTTTTACCTATTTCGTGGCAATTTTTCATGGGATTTTTGAGCGATATGTAGTAGTGTTGGTGATCAATGTATCTATTATGGAGAGAAAATTCCTATGGCTTGGGGTAGACCACAATAGATGGAATGACACCGGAAATCAATCCATTCCAATATGAAAGAGAAATAAATACATCTAACACTAAGGGATATGAAGCGTATCTTATTCCGGATGGTTGATGTAGATCCTTGTTGAAATTTTCCAACATGCTTGCATTTACAATTCACTCTCAACAACAACAAAAAGAAAATTACGATGTGTATCAAAGTGTTAGTCCTACTCTAGCATATATAAACCATCATGTATAAGTAAATATAACTGCTCCCTGGATAAAATATTCGTAGTTATATAATGTATTGGACAAGAAATGGATATTTATATTAATAATAACCAAATATATAACAGTGACAAACTATGTCGGCACCTCGTCGAAACAGAGAAACTGATTCCTCCATGTTAACCCAAAAAATCACCTGACTTTCTCCATATGGCCTACACAACATGAAGACATCCATTTCATAACCCTTATTGACCCCCACACACTTATTTAACATATGCCTTCCCCTCAAAGGCTCAAAAAACATCAGAAAGGGCTTAAAACCCCATAAAAGAGCCAAAATAGCTCACAAAGGAGCTGAAGCCTTCAAAAAGGGGATAAAACCCCTAAAAGGGGCCTAAAAACCCCAAAAGAGGTAAGAAAGGGGAGAAAAAGGATTAAAACCCTAAGAAGGGCTTAAAACCCTGACCAAGGGCTAAAAATCCTAAAGAAAAGAAAAAATCTATAAATAAAGGGGTGGGGGCCACTCTCAACACACTCATTCTCTTCTTATCGTTACTCTTCCCATATGAGTGCCTTGAGAAACCATCATTCTCAAGCCATTCATCCCTCTCACTCCATTTTCTCCACTAACCAAACTTCCTGTATCTTGAGCATTGCTCCATACCACCCAACATTGTAGAGAGGTAGCTTCCCGAGCTAGGGAATGGAGGCCCCATTTTAAACCAAAGCTAGAAGGTACATGGTTTCATTTCTGTAGTTAGTTTTTGTTTTATAGATTGTTTAGATATATATGCTGTGATTTCTAAACTTGTGTTGTAGGTTCTCCATTGGTTCTCTCTAACAACTTGTTGCAGGTTTTGTTTCATCCATTTGACTCTATCATTTCATCCTATAGACGGAAGGTAGGTGCAACTGAATGTAGCTAGGGATTCAACCCTGCTATAGTTTAGTGACCATACTGGGTCGATATTATAGGATCCCTAGGTTTTTTATAGTTTATATATATTTTTAATAGTTTTTTAAGTAGTTTCTTTCCTGTTTTTTCCATTTTTTTTACTGGTCGAGCCCCCTTGAGGCCAACCTGAACATGTTCGGCCATAGTACCAGTTATTTTTTATTGTTCTTAGTTTCAATTTTTACCTTTTTTCATTCATGGTCCAAGTCTCCTATTTCGGGCCTAAAAGAGCGACCCCCTCGCTGATTTTGGGCCTAAAAGAGTGATCCCCTCGCCACATTGGCCCCAACAAGAGTGATATTCCTATGTAGGCTAAGTCTCCTATTTTGGGACTAAAAGGGTGACTCTGTACCCTATTCTGGGCTAAAAGAATCGACCCCCTCGCTACATTGGCCCCGAAAAGAGAGATATGTCTCTCAAGTCATCTGTTGCTTCTATTTGGACTGTCTATGTGGCTCAGTCGCCTCTCTCCAGTGGCCAGAAGTGATTTATACTTTCTGTAAGTTATTTTATATTCAATTGAGTGTGTGCTTATCTATTTGCAAGTAAAAAATCTATCCAATGCTTGGTTATATTTATGCATAGTTCTTTTATTTCAAATCTTAAAAAGTTAGTGGAAAGCAACCTCCTTTCCCAACCCTTCCTCCTCTACTCAGTCATCACCCTTTGTGGTACTTTGAGATAAGATGGAGGGTTGAGAAAGCATAGTAATAGGAACCTATTCTTGGCATTGCTCCCAACCATTAAAAATAAGTGACTTGGAATCAATCTAGAGTGGATGGAGACCGTGGGGCATCCCATGGCGTCCGCGTCCTCCCTGTTGAACAACCTTTCACTTGAGGAGTGAGCTATGGATATATGGGTGGGCTTGTTCCCACTTTGATGAGAGACCAGCACTATTTCTTGGATAAATAGGAATACAAGAGTAGGGTATACATGATACATATTTACATTTACTTAGTTGAATAGTTGCATGTTCAATTATGTTTTAGCTTTACTCGTTTTTACACATTATAGGTTGTCAATTGTCCAATCTAAACAAAAAACCAGAAAGAACTACTAACCATAAAAATTGCAAAAGATAATTTAAGAGAGTACTCACACTTAAAATGCACACAACCACACCACTTAATCCAACCAAACGCGGTTCAGGACACCAAGCGAACCTCTAAAATCAATCAATTTACTCTAAATAATTTTTTTTTATAGTTTGAGGACATAAATCCCTAACTTCCATAGCCATGGGAAGTACTTGGGCTCTGCCCTAAAACTCACTGTGAGGAGTATAGTAGGAACCCCAAAGTAGCTGGCCAATGAGAGGAATTTCTCAGCAAAACTGGAAAATGACCCCCTCCAATTGAATAGGAAAACCTGTGAGGAAAAATCCAAGCATTGTCGTCTGGAAGTCTTGGTGGTCGAGAAACCACCTACAAGCCACTAGGAAGCCATCAAACTAGGGTCCATTTATTCATTACCGGTTAATACCAGAAAGACACTATTGATCCATCACGTTCCTCCTCTCATCTCAAGGGGTAATCCCCTTAGTTTGGACCTTTAAATCGGCACCTTCGAGACCATACTTGACAACCCTCTTCACCATCATAAGGCCACACAACCTCTGAATCTAACGTAGATTCATACCAATCTGAGCCACACTTGCATCTTGCACCATCTAGCCGCATGGCTGGCACAAAATTGGATCCTTTCTCTGGAGGGATGAGTGGCAACGGACTTATGTCAATGCCTCACCTCATCACCAACATCCCTGTTGGTGGTCCCAGTGCCACTACATATAATTTCATAAATCATCTACCCATTAGTATCAAACCTACACCAACCCCCATCCTTTCTACTGTACCTCCATCCACACCTAGCGACAGTGGCCTGATCACTCCTATAGTGCCCCACCCCCTCATACCTAGGGGCAATGGCCCGGTTGCTACCTTAATAGCACCTCTCACACTTGGGGATAGTGGCATATCCAACAACATCCTGACTATCCCCATTGTGGGAAGTCAACTTCAGGTGCGTCTAACCATTCAAGGACACCAAGTCCCTACAAAATCTAGTGCCATCACTGACCCCTCCCACACTAGTATTGGGGATAATCTCCCGTTCATGGCATGACTCAAATTTCCTCATCTAGCTAGATTAACCAATGACCCAATATTCCACCAACCCCAATGGCCCCCTATGCCAATTAAACTCCCATCAGACATCCCAAAGTTTGAAGGGAAGGCAGTGGAGTGCCTCCAAAACAATATCATAAAATTTCACCTATGGTGCTCATCAAACAGCATCATGGATGATTCAATCCGAATCAGGCTCTTCTAGCGCACCCTCATAGGTGTCGCAACAAAGTGGTACATTGAGCTTCCACAAGCTGCTTACCCAAGATTCAAATATTTAAACTTCATGTTCCTGCAGCATTTCCAACTCCCCATCCTCTATGACGAGGGTGTAGAAATAATCCTATCTTACTGCCAAAATATGACAACTCATATAATCGACGACATCCATGAGTGGCGGCGACTTCAAATCTTGTGTAAGATTTAGCTGGAAGATAGGATATTCCTCAACTATTTTTTAAAGACCTTACTTCCACCAATAGCTAAGGATGTCGCCTCCAAGCACCCCGAGTCAGAGGAAGAAGAAATCTAGAAGGCACAACAATTTGATTTAATTTATGCTCAGTTAGGGTACTTGTATACCATTCTTCCCGACGCTCCTCTGGACGATACCTACCACCGCGATACACTAGGGGCATCTAATGTGATAGATGAAATTATAGTTTCATTTTCCCATCACGCACAGTACCACGCAGAACCTCCTATAATGCCACCACATCCAACTAACACCATTGTCATTTCCCACTCTAACCAACCCCCCGACTACTCAAGTTTGATGTCTCATTTCGGAGCCACAACCTCCTATGCACAACATGTACAGACTCCAAATTAGCCCACACAACAGTATCCGGGACAAACAATCGGATTTCTAGCTTTGCAACACGCCCAAGTATACTATGCACCACATGTGTAGGATGCATTAGCTCCCAGCACAACTCTATCAGCACCCTTGGGACAGGTTTTTTCTCAATAGAATCATCTCAATCAACCAACCCCCAATAATAAAAAAGGGCAAGGAATAAATAACCAAGCAAGGAATATAGCTAATAATCAACCATGAGGAGGTGACCAATTGCCAAATCCTCCCAACAACATCGGGGCAAACTAGACACCTCAAAACACCCAACAACCAAACCCACCTAGACGCAACCCTCTCTTACACAAAAATCAGCCAGGAAAACTATGCGATGTTTATGGACACTATACGCATGAATTCCCCCTCATGAGCCGCACCAAGTAGGTTATTTAGAATGAAGCACAACAAAACACCAATATGGCAGCCCTAGCTCAACCCATCCCAGCACCACTAGGCTATCCACCCATGGTACTCCAAAACTCGTTACCACTCCAAGTACTAGTAGCAACCAAATCCAAACCCTCAGTTGTTCCCGCAACCCCTAATGCACCCCTTCCAGCAGAAACAAGTGTTCACCACCTGCTAGCCCTGAAAACTGAAGAGGTCAATTTGCAAACCAGGATAAATCAGTATGGATCCAATACTAAACCTGTTGACCCATCAATGACATCCATGTCCAACACAACCAACATACCTCTTCACTTACCCCCTTTTTCCCCATGCCCCCCCATGCAGCAGCTTGCCAACAATTCCAAGGCAAGAGCTGCAGTGAGCTAGAACATCGTTGATGACTTGGCCCAAACACCTATGGCCATGTCCACTCTTGAGGTACTTAAAACATGCCCAACATAGCGGAAATATTTACTGGATTTTCTTGGGCCATAGACCCCTCTGACTCCAAATTGATCACTTTCGATGTAGATAATAGAGAACCTCAAAATCCATCAACCATTTCCTTCCACATTCCCATATCCATTCGAAATTTGGTTGTACACTAGTGGATTATCGACGAGGGGGCATCAACTTGTGCTATGTCAACCTTGGTCAAGAAGAAACTTGGGTGTCCTATCCTGCAACCATCCTCCACTACTCTACATGCTTATGATGGCCACCCCACAGAATCCCAGGGTATCCTTGCACATGTCCCCATAATATTATCTAGGAAAATAGTAATGATAGACATAGAAGTTTTCAATGCACAATTGAACTATAACCTTCTCCTAGGAAGGAGTTATATGTACACCATGAGAGCTGTGGCATCCACTGTCTTTCGCCTCATGATGTTCCCTCACGATGGGAATATCATGATAGTGGACGAACTAACTTACCACGATCCGAAGGGGCCAATAACACCAGCCAATGTTATCCCTACTATTGACACCACCTTTGATAGTGCATCCACCCCCATGTTATTGGCAGTAAGCCTTGGGTTGTTCGCAACTAATTCTATGACGGCTTCCTTCCTATTGGTACCACCTCCACCAGCACCAAGTCAGACAATAGATTTATGTATGCTCTCATCCAACACCAGTGCACCAAAACCAAAACCACAGTCACAACCCCACCTGCAGCCCCACCCACAGCCAAATCCACAAACAAAGTCACTAGGGAATTACTGGGGCTCCCTCCTAGTCCATACAATTCCCTTTCTTTTCCCCCCATCAGGAATTCTAAGAAATCCAGTGATGGATACCTTGAACTTACCCAATCTTACATTGGGCATCCCCATGTGGTACCTCCAACCACATTCTCAACCTCCTATGCCCCAAGTTGTGTTGATTTTTATCCAGCCCATTGTATTCGAGACACGGCCCCCACCAAGCCCACATAAGCCACCTCCTACACCTGCTACCACCCCAACTCACCCATAGAGAACTAGGGAAACAAAATCCTAAAGAAATGGGAGAACCTCGATAGACTCCACCATGTGCTGTGTGTGATGTACAATATCACACAAAACAAAAATGTCTAGAGATCCCCTTTCTCTACACACACTTATATTCCATGGATATGAAAGAAAATTCTCCAGTGGTCAACCTTTCGAGTCTGCCAACAGCCAAGAATAAATATTTGAGTACAAACCATGCATGCACACTTTGCAGTTTGTATTGACATTATTCTCTCAATTTCCAATACTTGGCCGAGTTTCAGACTGCTCTGAGCAATTTTTGGAAGCACTCGCTTGAATTCGAGATCACCATCATTGAGGAAATCCACCCTTCGACTCCTTCCTTAGGCACCACGACCATTTGCATGATATCCAGATCCAACAACCTCTCCACTTCCGAAACCATCAATGATACCATGGCCCTATCCAATCATTGTTTCAGAAATCAGGAGGAGATACTTGAGGCTTTGACCTCTCCTGAATACCCTTGGGATGATATGCACCACCACTCGTTCTTCATCCCAAAAGAACCTGTGTCATCATCTGACCAGTTTTCAATTGAGACCAAGGATTTTAACCACAGGAAAATCAACTGGTTCAAAAACCCCATTCTGGCACCAGATGCCTTTGAAGAGGGGAATATGGCCAATATATCTCCCATCATCAAGATCAACGTCTCAACCAATCCCATTATCATTAAATAAATCACGCTAGGGGCATATTCCTCCTATGAGGAAGTTGCTACCTACAAAGTACTTTTTCAAGAGTTTTGGGACATCTTCACATGGTCATACACCGATATTCCAAGCTTGGATCAATTAATTGTGCAGTAGCACATCGACACATGGTCGGATGTGGTACCTGTCTACCAAAAGCAGAGACCCATCCATCCTTCCAAAGCTGTTGTGGTCAAGGAAGAAGTTGAGAAACTTTGCACAACTAGTTTCATATACCCCATTGCATACAACACTTGGGTTTCCAACCCAGTTCCTGTAAACAAAAAAGAGGGAAACATCTGAGTTTGCATAGACTTCCGCCATTTGAATCTGGCTTGTCCCAAATACAATTTCCCAACATCATTCATTGATCAAATCATTGACATGTGTACCAACATGAGGTCTTTTCCTTCATGGGTAGTTTTTCCAGATACAAACAAATTCATATCCAGAAGGAAGACCGATACAAAACCATGTTCATCACCTCTTGGGGCACATTCACATACCAAGTGATGCCCTTTGTTTTAAAAAATGTTGGAGCCACCTTCCAGTGTGCCATGACGTATTGCTTCCATGACCTTGTCT
This sequence comes from Pseudotsuga menziesii, assembly GCA_001517045.1. Lineage (NCBI taxonomy): Eukaryota > Viridiplantae > Streptophyta > Pinopsida > Pinales > Pinaceae > Pseudotsuga > Pseudotsuga menziesii. Next base: position 44,600 of record LPNX010897643.1, read on the forward strand.
ACATCATATTGGTTTATCTGGACAACCTCATTTCTCTGTCACAGAAGCAAGTGCAACACATAGACAACTTGCAACAATCCTTCCTGCAATGTTGCAAGTACAAAATACACTTGAAACCTTTCAAGTTTGTTTTCTATGGCACAACAAGCCATCTCCTAGGGTTCATCATGTCTCCCAAAGGAATGATAGTTGACCCTCTCAAAGTCCAAACCACTTTTCCTTTAACATCACCTCTTTAAGTGATGTGCAGCATGGTTTTTTCTTTTTTGTTTTGCATTGTTTTAACCACGAGTCAGTGACCCCCTCTAGTAGTAGTTCCATGTCTAGTCACAGTGAGTCCATTGTAGAACTTCGTTGCTTCATTTGCATGTGAGTAGGTAGATATGATCCTTGCCCCTGCACCGTAGGTAGCCCATTGGAGGGTGCAGTCCCACATCTGCACATGCACACAGTATGTTGCACATATGATCTAGCTACCACCATGTTAGCATACCATCAGGTACCTAGACCTATCCTGTAGGTCGAGGCCTCTCCATATCTCCCTGGTTTTCCATGCTCGTGTATGGATCATCCTCTACAATAATAGGAAGGTACCAACATTGTGCAAAAAAAACTCCCAGGTCGAGAAATGATCTTCTAAGATTGCCTCCCTCCGTACCAATTATTTAGAAAATTTCCTAAAATCACATTGATTTGCGTACCACCACGCGAATCACACTGTGTATGTTGAGATAGCTTCGTACCGATAGGCCTCCATTTGGTCTAGTATTTCCCACTGCACCACCACACTATGGGAAGCATCATTAGATGCTACTCAGAGTCATCCGGAGTCCGTTCGAGATGTAGTTCACACCACCAGGTTCAGTTTTCCACCTTCTGGCTTGTGATGAGAGAATTGTCTCATGTTTAAGGACTTGATTTTCTGGACCATTTCCTAGAAATCATATCATTTTGCATGCATTTGGCACATAAGTGTCTTCGAACTTGTACTCATCACCCTCTCATATGAGTACTCATATGTAGTCCATTCTGTCCACTGCAACTTACACATGATTCTCCAGAAATTTATGTAGAGGTCACCTCGATTTGTGTTCTTCTGCTACATCGATTTGCATGCCCTTTCCGTGAACCATCCCATGTATGCATTGGTATGTCTAAGAGCCACTTGCTCCATCCATACTACATGGTTAGTTACCTATGACCACCTGTCACCACCCCTCCATGGGGCACCACCAATGCCCCTGTCCTAGTTGACAATAACAAAGTTTCTATTAAGCTCTTTTCTAAGTCCTAAAAATAGTGAAAATATTGTGTTAACACCCAAAAATGGTTAACTACCTCATCTACCCCATTTCATGGCTCATTCGTCCATTTACCTACCATATTTCCCTGAAAATCCCACTAAAA
>LPNX010897668.1:0-64566 GCA_001517045.1 Pseudotsuga menziesii
AAATTTGATATTAGATATTGATCAGTGATAACAATTTATAGATATAAAATTATAAATGCTTGATAGTATATTTTTGTCAATGATGATAGACTTTCAAATTTGCAAAACTACATGAATTTTTGATAGTTAATAGTGGTCAATGATGACATTAAGCAAAGTTGTATAGGTATGAATGTTTAATGGTAGATATTTTTCAATGGTGACATTGCATTTGAGATTGGGGATTGGTCAATGATATATTTGTTGCTACAAACAAGGGTTTCTATGGTTTAGCATACAAACTAGGGTTTCTATACTAGGATATGCTTACAAGAAAGGATAGGTTTACATGCTAAGCTAGGTTATTCTATGTAGTTTAAGTTTAGTGTACAAGATAGTATTAAATTAGAGTGGTTTAGGCCAATGTATGGTTGCTAAAAGTAGGTTCGTTGGTCTTATAAAAATGGGATAGGTTATGTTCATTAAATGTGAGGTTGGGGTAGTTCATGCTAGATTAGGGTAGGGTAGGCTATTATAGGAATGGATAAGCTAGATATTCTATGTTTGGGTAGGTTTGGTAAGATAGGTTAGATAGTTGAGTGGTTTAGGAGAAAAGGACATTATTTTAAGCATTATTACAATGAGGACATACTACAGTTTACACATGGAATCTTTTTAATACTAAGAAAATACCTCCAACTATACTTCATATCTTGTATATTCGCACACATAATATATCATATAGCTAAGTGGAGCCGCTCAACACACTACAAATTAAGGTGATGGAGAAAGATCTATGAGCGACATATAAACTATCAAATTTAAAAGTTACATTAGGAATCTTACATTAGGAATCTTGCATGAATCTACCTCTGCATGAGAGGGAATAGGCTGCGAGTCAATACACTCTTCCTGGGCAACCTGCACAAAACACATGTCAAGTATCAAAATTAGGATACATATTGAATACATTAAAATCTATAAGTTATAAATATATATAAATAAAATTGACAAATTAACAAGTATAGAACTCTTACCCCTATTGGTGAAGAACCAAACCCATAGGCAATATTGACAGCCGCATCAATGTTCTCAACATTGATCGACGGACTATGCGACTGTGGTGTGCCATGGGACACCAGCTGTACATATTTGTTCACAAATGTTGTTAGATAATTAAATATAAATAAAGTGTGAAACAATTGAATATTTTGACATGAAACAAAGTATAATATTAAAATAATGAGTTTTACTTACAAAGCGAAGTAATCCATCATCTCAAAAATCGAAAGCAGGGCCATAGCATATGCCTCCACATGATGTGCAAGGGTGTGGAGTAACACGACGCTCTGAAGACTCTGCATCTCCTCTGTGATCTATAGATCGGCCCGCCGTAGAAGTGCCAGCCCCTTGGTCTGCATTGCCTTGGACATCAGTCCCATGCTCAAGAAATGTCTCTGCCATGTCAAGTAGTGCCTCCTGTGTATACTCATTGACAGGACCTGCAAGAGGGTATACCCGAGGGGGTTTTGGTGTGCGTGGTGGGCGTGGCACACGGTTGGGATCTCTCCTGGTTCCTTCCCTATCTTGGGGCATCCCATGACCAACACCCTAGTTGCCTAAGATATCAAAGTAGTTAACATGTTTCCCTAGGATGAATTCTGCATACAGCTTCCTAAGGAAATAAAATGGGATGTCACTATTCCCATGGGGGTCTTCATCGAAGACCATATACCAACGATCCATCCAATTAGCCTTTATATTTGGTTCAATGCACCAGTCTATGGAAATGTGTGCTCGACTAGTGGGTGGAACCAATCCAGTGCTGGGGTCCCGAAATAATGAAAATAACTGGTCTTTAGTAATTTTAAGGTCTTTGATGTCTTTATGTGTCAATCCATTGGCGTAGTATCGCCTCCTAGATTCTATGTACGAGGTAATGTTGTAAAGAGCTCCTTGGGCATTGAAAATTGTGTTTGTGATTGTGTCCAAGGCATCGGCTAAAGAATTTCTCAAATGACCCCCCCCCCCTAATGGATGAGCTAAGGCTCCTCAATGATGCCAGGCGTGCAATAATTTGTGTGTTTTTGTCTTGTTCCCCCTCCGGGTCTAGGTTTGGTTGTGGGTTAGGTTGTGGGTTAGGTTGTTGTGGGTTATGGGAGGGTGGGTTTTCCACATTCTGTTGTTCATTTGTGTTGTCTGTTTTAAGATTTAAACATAAAATTGCAAGTTAATTTACTTATCTAATCATTGTTTGATTGTTTACATTCAATTATTTTTTTAAATTTGTTCAAAATAATTCTATAAACAAAGAAATTATGACTAAAATTAAACAATGGAAGGTTAAATGAAAAGGAGAGAACTAGCATAAATACCTGCCATTGTCCAGCAATCCACCTCGGTGACACCTCAAACTCGGCGTCGACCTTGAAAAGGTATAACCCAAATCGCACCTGCGGTTTTTCGCTCCTCCGTTTTTTCGCTGCTACGTTATTTCAATGTCGCGATATTGTGAAAATGGGCTCGCTGCCACTGTTTTATTTTTTTTCTGCTTTTAAATATCGCAAGTGCGATATATCGCACTTGCGATATACTTTTTTTGTGGTCCCCTTAAAAAAAATAACATTAGTATAATATCTTCTTGCATATCTTGCACCGAAAACTCATTAACTTATAATATTCTTCAAAACATGATGGTACAGTCTCACCTCTTGGATTTTCTTTGTGTGCCAAGCTTCTCTAATAAATTTCATTTAGGCTTCTTACCTTCCTTGTAGGACTTGTACATGAAATTGGAGAACTAGATGAGGGGCTACTTGGTGTATTTACAAAATTTGGAACTAAAACATTAATGGGTTTCTCATGATTAATATCATCAATAATATCACTATTCAAACCATCTTTTGACTTCTCAACATGGTGTTTTTTATGATCGTAAAATCCCCCTTGATAAAAAAAATCACATCCCTAGACACAACGATGTTATTGGTGAGAGGATTATACAACCTATAAACCTTAATTTTCTCACTGTATCCACAAAAATGCATGGTTCACTTTTTGGATCCTACTTTTGTCTCTTTTTATCAACTACATGAACATAGGATAAAAATCCAAAAACTTTGAAATGATTAACATTAGGATTTTTGTCATACCATGATTCGTAATGAGTCATAATTTCAACTGCAATTGTGGGACTTTGATTGAGAATGTATATTTTTGTAGCAACTTCACCTCCCCAAAAGGAATTGCTTAATTCCCTGGTCTGTAACATATTTCTTTCCATTTCCATCATTGTACGTTTCTTAATTTTAACTATCCCATTCTGTTGAGGTGTATAAGTAGTGGTGAGTTGTCTCTTAATGCCATTCATATCATAAAAATTCTAAACACCTCTTGAGAAAAACTCTCATCCATGGTTAGTACTCATCCATGTGTTGAGTTTCCCTCCAACTCAACCAATGCACATTTTGGATGTTCCTTGTGTTGCCTATGAAGCTTGGAACAACTATATGCTGTAACTAGTACTTTCTTTGGGTCAGTTTGGTAGGCCTTTCATCATCGCACCCAAATTAATTTGTATTTGGGAGGGTTGGATGTTTATGCTTGGATGTTTGAATACTGCTTTTATGCTTGGAGAAAGTAGTTCAAGGAGTTGATTCGGGCGTAACCAAGACCAGGTTGGATAATATTTAACTTAAACCACTTAAAACACAAATGTGACCACAATTTTTTATTTTTATTTATGTGCTTTAATATGTATACATGTTTTCTGAAGCGTAAGGTGTTTATACATGTGTTTCTAATAGGAAACAATCATTTGTAAGAAAAAAATTAGTTTTTAGAAGGGTTTATCATTCTTTTGTGTGTGCAAGAGGGGTGCAAGGAGTTTTAAGCATTAATCATTCTAAACATGATATATGTATGAGGTTAGAAGAGAAGATGATAGCTACAATGCATTATAAAATGGACTAGAAACTTGATGAGTTTACTAGGATAGAGTGCACCAAAACTAGATTAGAAAAGGAAAATCAAACAAAAAAAAAGTATTAGAAACTCTCTTCCCAATATATGCATATCGATGCTCAGGTGTAAATAAGAAAGGACTCAGAATCAACTATACTACATATCCATTATAAAATAGATCATAGCCACAAACATATACACTATGGATCTATTTCGTAGTATATAATATGATAACAAATAGAACTTGAAGTGGGTGTAAAATGATTCTCCATGTAGTACAAATGTTATATGACATATGGTATAGTCTTGCAAAACTCAAGTAATTGAAATGGTGAAAGAGTTACTAGAGACCAAGGTCTTCAACCAAAACATTTGATATGTATGTGTTTTTACCATGTGAATAAATAAGTTGAAAAAAACATGGTGAACACCGATTTATTACCACTCGTTGATCTATATTCTTAACAAATGCAAGAAAACACATTGATTATTATTATGTGAATCAAGGTGCTAGTACATTATAGCAAGTTTAATAAGGGAGTTGTCACCAAACACTTGTACAATTTATCAATTAGGGGACATTGATGATTTTGCACTTTCAATAGAGAGGGATATTTACATTGATGAATACATTGCCTAACGTAGTAAAAGGTATCTAAATATATTTCCCATAAAAAAATAGTTGACATTGTTGGGAAGATATTTGTTGGAAGGGAGGCATTATCCCCCATCAACCAACATTAAGAAGTATCATGGTCTTATTTGTTTTATAAATGAATTGGAAAATTATCTATAGGGATATACAAACAAGTATTATTCTCTCATGCACTAGGTGTTAATAACACACAAAATAGGCCCTTTGAGCAACAATTGATTATGAAATTCATTGACAAAGGAGAGGACCTCCACAAATGATGAAAATGTAATCATTTTCTAAATGTTGCATATCGCACTTGCGATATATCGCATATGCGTTTTGGAAATTTACATATCACATATGCGATATTTAACATTACAAAACGTGAATGCGATATATCAGATATGCGATATAGATTTCCACGAACCTTAGCCTTGTGTTTGGGCTCGGGTTATTCCGAACGTACCGTCAATAACGCATATGCATTCTTTATTGACACTTCGGAAGTGTGTTTCTGATTTCCTAAGTGGCACCAAAAAGTGGAACCAACTTCGTGCGAGTGCCCTTAAAGAAGTTGCATTTTCCATAGTTAGATGGTAGCATCGCGTCTTGCTTTTTCACTTTTCATTGTCTTTTATTTAGTTTGATTGCTATAGGGTTTCACTTCATTTCATAATTTTTTTTATAGACAGAAGTAGAATTGAATTTCAAAGTCTCAATAGCTATAATGTTTTACTTTATTTCGCTTTCCTCAAGTAGATGATTGAACTATGTTTTACACCCTTGATATTAATTGAAGTTGCTCTTGCATGATTTCTTGCCTTAAGAATTGGATTTGTAAAGATACAGGGTTGAATTTCATAGTTTAGACACTTAGATTCGAAGTAATTTCTGTTTTAGTTTAGCAACTGAATTCTGTCTTGTAGATTAGTCTTTGTTTTTCAACAACAATAGGAAGCCTTTTCAAATTTGCCAAGTAAAAATTAGATCATTTGCTTATAAGTAGTTTTACTGTTTTGCAGAGATAGTTTATTGCTTTATATTTAGAATAGCAATTAATTCTGCTTTCTTGAATTCATAGTTAGTCCTTGAATCACATTTTATAGATGAATTAATTAGCACGCTTTCTCAAAGTAGTATAGTTTTCTATTTTCGAATAGTTAGTTGCAATTGAATTTGTTCTAGTTTGGATATCTGAGTTCGTACAATAGAATAACTTCTCGATTCATAAGAATGTTGATCCTAGATTTATTATCATTTTTGGCAGTTTAATTATTCATTTAAAAACATATTTTATTATCTTTTGTATATTTTATGACGCGCGGATCATTATTCAGCCTCAGGTATGAGTGTATTTAAGGTTTATATGAAATATTTTTATTTATCATTTTTTATGGTTTTATTAATTAAAAATGACATTATTAAAGTGCATTTGATATATTAACTAATTTATATTATTGTTTGCATATTTTATGATCTTTTTGGGCTAAATTAATAAACAGAACACATTCATCCTGCCTTTCACACAGCATGTCCATCTCGACATCCATCTCGTCATCTAGCCCATTGCGTGAAACTCACTAGTGGTTTTCCAAAGGTTGAGACATGTTGCTGTAGATTGCAATCCTGAAGCGCGCCAGTAGACAAACACTTCATTCGCCCTAGATCGATGCCCAATGTATCTAGCTCATGGCCTAGACTTCTGTTCAACTCTCTGTCCAGATCGCCCATCAGACTGCACACTGCTGAGAATTAATTTTTGGCATTTAAAACATGAAACAAGTGCAAACGAACTGTTATCCACGTGTCTGGGTGATGAAGCTGTGTTCTAGATATTTTCCAACCTACAACCTCCTTTTCTTACCACCACATCAACCATCCATGCACTAGATTGATGCATTCAACCCATTCTCTAGAATATTCACCACTACTCTCTCCTATGTTCACCATCAGTCACCTGCTGCGCTCAAGAAGGAACCTATGCGCCACCTCTGGAGATCATTCACGCTGAAGATAAGCTTGTGTGCCACATCTAAAGATTGTTCACGCTGAAGAAGGGGGATTCCTACTTGTTGGCCTATGATCGGCTAACCTCCTTTATGATTGACTAAATTTAGAGAGAAGTCGGTCACTAACTTGGGTCAACTTGCTCATCCCTGTAAATCATTATATATAGCAGCCTATGTGAGAGAGTTGGAGTTAGCTATAAATATTAGTCAGTTAGCAAAGTTAGGAGAAGAGTTCCTAATGTGATTTACTCTTGAACATTGTATTTCTGTTCCACCATCTGAATAAAGAGTTGTATGCATTGCTGTTGAAGATTGCGTTTGAGTAGAAGTTAGACATGCATCACCCTTGATTGCTGAGAGTGATCCTCATCAACCAGAGGTTTGTTAATGTAATTGTAACTTCAGAATGTATTCATCCATATTTCTTATGTATTGTAACCCGATGTTTATTCCAGGATGTATTTTAATGTATTTGAGTCATGTCATGCCCCAATGTTCCAATCGAGAAGTTTCTATAATGAGAAATTCATGTCAAGTCATTGTGGGTAACCCTCCTATTGGTCAAGGGTTAAAGTCCCCACAGTTGTGGGGCCCTTGGGTTATTAGACTATCCTAGTGAAGTCAACCCTAGGTGAGTCATTGTAAGTCAGGGCAATAGTCCCCACCATTGTGTTACCCTCCTATTGGTCAGAGAAGGCAAAGTCCCCACAAGTGGTGGGGCACTAGGGTTATTAGACACTCCTAGAGATGTCGGGTCTAGTATGTAATTGTTAAGTGAGGACGACATGTTGGAGTGCACTTCAAGTGAATGGAAGAATATAAATAGAGAGTGAGAGCCTCTCTATTTATCACTTGCAATACTTACATTCACTCATTGAGGGCGCATGGGTGAGAGAGGAGAAGCTCTCTCAGTGTGAGAGAGAGAGGCTACTGCTATCGGGAGTACATCTTACTATTTTGGGGTCTTACCATTTTGTGCTGATTCTATCTCTGAGGAAGTTGTGGGGTTTTCTCCTTTATGCTTTCCCCGAGGAAAATCTTTGTGTCTCTTGTCTCTTGTGATGTGCTTATGTTTTATTGTTGTGCTTGTTATTCTCTCAGTGAAAAGATCCTAAGATCATAATGCTAGCTTATATGATGAAAAAATAACATGGAATCAGAGCTAACCTGAGAAGAAGACATTGTGCAGCTACAGAAGCTAGGGATTCTTACTCTTTGGGTCTCTCTTCAAAATCCATCAGCAAAAGTATGCTAGGATGACTCTCCATTGAAGGGCGTATCTTTCTATCGAAGCGGAATTCGATTCCGAGCATTTTCAGTTTTCGATGCGGAAATTAGGGCTTTCTACAGAAGAGGAATTTTTGAATGAGAATAGCATAGGATTTTTCTCCTCATAAAAACCGAATTTTAGAGACCTGGATCAAGAAATTTGGTTGGGTGAAACTCTGGGAAAGTCAAACCCTAGTTTGACCTCGAGCTAGAAAAACCCTAAATACTGAAACTGCTAAGTTTTGGTACATCCGCTATATCCTGGTATTGGCAAAGTCTCAGGAGCTAAAACTTTCTAGGACCGAATATAAACTCATTATGAACACTATGTACAAATATGAACCTCAGATTCTCTATATTCTAGGAGATGTGATACCTCCAAGTTAGGGTTCCATCCTCTTCCAGAATTCATCCCTAAACAGGAAACCTGGGGAGAATTGCAATATCATGGGCTACAGATGTCCAAATGGAATTCCTGAAGATGTTCCAGAAAGGGAACATAATTTAATTTTGGTGGTCCAAAGATCATACTTAGAAGATGAACCTGTGACATGTGGCATGCCATACAACTTCGCTATTCTGAACAGTCCTGTAAAAGGTCACCTTGGGAAAAGGATCATAAATACAAAATGGTAAACCCACTTCTGATGAAACCTATGGTGTTGGATCAGGGACATGCGAGGTTTCCGCAGTGAGAAAATTCAGACATAGGGGAGTAGTAATGTTGGAGATATCACAGAAAAAGTAATAGACATTTCTGCAGAAGAAATTGGAAATCTAGGGCTTCCTGTTCTAGGAGCTTCCCTCCACTGTTTTCAGAAAAGGAGTACATTGGACAGCTCCATTTGAAGAGATCTATCTATCTATCCAATTATATCTGAAAGATTCCAAGTTTTGAAAATTAGGGTTTCAGTGACAAACCCTAGATCAGTGAGCTCCAGAACCAGGACGGACACCTCAAATCGGTAAGATCTAATCCTTTGCTATTTTCATTTGAGGTTCTCATTTCAAAGTGATCTATCACATTAGATTGATGATAAGCTTGGTGAAGTTGACAGATTCCAAGCATGGAAGTATATTATCTCTTGTAAGAAAATGAATTGGACACCTACATGAGTAGAGAGGTTCCAGTTTCAGAGAGAGATGAGGCTAGAAGCCTTTCACAAGAAGAACTTGGTCAAAGCGCAGAAGATCATTGATGATTCAGTCACGAATCAACTTGTACTACAAGTGTCTTCCTTAATGACACCAAAGATTTTTTGATTCCTTGACCAAGCTATTTGTAGGGAAGAACAGAAATCAGAATATGACCTTAAGAAACCAGTTGAAGAATGTGAAGATCCAAAATGTAGAGACCATGCAGTCATAAGAGTCTCTCAAATCAAGAACAACTTGAAGCGGTAAAAGAAGAAGTGAAGAATGCAGAAGTGGTGATGGCCACCTTGAATAGCCTCCCAGGATCATGGGATTCATTCATGTAAGGAATGTATGCCAGAAGGAAATGATTACTTTTAGTAGACTCTGGGAAGAAGAAGAAGCTCGACTCATAAGAAGAGAAGAGAAGATGGAAGCAAATGAAGATCAAGCTCTCACCTTCCAAAGAAGATACCTCAAGCAATGAGGAATATGAAGATCTCAACTCTTGAAGAACTTCTTATCCACCTTAGCATTTGGATAAGAAACGATGATATTATGAATGAAGAAGACAATGAAGCTAAAGACTCAAGAAGGAGTATACCCATGAAACAAATAAAGATAAGTATTCAATTGTCATTTCATGATATTATTTTGTTATGCATTTGTTTATATTCAGTTGATGTATTATGCATGATAGGATGTTTGCATTAATGACAGTATACTACTAATATGCATGTGATGGGTAAGTAGCTCATGGTGCTATACAACTCTCCATTGCTACTTATCTAGAATGAAACCTCTTTGCTGACATATTGGATTAGTGCACAATCTCAATGTTGTCCTGGTAGAGATGGAAGGCATCTAGAAAGTTTCAGTGAGATATGGATGAATGTTGTATTGGCTAAAGTAGTTGCATGATCATATATTTATACATAGGAACTTGCCAGTATAAATATTCCTTATGAAATGTTTCTAACCATACAAATGCATTTGAATTGTAGGAAAGACCGCATACATAATCGCCTACAAGAAAAGAAGAATGAAGACTTGTTCTGAAGAACAAGTGATGACAGTTCAATGACAAAGAATAATATGACGAGTGCAATGACATCATTGATGTAGAACCTTCCAAACCACCAAGAAGAAAGGGAAGACCAGTTCAAGAAGAATGATGTCTAGGATGCAGTGTCGAGACCTAAAGAGAATTTCGTAGTTCCATCATGCATTAGATGGAAACGTCGTGGGATACAAAGCAATATTCGTAGCACGAGGCTTCTCATGAAAAGAAGGCATAGACTATGAAGAGACATTTGCAGCCACTGGAAGTGAAGTCACATAACATGCATAATCATGTGTGCAAATGAAAGAAGGCCTTGTACGAGTTCAGAAGACACCCATGGGATAACACATACATGATGATATTAATGAAGATCTTAACCTTTGCTACAAGGTTGAAGATGAAATTCTATACACTAGATGGATACATAGAATACTAGTAGCATAGGAAGCTACTTGTCACTCTGGTACAGAATGTTTTCAGTGCATAGAGTACAGAAGACAGAGGGAGTATGACGCTCTGCTTTAGAGGGAGTGACTACAGGTTCGACATGGTATGACAATATGGGCAGATTACTGATGACTCTAGGCTTTATTGAGAATAAAGTGGATTCCAACCTTTGCTTCAAGATTGAAGGCGGAAGACCAATGATGCTCCTGATATGTGTCAATGCACTATTTTCTAGGCATGGAGGTATGGACAAAGGAAGCATGCAGTAGATATCTTGAATAGGTTCAGGATGACAGACTACATGACCACACCTATGGCATCGAACATGAAGCTATTAAGTGATTTTTCATCAGAGACGGTTGATGCTACGTCAGATGATTGGGTCCTTGATGTACCCGAGACCAAATATTTGCTTTGCTGTGAACACATTGAGACATGTTCACCTGATGGTTGCAAAGCATGCAGGGGTACAGTTGATTATGGGCTCAAGTACGATGCGAATCAAAAGATTAACCTAAAGGGTTATGTTGATTCAGATTGGGCAGGCAGTGCCATCGATAGGAAGAGCAATTCAGGGTGTTGCTTTAGTATGGGATTAGGTGTGATCTCTTGGATTAGTAGCAGGATATCCTGTGTGGCATTGAGTATAGCTGAAGCAAAGTATGTCACAGCTTGTCTAGCTAGTTGTGAGACAGTATAGCTGCGGAAGCTACTGTTTGATTTATTTGATCTCCATATGGATGCTACTTATATACATTGTGACAACCTGAGTTGCATGAAGTTTTCATAGAATCCAGTACAAGTCGAAGGACATCGAGATCAAGTATCACTATATCAGGGATATGGTGCAAAGAGGAGTAGTGAAGCTCTAGTATGTTGTGACGGAGGAACATATAGCTGATGTGTTGATGAAGCCATTATCCAGAGTGAAGTTTGAGTACTTTAGGGAGAAGCTTGGTGTTCTCCAAATCGAGGTTTCCTCCAAGGGAAAGTGATGAGTCCCAAAGCCATTCTGACAAGCAGGTCAGATGTAAGGGCTGATCCATTCTGTCATGGTGAGAGGATTTAGTTCCTTCCATGTCAGATATGAGTGTTGATTTCCATTCTAGGAATGGAGGCACCTGGTCAGTTACCAGGAACACTCAGTCTAGGACTGAGTATCCATTCTGACATGGTGAGAGGATTGGTTCCTTCCATGGTCAGATGTAAGGGCTGAGCCATTCTATCATGGCTAAAGGATTAAGTTCCTCCCATGGAAGATATGAGAGCTGGCCATTCTGTTGAATAGGACAGATGTAAGGGCTACCGCCATTCTGACGAGCAAGTCAGATATAAGGGCAGAGCCATTCTGTTCATGGCTAAAGGATTTAGTTCCTTCCATGTCAGAAGTGAGTGCTGGCCATTCTGTCAAGTAGGAAAGATGTAAGGGATACTGCCATTCTGACGAGAAGGTCAGATATAAGGGCAGAGCCATTCTGTTCATGGCTAAAGGATTTAGTTCCTTCCATGTCAGATGTGAGTGCTAGCCATTCTGTCGAGTAGGACAGATGTAAGGGCTACCGCTATTCTGACGAGCAGGTCAGATGTAAGTGCAGAGCCATTCTGCCGAGGAGGTCAGATGTGAGTGCTAGCCATTCTGTTGATTAGGACAGATGTAAGGGCTACCACCATTTTGACGAGTAGTTCATATGTAAGGGCAGAGCCATTCTGTTCATGGCTAAAGGATTAAGTTCCTCCCATGGTAGATGTGAGAGCTGTCCATTTTGTCGAGTAGGATAGATGTAAGGGATACCACCATTCTGACGAGTAGGTTAGATGTAGGGGCAGAGCCATTCTGTTCATGGCTAAAGGATTAAGTTCCTCCCATGGCAGATGTGAGAGCTGGCCATTCTGTCGAGTAGGACAGATGTAAGGGCTACCGCCATTCTGATGAGTAGGTCAAATGTAAGGGCAGAGCCATTCTGTTCATGGCTAAAGGATTAGGTTCCTCCCATGTTAGATGTGAGTGTTGGCCATTCTGATGAGTAGGTCAGCTATAAGGGCTACCAAAGACCTACAAGGAGGTAGGAATACACCTAGCATGAAAGAAGGTTGGCTCTGTATAACTTCCTATGATGAGATAGCACACACATGATGATGACTAGGTGAGATCTAGATCGAGCTATGATCCAGATCCAGTTATGATGACTCCGAAAGATCCAGATTGAGTGATGATCCAGATTTAGCAGTGATGATCCAGATCGAGTTATGATCCAGATCCAGTCCAGTGATGTTGATCCAGATTCGAGAGATGATCCAGATCCAGTGATGATGATCCAGATCGAGTGATAATCTAGATCCAGTGATGTTACAGATCAAGTATGATCCAGTGACGATGTTCCAGATCAAGTATGATCCAGTGACGATGTTCCAGATCGAGTATGATCTAGTGACGATGATCTAGATCAAGTGATGATTCAGATCCAAATAAAAGATGACTTGAAGACGAAGATGACTTGAAGATGACGAGGACTTGACGATGACCCAAATGATACAAAGAAGAAGACTTGTGCTAATAAATTGTGTCAAGAGAATACCTTCCTAGTTAAGAGGGAGTGTTGATGTAATTGTAAGTTCAGAATGTATTCATCCATATTTCTTATGTATTGTAACCCGATGTTTATTCCAGGATGTATTGTAATGTATTTGAGTCATGTCATGCCCCTATTTTTTTATCGGGAAGTTTCTATAATGAGAAATTCATGTCAAGTCATTGTGGGTAACCCTCCTATTGGTCAAGGGTTAAATTCCCCACAGTTGTGGGGCCCTTGGGTTATTAGACTATACTAGTGAATTCGACCCTAGGTGAGTCATTGTAAGTCAAGGAAATAGTCCCCACCATTGTGTTACCCTCCTATTGGTCAGAGGAGGAAAAGTCCCCACAAGTGGTGGGGCACTAAGGTTATTAGACACTCCTAGAGATGTCGGCTCTAGTAAGTAATTGTTAAGTGAGGCCGACATGTTGGAGTGCACTTCAAGTGAACGGAAGAATATAAATAGAGAGTGAGAGCCTCTCTATTTATCACTTGCAACACATACACTCACTCATTGAGGGCGCATGAGTGAGAGAGAGAGGCTGCTGTTGTCGGGAGTACATCTTACTGTTTTTGGGTCTTACCATTTTGTGTTGATTCTATCTTTGAGGAAGTTGTGGGGTTTTCTCCTTTATGGTTTCCCCGAGGAAAATATTTGTGTCTCTCGTCTCTTGTGATGTGCTTATGTTTTATTGATGTGCTTGTTATTCTCTCAGTGAAAAGATCGTAAGATCATAATGCTAGCTTATATGATGAAAAACTAACAAGGTTTCTTTTCTTGTTTATTTCTTTCATTTTTCTTGTTGTATCTAGTTTAGTTTACACTCTGTTTTATTATTTCTGTAATGCAATTTTACTTCTGAATTAGATAATTAAACAGCGCGCATAGTTTTCTTTCAGCTATGAATTAAATAGTTTGCTTCCAGTCATTTCATTTTTAGTCTATTGTTTAGTTTATTTGCAAGTTAGATAAAATAGATTTTTGTTTATCAAGTTAAGTAAATTTAATTCTGTCTATTTAATTTTTGTTTTAATTATTAGTTTATGCAATTTACATTTCAATTTATTACTATGCATTGGTTTCTTTATGCTTATGTTTATGAATTTGATTAAGTTTATTTTATTGTTAGATTTGCTTAGTAAGTAGGTTTGTTTATTGCTTTACGCATTGGAATTACATCTGCTTCGACTGAAGATTATTTCATTTAGGTTAGTTTTCACCATTTTAACTATGTAGCCTTTCATTCAGACAACATGTTCAGTCTATCATTCAGACACCCCTTTCAGACCCACAGTTCAGTCTGTCATTCAGCCCTTAGTTTTGTTTTTAGTGTTTTTTTTATGTAGTTTGAGATTGTTTTTGGTTTTGTTTTGTTAATGTTCGATTTATGTTTTTATAGTAATAGTTAGGTGTTAGTTTTATTTAACATTAAAGTTTAAGTTTAATTGTTTTAGGTTATTTATTAAAGTTTTATTATTTTCCTTATTTCTTTTTTGCTTGAATGTGTGTCAAGTTGTTTTTGTTTCTTGAATGTTATTGTTGATTTTGTTTTAATACTGTATTATTTTGTATTTATGCTTTTTAGATTGATTTATTTGTTTGTATGTGAGATTGAGTGTTATATGTGTTTTCTTTAGTATGTTTTTAGGTTGTGTTATTGTTGAAATAACTTATAGGACAAAACCTAAAGATGCTTCTTTTATTAAGTTTTCTACTTGCTTCTTTTATCAAGTTTTCTTTTATTAAGTTTTCTACTTTCTTCTTCTATTAAGTTTTCTAGTTGCTTATAAGTTAATTTTTCCTTGTACCCTAGTTTCTCGTTTGAATAGTCAATTGTTGATTGTATTTCAGTTTAAATTTTATCATCAATTATTCAGTTTATTATTCTTCCCCAGTTTAATTACTTTAATAATTGCATTTTTAGTAGTTTGACTCAGTTTTTCATTTTGAAAGACCTTTCGATCTTTTGTTTGTTAAAATATTTACACGACACCCTCTATCTTCGTATATATTTTGTGTCAACGCTAAGCTTACCAACCCTGGGTTATAATTAAAGAATAGGTGGATTAATTTAAACATTATAAAACACCCAACACTTTTGGCATCATTGCCGGGGAGTTGTTCTGTAAGGTAGAATAGAATTCTTTATGAAGTTTAGTAATAGGTTGGTAGCGGGGAAGTAGTAAGACGAGAGGTAAGAACCCACACATATGTTATAATAGGCACCCCCAAATTAAGCAACAGTAGTAGCATAGGTTTTCTCTAGTTTAAAAGTCTTCCATGAGTAGAATTAGAGATCCTCAGGGTAAATTTGTTAAGACCGGAAAAGTTATTGAAGTCTCTACTAACTACCATAGGGGACGTAATTCCCCCGAATATCATGATGAAGTTAGAAATGAAGAAGGAGAAGGAAAAAATTGAACTGAGGCTACCTTTGGGTTCCCTATCTTGGATACAATGCAGGATGTAACTATGAAAAACATCCCTCCTTCCTCCTTACCTACTTTCTATGGAAAAAGTAAAGAGGACTCGGACACATTCCTGTTCGAGTTCGATATCCTTTGTAGGAGTTACAATTATCTACAAGACGCTCACAAACTAAATCTTTTTCCCGCTACACTCAAGGATTCCACCTTGAGATGGTTCATGGGATTAGGCGAATCCACTATCAGGACTTGGGATGATATGAAAACCTCATTCTTGCAAAAATATCAAGAATACTACAAACCTAAGGACTCTCGACACGATATATTCAAGATACAAAAACTTGAAGATGAGAGTTTGGAGGACTATTTCGAGAGGTTCATCTATACATTACATAAGTATAAATATAATGACCTCCAAGAATATCCAGTACGCATAATTTTCCTTAAGGGGATATTCGAGGAATTGTTATAAAGTCTTAATCTCATGGCAGTTGGCGATGTTTCTCATAAAACTTTTTCACAGATCAGTAAGATGTGTAAAAAATATTCTAGGAGTAGGGGGAAAGTTGTGAAACATTTTCAAGAGCCTTTTAGTAGAAATATTAGAGGAAATGTTCCTAGTTCAGGTGGAGTTACAAGAATAGAGTGAGGAAACCTGTTGGAGAATTTTAAGACTAATATCTTAGGAGCAATGGGTTCTCAACTAGATGTTTTACAAGCCAATAAGAGGCAGGACGAAGAATCAGCAGTAATGAGTATCTTTTGTCCAATATGTAGAACTAAAAATCCCCAAACGGAATGTCCATTAAACAACATCTCTGTATGTCACATCTGTATAGAAGAGCATCCAACAGATAATTTCCCATCCTTACCTAGATTGCAGCCATCTATAAAAGTGGGGATGTAGCTAAAACATCTAGGAGGCCTCCTTGGCAACCTAGAGACCAACCAACACATCCAAACTTTCCACCACAACCTCCACTCTATTATCATCCCTATCAACCACCTCAACAATGGAACAATTCCAGCTGGCAGAATTGGCCACCTCAATATCCTCCTCCTCAATTTCCACAATAGCCATATTGGTCACAAGGATGGAGAGGACAACCATATCCTCAGCCACAACCTATCCCTGTACCTAATCATCCTTATCCTCAGAATCAAACAAATTTCCAGCAAAATATGCCTGGATTTGTACCTCTAGTTCCTTTTATCACACAACAACCTCATCACTTTCAAAATGCAAATCCTCCTCAATCGACATTATTACCTGCACAACTGATACCTAAACCTAACAATAAACCAACTTAAGCTCTTAACAACATTGAGTTGAAAACTCTTCCCTCATACCTTATTTTGACTGTACCTGTACATGAAATCAAATTACGATCGGGAAGAGTTGTGAATAATAAATCCAAGTCATTAGTCATCATTCAGGAACCAAACGAAGAAGAAGAAGATTCAAGTGAGCCCATGAATGATGCTATTTTGGAGGATGTGAACATTCCAAAAGTTCCTGTACACACCCATCCTCCACAAGAAACTATTTAAGAGCAAAGAATTCCTCCATCCCTAGAGAGACTCGTAATAGAAAAACCTGTAGCTCGTCTGGAGTATAACATTTTGAATGAATTAAAGAACACTTGTATTAAAATCCCTCTATTACAAGTTATCAAAGATATACCTATCTATAGTAAGGTGATCAAAGAGCTATGTATTAAACGCCCAGGAAAGAAGCAAACTGGCCCTCTTACAATTCATGTTATAGGATAAATGTTTGAATGTATGATAGGTCAGTCCCGGATTGCAAAATATACAAATCCAGGAGCTCCAGTAGTGATATAATTATAAACAACACCGCCATAGAGAATACATTAATCGATTTAGGATCCACTATCAACATGATGAGCACCACAGTTTTAGAAGTTTTACAGTGAGGACAATTTCTTCGACCTACTCCTTCCATCCTAGAACTAACAGAACACACTACAGTAAAACTCGTTGGAGTCCTAGATGACATTGTTGAATCAGTAGCTTCATGGGAATACCCTTTTGACTTTATGGTTGTAGAATCAAAGGATCCTTCCAAAGGAAATCCTATTATCTTGGGAAGACCATGGTTAGCTAGAGAAAATGCTTTTAGAGGGTGTAGGGATGGAGAGATGACTATTTCCAATGGGTTGTCCACACAAAGACTTATTTTATACCCCCCATCACAAGCAATAACTAAAAATTCATGGTGGTTAAATTGTTTCTTTTGGGGATGAATACTTTGATGATCTCTCTCTTCCTAGTGATTTTTCTTTAGCACTTCAGGAGAAGAGCACTGAGAATGTATTAAACCAGTTTGTTTCTTCAACAAACTCTACAGATTTTCCTCAGTCCTTTTCTTAATTCGATCAGATTTTTGGAGATGAGTTGCAAGAGAATATGGATCTCTCAATGTTTACAAAAACACCTTGTGTCTTCACAATTGAAGAGCATACAGGACCATATACCATACCTTGTGAGGTTGGCCCTGACAAATTTCTATAGATAAACACTGGATTAAGTGGAAACCAACAAGCACATCTACTTAAAGTTCTTAAGAAACAAGATGGAGCATTTCCATGGGAATACATCGACATCAAGGGTATACACCCTGATACCTGTATTTACCATATTTATATGGATCCAAGCATGTCACCTGTAAGGCAGCCACAGAGGAGGATGATTCCTGTTCTAAAGGATATAGTAAAAGAAGATACATAAAATCCTCACTGCTAGTTTCATCTATCCTATTTTCGACAGTAAATGGGTATCTCCTTTAGTAGTAGTTCCAAATAAAGTTACACAGAAATGGCGTATTTGTGTTGATTTTAGAGAGCTAATAAAAGCTACACTTAATGACTACTTTCCTTTACCTTTTATCATTCAAGTATTAGATACTCTGTCAAGTAAACAATATTATTTCTTTCTTGACAAGTATAGTGGTTGCAACCAGATTTTAATAGCACCGGAAGATCAAGACAAAACCACTTTTACATGCCCTTGGGGAACATATGCTTATCGCGTTTTTCCATTTGACTTATGTAATGCACTTTCCACTTTCCAGGGGGCAATCTTAGGAATCTTTTCTGATCTTATACATGACTGTGTGGAGGTATACATGGATGACTTTACAACCTATGGTAATACTTTTCAAGAATCTCTTGACAATCTCGAGAAGGTCTTGATCCGATGTCAAGAAATAAATTTATCTCTTAGTCACGAAAAATGTAAAATGTTAATGACAGAAGGTATAGTTTTGGGACACCATGTTTGTTGATGTCTAAATTATGTTTTGACTGTAATAGTTAGGTGTTAGTTTTATTTAACATTAAAGTTAAAGTTTAATTGTTTTTGGTTATTTATTAAAGTTTTATTATTTTTCTTTATTTCTTTTTGCTTGAATGTGTGTCAAGTTTTTTTTGTTTCTTGAATGTTATTGCTGATTTTGTTTTAATACTGTAATATTTTGTATTTATGCTTTTTAGATTCATTTATTTGTTTGTATGTGAGATTGAGTGTTATATGTGTTTTCTTTAGTATGTTTTTAGGTTGTCTCTTTTATGTTGTGTTATTGTTGAAAGAACTTGTAGGACAGAATGTAAAGATGTTTCTTTTATTAAGTTTTCTACTTACTTATTTTGATCAAGTTTTATTTTATTAAGATTTCTAGTTGCTTATAAGTTAAATTTTCCTTGTACCCTAGTTTCCCATTTGAATAGTCAATTGTTGGTTGTATTTCAGTTTAAATTTTATTATCAATTATTCAGTTTATTATCTTGCCTCAGTTTAATTACTTTAATAATTGCATTTTTAGGAGTTTGACTCATTTTTTCATTTGCAAAGATGTTTTGATTTTTTGTTTGTTAAAATATTTACACGACACCCTCTACCTTTGCATATATTTTGTGTCAACTTTAAGCTTACCAACCCCAGTTGATAATTAAAGAATAGGTGGATTAATTTAAACATTATAAAACACCCAACACTCTTGGTTCCATTGTCGAGGAGTTGTTCTATAAAGTAGAATAGAATTATTTATGAATTTTAGTAATAGGTTGGTAGCGGGGTAGCAGTAAGACGAGAGGTAAGAACCTAGGCATCTGTTATAATAGGTGCCCCCAAATCCAAAAACGGTAATAGCATAGGTTTTCTTTAGTTTAAAAGTATTTCATGAGTAGAGTTAGATATCCTCAGGGTAGATTTGTTAAGACCAAAAAAGTTATTGAAGTCTCTACTAACTACCATAGGGGACGTAATTCCCCAACTACTAACTCACCAGAAAGGTGTTTAAAGACGCCTATAGGAAGTAGTTCTACCTTAAAACCTAAGGAGTCTCTCTTAGAATATCTTACTGGAGAAGCCATAGAAGGAGAAGGAACCTTGGCAGAAGGTCCTAAGGACCCCATTCCTGAGGAATTTCAAGAGGATCAACCATTAGAAACCTTTAGCCCTCCAGTAGTTTCAAATCCAATTAACAAAACTTTATCACTAGTAGGAGATCTAAATTTTGTTGACTTTGTTGATCCTAATCAAGTAAAATATCTCTTTGGAAACTCAGTAGATCCAGTTATCTCACAAATTGAAACTTCTCCAGTAGAACCTAATATCCCTATAGGATTCTATAAAAACACGCTTTATCAGAGGAACATCTCTCCCGAAAAAGAATGTTGGGATTCTCCATCACCTAGAAAGGATCCTCCTAAATATATTTACGTTAAGAATCCAGCTTATATGGAGAGATGGGGAGAAAATGGAGATCATGATGAAGTTAGAAATGAATAAGGAGAAGGGAAAAATTGAACTGAGGCTACCTTTGGGTTCCCTATCTTAGACACAATGCATGATGTAATTATGAAAAACATCCCTCCTTCCTCCTTACCTACTTTCTATGGAAAAAGTAATGAGGACCCAGACACATTCATGTTCGAGTTCGATATCCTTTGTAGAAGTTACAATTATCTACAAGATTCTCACAAACAAAAACTCTTTCCCGCTACACTCAAGGATTCCGCCTTGAAATGGTTCATGGGATTATTAGAATCCACTACCAGGACTTGGGATGATATGAAAACCTCATTCTTGTGAAAATATCAAGAATACTGCAAACCTAAGGACTCTTAACATGATATATTCAAGATACAACAACTTGAATATGAGAGCTTGGAGGACTATCTCGAGAGGTTCATTTATACATTACATAAGTCTAAATATATTGACCTCCGAGAAGATGCAGTATGTATAGTTTTCCTTAAGGGAATCTTTGAGGACTTGTTAGAAAGTCTTAATATCATGGCAGCTAGCGATATTTCTCATAAAAATTTTGCACAGATAGGTGAGATGTGTAAAAATTATTCTAGGAGTAGGGGGGAAGTTGCAAAAACAATTTGAGAGCCTTTTAGTAGAAATATAAGAGGAAATGTTCCTAGTTCAGGTGGAGTTACAAGAGTAGAGTTAGGAAACCTGTTGGAGAATTTTAATACTAATATCTTATGAGAAATGGGTTCTACACTAGATGATTTACAATCCAAGAAGAGGCAGGATGAAGAACGAGCAACAATGAGTATCTTTTGTCCAAGATGGAGAACTAAACATCCCGAAAGGGAATGTCCTTTAAACAATATCTTTGTATGTCACATATGTACATAAGAGCATCCAACAGATAATTGGCCATCCTTTCCTAGATTGCAAGCCATCTATAAGAGTGGGGATGTAGCTGAAACATCTAGGAGGCCTCCTTGGCAATCTAGATACCAACCAGCATATCCAAACTTTCCACCACAACCTTCACTCTATTATCCTTCGTATCAACTACCTCAATAATGGAATAATTCCACCTGGCAGAATTGGCCACCTCAGTATCCTCCTCCTCAATTTACACAATAGCAATATTGGTCACAAGGATGGAGAGGATGACCATATCGTTAGCCACAACCTATCCCTGCACCTAATCATCCTTATCCTTAGAATCAAAAAAATTTCCAGCAAATGCCACCTGGATTTGTACCTCCAGTTTCTCTTATCACACAACAACCTCATCATTTTCAGAATGCAAATCCTCCTTGACCGACATTATTACCTACACAACTGATACCTAATCCTAACAATAAACCAACACAATATCTTAACAACATTGAGTTGCAAACTCTTCACAATACCTTATTTCGACTGTACCTGTACATGAAATTGAATTACGTTCGGGAAGAGTTGTGAATAATAAACCCAAGTCATCAGTCATCGTTCAGGAACCAAACAAAGAAGAAGAAGATTCAAGTGAGCCCATGAATGATGCTATTTTGGATGATGTGAACATTCCAAAAGTTCCTGTACACACCCATCCTCCACAAGAAACTATTCAAGAGCAAAAAATTCCTCCATTTCCAGAGAGACTCGTAATAGAAAAACCTGTAGTTCATTTGGAGTATAAAATTTTGAATGAATTAAAGAACATATGTATTAAAATCCCTCTATTACAAGCTATCAAAGATATACCTTTCTATAGTAAGGTGATCAAAGGGCTCTATATTAAATACCCAAGAAAGAAGCAAAAGGACCCTCTTACAATTCATGTTATAGGAGAAATGTCTAAATGTATGACAGGTCAGTCCCGGATTGCAAAATATACAAATCCAGGAGACCAAGTAGTGACTGTAATTATAAACAACACCAGCATCAAAAATGTCACATACCCCAATTTTGTAAAATTATGTAAATTGTTTATTTATATTTCTGATACATTATGTTAAACTTAATCCTAAGTAGGGATTGATGACTCATCAGAGTCAACAATAATGGAGTGTAATTCAGAATATTTTATTATTAATAAATAAATTATGGAGACAACAGCATGGGAGAGCTGTTAAAAGAGGTTACTAGTCAAACTGGTGGATGGAACTAGGTGGAAAGGCAAAAGACAAGTGGCAGCATCCTCAAACACTTCCTAAGTTTCAGGTGGCAACTTCCCTATATTTGGGGTCATGATTCCCCAAGAAAGTGGAATCAGAGCAGGTGGCTCATTAAATGATAGTTAACCCAACAAAGACCTGGGCAATCTTTTAAAAGTACTCAATGAAGAGAGCTGGGGGCTGCTCAGTTATTTTTCCAGAGAGAATTCATTCAGGTGAATGTTATTCAGGAAATTCATTTAGGAAGAGGGAAATACAATAAGGAAGTTGTTTTAGGAGGATTGCTGCAGTAACTTGAATTCTTTATAGCTTTTTGAGCTGAGAAAACTGATTGATAGTTCTGAGTTAATACTGAGTTTGAGACTGGTATTCGACTTTGCTGCACCTAGTTCCAGCCAAGGAGACCAGAGCAAGCTCGGGGGTCCTGAGAAGTCGTTGTCTGAGCGCTCTCCAGGAGTTGGTAGGGAGGAACGGCCTCCCATTGATGTTGTTGTCCACAGCTTAAACAACTTCTGTCATTTATTTCTTTATGTTTTCTGAGTATGAATGGATGCATGTTATGTTTATTTATATGTCTGAGTAGTTAGTTAGTTTCAGTAAATTTAGTATCTCAGAATATCAGTAGTTAAATTTGTTAATAGTTACTGTGTTTTTCCACATCTGGTATCACCAGACCCTACTCCAACACAGTATCTCAGTGTTGAGAAGTAGTATTCTTCTGAACCGAGTTTCCTATTTTATTTGCATTTACTACAAATGTTTTTACAAATTCATAAGTTATCTTCTTACAGTCTTAAAAACTATTCCTAGCACTGTATTTTGTTTTCTGTAAATATTAGCTGTAATAATAAAAAGATAGACTAGTATCTCTGTAGTTTAAGTTTATGATTGTTATCTTCTAGTTTAAAAGGATTTAACCTTTTAGAGTTAAAAATAAAAACATTACTAACAGTAGGATATAATTACTTATATGTTACTTATTTGTTTGATATTACAGTTAAATCCTATTGGTATTAATCTGCAATATTGTTAAGAATGCAATTATTTAATTACTGTATACTCTTTTATTTGGCTAAGTTTAAGCTTATTTCATAACTGTTATTCTATTTTCAAAAATGGTAAATAATGATATCATATTCACATGAATTTATATAGATATGTATATAAAAATATACTTTAATACTAAATAAGTATTATATAGAATTATTCAAGCATTATAGCTAAATAAAGAACCCGAACCAAACATTGGGTAAATAACATTAAAATGACAATCATAATAACTTTGAGAAGAAGTAATATTATTATTGTATCACCAATAATGTATCTACATTTAATACATTAAGA
Source organism: Pseudotsuga menziesii (assembly GCA_001517045.1). NCBI lineage: Eukaryota > Viridiplantae > Streptophyta > Pinopsida > Pinales > Pinaceae > Pseudotsuga > Pseudotsuga menziesii. Next base: position 23,778 of record LPNX010897668.1, read on the forward strand.
AAATTAACATTCAAGTAGTATATTATTATACAATTAAGAACTTAGTTTATTTATACTCAGGGTGTAAATAAATAAAGTTTATATATGAACTAGTCTTACATTGTGCATCATAAAGTAATTAAACATTATTTAAAGACAATAGTAATATCTAATAAGAACAAAATTAGGGTTGGACCCTATAAGTTCGGTTTATACAAATAAAACAAATATTAAGAATTAAAATAATATTTCCTTTCACGGCCGCATTCTAAATCTACAGTTTCTGCTTTTATAAACCCTTATATCCTTATTATTTTCCTGTACAGAGCATAGATACAAAATGCATGTATTAAACAAACTCAAGATGGAGGAAATGCTTTTAATAAGTTGTATTACAAAAACTTGGGTGAAAACCCTGATCAAGTTAAGAGCATAGCAAGAGAAACAAAATGTTGAAGCTGTAACCTCATTTTACAGGCAGGCTTATAGCCGTTACCTTCTCTTTGTTCTTATACAGTATTTTTCTTTAATAGAAAGTTTTAAATACAAAGTAAAGGAGAATATATAAAATATCGACCGAAGCCGTAACACCTATGTATATCGCAGGGGTTAAACCTGCTAAAAACTATTTTTAATCTACAGCTAGATATGATAGAATGGAACCAAAGTAACCACCCGAGTCGTATCCATTCACTAACAGCCCTAAAAACCAGCAAGGAGGAACGCCATGGTTGAGACCAGGCTTACCGGGGAGAAGCTAATATCCGAAACCTTGTGTTATCCAATCTACAATGAGGAGATCGAACCTGCAAAAGAAGGAGCAGTTTAATAGTTAAAAACCCTATCATTTTGTAGTTAAGCTGTATTCACGAAATAGAAAGAGTAGGATCTGAGCTGTAACTCACCGGCAAGATTGAAGAAGTGCAGCCACCGAAAAACAGTCTAATAACCAAGAGCCGAGGAAGCATAACCCTTCCTTTATTTCTGTGAAGAACGAGCTGGCGAAAACAAAGGATATCTTCCCAAATGGAAACACTGACAGTATAAAGCCGAAGGTCTCACACACGCCATGACAGAGTCAACAATGGAGCCCAAGGGAAAAACCCTAGGTTCTTCAACGACCATTTGGCTGCCAACATCAAGCTACAGACTTCCACACAGAGCAGCAAAGGAGCTCGAAGGATTGGAGCAGCATTTGAGCTGCTATCAAGCAAGCAACAACAGAAACGAACCAGGAGGGTTTTGCAGAGCAAACCAGCCCGAAGGCGAGGGATAAAATGATGATTCTTAGGGTTGAGTCAACGATTTAAATCACCAGTGCATGGCCGAGGAGCGACCACGTCAGTACTATAATATATTGCATGCGAGTGGGTCGAAGTCTAATGTTTTACGACAAAAATTTCCAATCATTTGTCTTCCAAACATTTCAATGCATGGACTTTTCCATATGGTCGCTACCCTATGTTTTACCTGCATTAAAATTCACAACTTCAATGTTAGAGCATTGCATTTTAATACTATGCTTTACAAATATTAAATTATGCAAGATAAACAATAAGACTATGCTATATCGATATTAACCTTTACATTGTAAATATTGAACTTCACATTATAGTAATGGTTCAATATTAAGTCTTAAGGTATATAGACATGGAGGACTTGATGTTTAAATATAAAAGTTAAAAGAATAGGAGTATAGTGTTGAGTTATAATGGTTCATAAAACATACAACCATATTACCAACGACCCTAGTCTCAAGAGAAGACAATATATCTATCATTTCTTTAAGTCTATAAATAATAGAGCAATGTTAAGTATAGATGTTACAATGCTCCAACTATAATGCCTATTGTTTTTAGCTTTGCATAATTGGTAAAAGATTATTCATACTAGGACTTTAACTTATAGTAACCCAGCTTTATAATCCACTAAATTGGACTGAGATTACTCCAGTTTGTTTGGATTCATCATTGCTATTTATCTTCAATCTCTTAAATTGTCTTAGATTCTTTATGGTAGAATTTAGGCCCTTTTCATCCTTCAAGCACAAAGCGTTAAAAGGTTGAGAAGTAAATGTATGACTAGCAGTTTATGTGAATGGTTATCACCATTCTTGATGATAGTTTAAAACTGGAAACTCTTAATAAGTTGATCATGATAAATCTAAGACTAAGTCTAAAGGTGCTTTAGTGGATATTCAATTGTCATCATGGAAATAGAATTAGTTTTCCATTCATTGTAAATCTTTACATGTTAAGAAAAGACATGTATCAGATAGTAAATATTGTAATTTCTGGAAGTAAGAAAAGTATATAGATCAATATTATTAACTCCAGATCCTTTACATTGGTAAACATATTTTAACTTGGCATGAAGCAGTAACAACAGATAAGTAAATTGGGTATGAACATGGTAACCTAGTGTTAATTACTATGCTAGATAAGAAATATTGTGATTGCATTACAGTAAACTCAATAATGATCTAGTACTTCATAAGGATACTAAATTCTATATCTATAAAGGAAAATAGCTATTTTTTTATTCTGGTAATTCTAACTTTCTATCAGTAAGATCTTAAGGAGAATTCTAGGAAAAGCTTTACCTGTAAAAGCTTGATAAACTGGCTAGCATGTATATATATACTTTTACTGAATGAAATGGTACAACAAATTGTTATCTAATACTTTAAAAGATCTGTTAGCAGTGACCCGAACTTTACCTACTTATCTGTAAGAGAAAGAAAAAAACTGATGCATTAGCTCGGAAGCTAAGTAAGCCCAGTCTGTCATAGCATTTCCCTTTGCGATTGCAAACAGAAAACAGTCAGTAACTGACAAGAAAACTCATCAATTTATAAGTTAAGCACAAGTAAAGATCATTCAGCTACAATTCTAGTAACATAAACTAATCAAACAGTTAATGATGGCATTTAACAAGATTATATGCTATTTTAAAAAATTTAAATTTTTTTGAAATTTTGGGGTTTGAAAAAAAATACATTAATCAATTTAGGATCCGTTATCAACATGATGACCTTTGCACTTTTAGAAGTTTTACAGTTAGGACAATTTCTTCGACCTACTCCTTCCATCCTAGAACTAGTACATTGCACTATGGTAAAACCGATTGGAGTCCTAGATGACATTGTTAAATCAGTAGCTTCATGGGAATACCATGTTGACTTTATGGTCGTAGAATCAAAGGATCCTTCTAAAGGACATTGTATTATCTTGGGAAGACCATGGTTAGCTACCGCAAATGCTTTTATAGGGTGTAGGGATGGAGAGATGACTATTTCTAGTGGGTTGTCCACACAAAGAATTATTTTATACCCCCCAGCACAACCAATAACTAAAAATTCATGGTGGTTAAATTGTTCCTTTGCAGATGAAGACTTTGATGATCTCTCCCTTCCTAGTGATTATTCTTTACCACTTCAGGAGAAGACCACTGAGAATGTATTAAACCAGTTTGTTTCTTCAACAACCTATAAATATTTCCCTCGGTCCTTTGCTCAATTCGACCAGATTTTTGGAGATGAATTTCAAGAGAATATGGCTCTCTCAATGTTTACAGAAACACCTTGTGTCTTCACAATTGAAGAGCATATAGGACCATATACCATACCTTGTGAGGTTGGCCCTGACAAATTTCTATAGATAAATGCCAGATTAACTGAAAACCAACAAGCACAGCTGCTTAAATTTATTAAGAAACAAGATGGAGCATTTGCATGGGAATACACTGACATGAAGGTTATACACCCGGATACCTGTATTCACCATATTTATATGGATCCAAGCATGTCACCTATAAGGAAATCACATAGGAGGATGAATTCTTCTCTAAAGGATATAGTAAAAGAAGAATTACAAAAAATCCTCATTGCTGGTTTCATCTATCCTATTTCTGACAGTAAATGGGTATCTTCTTTAGTAGTAGTTCCAAAGAAATTTACAGGAAAATGGATTATTTGTGTTGATTTTAGAGAGCTAAACAAAGATACACTTAAAGACTACTTTCCTTTACTTTTTATCGACAAGTATTAGATACTTTGTCAAGTAAATAGTATTTTTCCTTTCTTGACGGGTATAGTGGTTACAGCCAAATTTTAATAGCACCAGAAGATCAAGAAAAAACCACTTTTACATGCCCTTGGGGAACATATGCTTATCGAGTTTTTCCATTTGGCTTATGTAATGCACCTTCCACTTTCCAGTGAGCAGTCTTAGGAATATTTTTCGATCTTATACATCACTCTATGGGGGTATACATGGATGAATTTACAGCCTATGGTAATACTTTTCAAGAAGCCCTTGACAATCTCGAGAAGGTCTTGATCTAATGTCAAGAAACGAATTTATCTCTTAGTCATGAAAAATGTAAAATGTTAATGATAGAAGGTATAATTTTGGGACACCATGTTTATTCCCAAGGAATCAAGGTAGACCCTGCAAAGATCGATGTCATTGTTGGCCTTCCCTCTCCCAAAACTCAGAAAGAGGTAAGAAATGTTCTTGGTCATGTAGGCTATTACTGTTGTTTTATTGAAAATTTCACTAAAATAGTTGCAACAATGTTTAAGTTACTTACAAAGGACTCAGAATTCTAGTGGACAAAATCTTGTCAAAATGCTTTTGAAATCCTAAAAGCTAAATTATCGATGGCACCAATACTTAGGGGTCTCGATTGGTCCCTCCCTTTTCACATATCTACCAATGCCTCTGATACGACCATAGGAGGAGTCCTCGACCAAAAATAAGGACAAGGACCTTATGCCATTTATTTTATTTGCAAAAATTTGACCCCTACCGAATTCAATTATACCATTACTGGAAAATAATGTTTGGAAGTAGTTTATTCTATTAATAAATTTCATCATTATATCATAGGTTATGAAGTTTTTGTGCATACTGATCACTCTTCCATTAGATTTCTAATGAATAAACCAATTACCAATGGTAGAGTGACCTAGTGGCTTCTTTTATTACAAGAATTTAACATGACCATCATTGACCAACCTGGTAAAGAAAATCTCGTAGCAGATTTCCTTTCCTGTATTCAACATGAAGACGATACTAAACAAGTTGACAACACTTTTCCTGATGAACATCTATTTGTTGTATCTATTCAAACCCCTTGGTTCGCATATATTTCCAATTATTTAGCAACTGGGAAAGTACCAAACCATTTGTCTCCACATGATAAGCGTCGTATTATAGTTCAGAGTTCTAATTATTCTTGGGTTGATAATGATCTCTTCTGCACGGGTCCCGATCTTATTATTCGATGATGTGTGCGGGAGGATGAAATGACAGACATCCTCCATGCATGCCATGATGGACCATGTGGAGGACATTTTTCTGATAAGAGGATGACATATAAAGTATTAAATTTTGGTTATTATTGGCCAAGCATTTTTAATGATGTTGCCAAATATGTTAAAGGATGCGATAGTTGCCAAAGAATGGGTAGACATATGTCATTTGATCAAATGCCTTTACAACCCCAAGTTATGATTAAACCTTTTGAGAAATGGGCTCTTGATTTTGTAGGACCAATTTCTCCCATGTCTCGTAAAAAGAAATATATCTTAGTTTGTACAGACTATGTCACCAAGTGGGTAGAAGCTAAAGATTTATTGAGAGCCACAGAGAAATCGGTGGTAGAATTTATATATGAAGAAATATTCACCTAGTTTGGTGTACCTCAAGAAATTGTCACAGATCAAGGTGCTCAGTTTACTTCTAAATTAATGAAATAACTTACTACAAAATATGGCATCTGACATTGCAAATCTTCAGCTTATCACCCTTAGGCTAATGGTCAGGTAGAATCAACTAATAAAGTATTAGAATCCCTTTTAACTAAGACCGTTCACTTAGATCATAAGGACTGGGTAGATAGAATCCCAGAGGCTTTATGGCCCTATAGGATAACATGGAGAAACACTATTGGACCTACCCCCTATGAGTTAGTGTATGACAAACAAGTCCTTTTACCTATTGAATTTCAAGTTAAAAATTTTCGTATGTCAGCACAATTAGGCATGAATTTGGATGAAGCACAAAAACAACGAATATTACAGATTAATGAATTAGATGAAATTAGACAAGATGCACTTCAAAAGAACGATGTTAATACAAAATCAACGAAAAACATGACATGATAAATTTGTTAAGAAAAAGAAATTTAATACTAGAGATTGGGCACTACTATTCGATTCACACTTTAAAAATTTAAAGGGAAATTAACTACCCATTGGATGGGTCCATACGAAGTAGTTACAACTTTTGACAATGGATCAGTAAAAATTAAAACAATTGATGGCTCAGAAATTTCCTTTGTAGTAAATGGAAATAGACTTAGGCTCTATCACCAACTGACATCTAAACAGGATTTTATAAAAAATGTTTTGCAGCAAAATGAAATGGAATTAGTTGAAGGGGAAGCTATTCCTCTTCCTCTTGATCCTTGAAAAATATTTTGGGTTATTATCACTTGTATATATGTAAATATGTGGTTGTTGCTTTGAATAAATAAGAGTCACTTCTAATAGATTGTTTGTACAAGACTCTTTCGCTTTTATGTATCTATGAATAAATTGAATCATCTAACAAGTAGTTTTTCAATTTGATTACGAGTATATTATCTTTATGAGAAGCTAACAAAATATTACTTAGACAAGGAAAGTATGCTAAATACTCAATAGGTATTATTGAGGCCCGGAAATTCCCAGGCAACAACAGTAAGGGATTCTCCCCATTCAACGTTCCCAACTAGCCCGTGACTGTTTGGTATGGGGAATCCGTCTAGTTTGTGGTCCAGCTACCGTAGGTCAAGTAACAAAACAAAGGGTTTTACCGGTTGCGGCCCGGTCCACCGTATATTTTGTATTTTTTGACTTAATGTATGATATGCAAGTGCCTAATTAACCATGCAGGGCGATAAGATGCAAGGAGCATTCACAACGTGATGCGCAGGTTCTTACCTCTCGTCTTAGCATTCACAAGCATCTAAATCACATACAACAAGAAATTAAAACTAACTACCTAAACTATCCCTAGGGAGCAGGATTATCATTCATTGATGAGTAATATATTTTGTACATGCATTATGAAGAGTTACAGATATCTGATACTTCTTTCAAGGCACATGAACGATTACAAATATTTGAACAACCAGATAGCCAATTGTTTATGAACAACATTTATTACTCACAGTGGAAAACATCACTAAAATATAGTGAAGAACATTCAACAAGAACATAGGTTCAGTAAGTTAAACACTCTCACAGTTAATGAAACACAACTAAAAACGAAATAGTTCCCCTTCAACATTGCTCATTCAATCACATTGATACATTCCACATTTCGCTTTCTCCAGCAGGCAAAAGTTGCAGTTTCTGATTGTAAAATGAAATAGTTCCTCTTACAAGCAAATGTTTTACAAGTTTTTCCAGGGAAAAAGTGCCTGTAGTTTTAACTTTTTCAATATTTAAACTACAACAGTAGGTCCTTTGGGCTGCCCCCAAACGTGTGACCTTTCAGTCCTTCAACGCTTCATATTCCGCTATGTTATCTGTATGCACTCATGAGACATTTAGTAACGTACAGGTCGTCCGGTTCATGCCTATATCATCATCATCCTTGTCTTCTACTCTGCGCACGCCACGGCAATATCAGCAACCGTGTGGATCTTCCTGTAGTTAAACAATGTGCATCATTCACTAGGGTCATATCCTAAAATAAAACGTCAATTTAAATCAACTGAAATGGCTAATCCACAAGAAATGGCCAGGCGCACCACCTGTGCTGGGAATTTTAACAACGCTGACCTCCCTACCTCGTCCACCTACAGGCTTGACCAACATCACCAATGACGACATATGAGAAAAAATTGGTGGCTCAAAAACTAACGTTGGAAGGGTAGACCAATCTGCAGGTGGGAAAGCCTTAAATTGGAAGTCGGACAGGTAACGACATCGGAAGCCAAATGACTTTCCCAGCCACAACGGCGAAAGAGACAAGAGCTAGAGACATCCGAAATGTGGGAAAGAAAAGATCAATCGAAAGTCAGAACACATTACATCGGAAGCCAAATGACTTTCCTAGCCGCAACGGCGGAAAAGAAAACGCTATGGGTATGCGACGAAAAGGTCAACACGCATCGGCAGTCGGAGCTCTTCATACTTCGGATGGCTAATCGATTTGGGAGCCGCAACGGCGAACGGGAAAAGGTTATCAGCCACCAATTTAACATAGTAAGATGCCTGATCAATAAAACATTAAGTGTTCAAAAATCTTTAAGAATCAGCAAAGGCTAAAACCCGTTCTACCTCCGCAACAGCGACCTTAAAGAACAAAAGATTTGATTTATCCTCGGCTAGCAAACCAGACTCACATCCGCGACCCATCACAAAATTCAAACACGACACTTTTAAAACAGGATGACAATCAATCTTCAAAGTCATTCGAAAATAAAGCATGCCCAAAAAGGCTCAAGGGTCCAACGATTAAAACAATTCTAAATTATGAGGAGGGGACCCAAATTTAAGAAATTTGGGGAGAACAGTTGTAGCTGCAACAATTGGCGATTACCTGGTGAACCTAGATCTCTGGGTGATTATTCTTTGAGTGATAGACTGTTTAACAATAAATGAATCTATTAAATTCTTCCAGTTATCTGGATTTCTCAAATGACAGAAGTGTGTACCTTTAATCATTGATGATAGTCCAATTTGGGAGAGTGGAAACCAAGATTTTCAAGTCCAGATAACTCTGTTGAGGCCAGAGGATGAGTTTCATTATTATTTTTTTCTTCGGGTAGTAGATAGCTTGGACACCACAGGGTTGTAGCATATGGTAAATAGAAATATTCGTTTGTTCCTCATTCCCATGCCACTTTAGCACTTTTGTGCTTCTGTAATTTTGTCCCTTTTATATATGAGTCCTCCTGCATGCCTTTCTTACTGAATTTTAATTCAGGATCCTCTATCCCATAGTGTCCTTTTGTGTGAGTGGTGTACTTCAAGTTTCAGCTCATGGACAGAGAGGATCTTCCAGCAATTTAGTACTTATGATTCAACATCTGCTTTGATGTATGATGCCTTCATAGGAGTTTTTTTACTCTTATTTGCCTTTTGGCATTCGTTTCTTGGCATGGGATCATTTATTTTTTAATATACTATTCACCTTGCTCCTTTCCGTGGATCTTCTCCTATCCCTACTTAGAACATTTTAAGTGTGACGTGGATGGAGCCTCAACATAGTATTCCAGACTCTTCGAATCCGGTTTATTTCACAGGGGTTAAGCAGGACTTCACTGCACACCGAGCTTATTCGAGAAAACTGCTAAACTGTAAGAAGTTCTTTTAGCAACAACCAGTCCGAGGCACAAAAATGTTTATCATTCCCAAACATTTTTATGTTCCCCATGCAACCATGGGTTCGTTCCCTTTATTGAAACCAATAAATCTCAAACTAAAACAAACTAGAAAACATGACTCAAAAGACATCCAAACAGAGTATTTATATACTAGGCAAAATAACTCAAAGACACTCAGGAAAAATAAGGCTTGAGAACCAAACCATTCACTGGTAATTTCTCTTCCCACCCCTGTAGATCTTGCAATTTATAAGTAGAAGGGCCAAGCTTTGCTGCAATCTGAAAAGGGCCTACCCACAACTGCTGGAATTTAGTGTGCTTTCCTTTCTCATCATGGGGGTGATCCCATTTGAGGACTAAGTCTCCTACTTCAAAGTATTTTGTTCCAGCTTTATGCTTGTCGAACCATCTCTTTACTAACTCTTGCTATTGCTTAAAGCGTTCTCTGGCTTTAGATCTAGCGTCTTCTGCTTTCAGGAGATTATATATCCTTATTTGCAAAACTTCATCATCTGACCCTCTAGATTCTTGAGCTATTATGGAAGAGGGTAGCATGATGTTGGGGGAAAGAATGGCTTCTTTACCATACACAAGGGTATATGGTGACACTCCTATCATAGACTTGGGGGTGACTCTATCGGCCCAAAGGGCGTTTGTTAGCGCTGAGTTCCAGCTCCTCTAGTTTTCTATCACAGTCTTCTTTAAAATCCTAATCAGATTTTTGTTAGTGGATTCAACGAGGCCATTTCCTTGTGGATAGTAATTAGCAGAATAATGCAATTTTATCCCTTTGTCATGAGCAAAAGCAGTTAATTTAATTGATGAAAAGTATTTAGCATTATCAAGGACTAACGAAACTGGAACTCCAAACCTGGTCATGATATGATCTTGTAAGAAGCTGATGACTTCGTCTTCATTTATCTTGCGCAGTGAGATAGCTTCGACCCAGCGAGTGAAATAATCAGCCGCAGTCAGAATGTACTTGTGCTGCAGAGAGGAATTCGGTTTTATTTCTCCAATAATATCCATCCCCCACTGCTCGAATGGCTCCATGATCATCACAGGCTTTAGGGGTGCTGCTGCTTTAGGTTGTCTCCCACTAAACCTTTGGCAAATATCACACTTTCTTACATGTGCGTGTGCATCTTTGAAGAGTGTAGGCCAATAGTAACCGGCTCTAAGGATTTTGTGGGCTGTAGTATCTCCTGAATAATGTCCTCCAGCAGGCCCGTCATGCAATTCTGACATTACTTTCTTCGCATCTTCCTTTTCTAAGCATCTGAGAAGAACCCCGTCATAATTCTTTCTGAATAATACTCCTTCAACAAGATGATAGGAGGCTGATTTAAGACGCAACGCTCTTCTTTGCTTGGAAATCCAATGTTCTGGCAACAGCCCTACCTGTAGGTAATGCACAAGGTCTCTATACCAAGACTCAAGAGCTGTAAAAAAAGGACATACTTCCATTACATGTAATTCGGCTTCATCTTCCCAGGCGTGATCTTCATTTTTTTCATTTTCAGTCATCTATTTGCACAACCCTTGTCCTTTAACTATAGACGCTGGCTTGAATTCAAGGTTGTACTCTTGAAGAGTTGTTACCCAGTTGCCTCTTCTTTCTCCTAACTCCTTCTGTATAAGAAGAGACCTTATAGCTGGGTAGGGGACGATCACCTTGGTTATATTTTTTAAAATATAAGGCCTGAATTGCTTTACTTCTTTGAATACCGCATAAGCTTGTTTATCAACAACTGGGTAATTCAATTCGCCCCCCTGTAGACAAGTACTCATAAAGGATATTGGGAATTCATCCCCCCCATCTTCCTTTTGGGTGAGCACAGCTACTAGTAAATCATCGGATGCAAAGGTATACAAGATGAAATCTTTGTCAAAATCTGATATTTTCAGGGATGGTGCATGTGCAACAGTAGTTTTGATTTTTCTGAATGCGCTCTTCTCAATTTCAGTCCACTTGAATAGTGAATTTTGCTTTACCATCTGCTGCAACGGCTTGACAATCTGAGCAAAATCAGGCACAAATATTCGCACGAAGTTTATCGTTCCCATAAATGATTGCATCCCCTTTTTATTATGGGGCAAGGGGATTTGTTCAATAGCCTTAATTCTTTCTGGATCTACAGATATTCCTTTCTTCGAAACTATTAATTCTTGCACATGATCTAGGAACTAGGAATCAAAATCATCAAGAATAATTAACAAATACTCATGAATTAGCAATAATTGGAACCGAATAGGTTTCCTCTCTGTATATTTTATAAACAATAATAGGTTACAATTTCCATGTAGAGCAATAGCTTAACTCCATGAAGAATTCGAATACCTAAGGGACAATTCGAATTCAATGGGTGAGTCTAGCTTAACTGACTCTTTTCCATGCAATCTCACTCAGTTAACCACTTGACCAAAACCCTAACTGAAGTCAGAGTGAAATAAATTACTGAATCTCAACTGAAGGAGATCAAACACATGTCATAGCAATCCAACCATCAAGTGCTAGTCCTGCATGACTCCAATGAACCCTGATGAGGTTCACTGAAGTTGAACTGACCATCAGAAGTTGGTGGAGGCGCCTTGTTGACTCCAGTTCATTAAATAATATTAAATAATCATTAAATAATATATTTAATGCATGGAGGCACCTTAACTGACTGTAACTGAATGGTTGAATTGAAAGTAACCACCAGTTAGCAATTAGGTGCATTAATGTCACACAAATCACCCCTGGAGTGCTCCAGTTAGCCTCCTTGACTGTAGGATAAGGGTAAGTTAGCCTCCTTGATTGTAGGTATGCGTGGGAGTGACTGGGATGATGGTAATTAAAGCTCCACTGATGTCAATTAAACTTAGGATAGTGGTTTAACTAGTCCAATTTGACCGAAAGAGTGTATATGATGGTAAATGTCTCCAACACCCCCCCTTAAGCTATACTCAGGAAGAGTTAGAAAACATATATGCAAGAAAATGCTAGGGCCCTGGCAACAAAGGCCATAGGTTACCCTATACAATAAAGCAACTGAAACAATGCTCAAAACAAACTAAGTGAGGAAAAGAGGGAAAACCCAGTGAGAAAAAACCCCCCCTCAAGATGGACACTGAAAGTAGTCTGGATCACCCCGATGAACTCACCCCCAATAGTGAACGGAGGTAAGTGAACTTCTTTTCTGAAAAGCTCTTGGTGAATATGTCTACAATCTGCTCATCAGTCGGGCAGTATTGCAGAATGATGGTCCTATCATGCACTAGCTCCCTGATGTAGTGCATGTGAATCTCTACATACTTGGTCCTCTGCTTGGTAACTGGATCTGTGGATATCTTAATAGCACTCTGGTTGTCACAAAATAGGACAGTGGACAAAGTACTACCAAGATCAAACTCTGAAAGAATTCCTTGCAACCAAACTACTTGGATGCAAGCATTCACCGCTCCTCGATACTTGGCCTCTACTGAAGATAGTGCTATGGAAGCTTAATTTTTGCTTGACCAGCAAATAGGGCCACCACCAAACATGAATACATGTCCGGAAGTTGACTTCTGATCAATATAATCACCCACCCAATCGGAATCTGTGTATCCAACCAGCTCTAGCTCGGAGTCTGCAGCATAGTGAATGTCGTAGGTCCTAGTTCCCTGAATGTACTGGAGGATCCTCTTGGCTGCCTTCCAATGAAGATCATGAGGCTGCTGCATGTATCTTGATACAGCATTCATGGCATAACAAATATCAGGCCTAGAATGTGTCAAGTACAATAAGCTACCAATCAGCTGTCGATAGATAGTGCAGTCCATGGGAGGTGTGCTTTTTCCTTCTTCAAGGTCGATCCCTGAAAGGAAAGGGAATGGTGCAGGCCTACATTCAGCCATGTTAAACTTGACTAACAGGTCTGAAATTTATTTTTACTGAGTGACCATAATCCCATCATAATTTTGCTCGATTTCGAGCCCCAAAAATTGTTTTAGAAGCCCCAAATCACTCATTTCAAAGGCATTGTGGAGAGCAGTTTTGATGGCTGAAATGGAGGCAACTGTGCTACCTATGATCAGTAAGTCATCAAAATATAAAACAATGATAATTATATCACCATCATGATTCTGTAAATACACATTTGGATCTGATCTACATCTCTGAAAGTTTTGCGAGAGAAGGAAGGCATCCATCTTGGAATACCACTCTCTTGGGGCCTGTTTTAACCCATATAGTGACTTCTTTAGCTTGCAAACCAAAGATGGATCAATAATGTAGCCCTCAGGATGCTTCATGTATATCTCCTCATGAGTATCTCCATGCATAAATTCTGACTTAACATCCATGTGATGCACCTCCCAGTGCTTGGATGCGGAAATAGCCAAAACAAGACGGATGGAGTCCATTTTTGCAACCGGTGCAAAGGTCTCATGGTAGTCCACTCCTTGGACATGAGAGAAACATTTTGCTACTAGCCTTGCCTTATATTTGTAGGTGCTTCCATCAGTATCAACCTTTGTTCTAAACAGCCACTTGCATTGAACCAATTTCCTTCCCGGAGGAAGAGGAACTAGCTCCCAAGTAGTGTTTTTCTGAAGAGAATTCATCTCTTCATCCATGGAAACTTGCCATCTCGTATCATTTCGAGCATGGTAGTAGGATTTTGAATCTCAACTAATCATCAAATAGCAAGTTTCAGACAGCAAATTATCATAACAAGAGATTGCAATACTTGCTCTTTGGAAATCAGACCGGGTTCTCCTTGGATCATCCGGATTTCCAATGTTGTCTCCTGCGGAGGAGAGTGTCTGTCGCGCCCATGTAGGAAGATGATTCTGCACTTCAGGTTCTGATTCAGTATCTAATGTTTGCTGCACACTGATATCAGAAATCAGAGGATCCAAATCAGGGTCATCATCCCCAATTTCATCATCCAAATATTCAGTGGAATAGGAAGGAATTTCAACAGTTTTCTCCTCCACTAGTTCCACCTCCTGAAGAGGCTCATCGAACTTGAAACTTCTCTCGATGATGATCTGTTTGGTATTGATATCTAGTAGCTTGAATCCTTTAGATTCATCAGGATATCCAATAAATAGACATTCGATGCTCTGCGGTTTCAAAGCCCTTCTTTTATCAAGCGGAATCCGGGCCCATGCAGTGGACCCAAACACCCGTAGGTTCGACACATATGGCTTGTGTCCAAAGTATGCTTCAAAAGGAGTCTTTCCTTTCACTGATGAATGTGGCACCCTGTTCTGAATGTATGCTGCAGCATGCATGGATTCATTCCACAAATTTGCAGCAAGCTTCTTTGACTCCAACATACAGGTGGTCATCTCTTTGAGAGACCGGTTATTCCTTTCTGCTACTTCGTTCTGCTGGGGAGTGTAGGGAATTGAATGATGGACCTGAATACCACTTTGGGAGCATATGTACAGTAAATAATTACTGACATACTCCCCTCCATTATCAGATATCAAGATCTTGATCTTAATCCTAGAGGCATTTTCAATCAAGGCCTTCAATTCAGAAAATTTCTCACATACTTCTGATTTCTTTTTGAGAAAGAAAACCCATGTATACCTTGAAAAATCATCAATAAAGGTAAGGAGGTACCTTGATCCATTCATGGATGTGACAGGAATTGGACCACTGATATCAGAATGTATCAGCCCCAATATGCTTGTAGCTCGGTTTGCCTTCCCCCGATCGAACTTGTGCTCAGGGTGTTTTCCAATCACACAGCCCTTGCAGACTCCCGTGGTTGCATTGATGGCCGGGAGGCCTTCAACCATGGAATTTTTCTGTAATTGCTGCAAATATTTGAAATTAATATGGCCAAACCTTTCATTCCACATCCTACTAACCTCATTTCCATGAGTTAGCAAAGCGGTGGGCTTTGCATCCGCAACAAAGTGAGAGAACTCATAGGCTTTTGCATGATGATTTGCATGGCCTTTTGCAATGAGTTTCTCGGATGCAATTTCTGTTATCTCCACATCATTTTGGCTGAAAGAGACCCTCTTAGGCATTCCTATATGTGTCATTTGATAGACACTAAGGAGATTTGCTGCTAGAGATGGTACATACAAAACATTAGAAAAAAAACCATTTTCTAGATCTACAGTACCTTGTCCTTTGGTAATGATGGTGGAGTCATCTCCCAAGTGGATGGGGATAGATTTGCTAGTCTCCAAGGATGAAAAGGAGTCTTTTTCAGCCATCATGTGATTCAAAGCTCCACTGTCAATCAGCAGTGATTTTCACTTTGAAGTGCTTGCCATGAGGGCATGACCTTTCTCATGCTGTGGTTCCCGATCTTGGTGATCTCTCCTCCGAAAGCTCTCCGGAAGATTGACGTGATTCCTCTCAAGGAGAGAGGTTGCTTCATCAAGCTTTTTCTTTATGCAGGCATGTTTAGGGTGAAAACCCTTCCCGCAGTAAGAACACCTGACTTTTTCTTTCCCATTGTACCCTTTTCCTTTGCTCTTCCTTGAGCCGGAAGATTCATCATGCTGCTGATTTTCAAATCTAGGCTTTGGAGCATCAAATTTAGTTTTCTGATTTTTTTGCTGCTTTCCTTTACCCTTCGTATCTTTGGGTCCTGAGACATGGAGGGCTTGATCACGGGAAGATCGGATGATCCCCATCTGGACAAGCTTGTCATGTTCACTAGTTAGGGACTCAATGAAGGCATCAAGTGTAGGCATCTTCCATTTGGGAGTTGTGAGCTTCCCCGCACGGAATGTAGAAACAAAAAACTGAATAATCAGCCCCGAGTTTGGAGAGGATGGCTAGGATGAGCTGATCATCTTCCTTCTCCACTTTGCATTGCTTCAAGAGAAAAACAGTATGCTTGAACTTTGTAAAGAATTCATTCAGAGTCTAGAAATTGGAAGGTTGGAGAGACATGAGTTCATTTTCGAGTTGATAAACTCTCATGTCATCATGTTATCCATACAGAGATTCCATTTTTTTCCTTTATTTGTTTCGGTGTCTTCAGATCCGTAATATGGAAGAGAAGGTCATCGGAAATAGAGAGGCACAAGAAACCGAAGGCTTCATCCTTCTTGTTCAAGAATCTTGATTTTTCTACAACGGATCCAAGCTCAACTTCAGTGTCCATGGCGACTCTAAAGATTCCTTTGGAATACAGTTGATGCTCCATTTTGAGTTTCCATGTGTGGTAATTGTATGGAGTCAACAGAGGTACTGAGGAGGCCATCTGGATATGCTGTAGCGAATGCTTCACCTGTAGAAACCTGAAAATCAAAACAGAAAAGACAAAATAAGGTCGGACAGCCTGCACATTTTAGGCTTTCATCACACCCAACATAGTCAATCAAGCAAGCTTGATCAACAAGTTCTTTACTTGGGATATTGAGTGGTAATCCTTGGCTTCTGGTGCAGTGCTGGAATTTTGAGCTATTGTTGACTTCTCATGGAGAAATCTGTCAAAAATCTTGTTCTTGAGAGATTTTTCTTCGTCCCGCTGTAAGCTCTGATACCTTATTAATTCTTGCACATGATCTAGGAACTAGGAATCAAAATAATCAAGAATAATTAACAAATACTCATGAATTAGCAATAATTGGAACCAAATAGGTTTCCTCTCTGTATATTTTATAAACAATAATAGGTTACAATTTCCATGCAGAGCAATAGCTTAACTCCATGAAGAATTCGAATACCTAAGGGACAATTTGAATTCAATGGGTGAGTCTAGCTTAACTGACTCTTTGCCATGCAATCTCACTCAGTTAACCACTTGAGCAAAACCCTAATTGACTCACCAAACCCTAACTGAAGTCAGAGTGCGATAAATGACTGAATCTCAACTGAAGGAGATCAAACACATGTCATAGCAATCCAACCATCAAGTGCTAGTCCTGCATGACTCCAATGAACCCTGATGAGGTTAACTGAAGCTGAACTGACCATCAGAAGTTGGTGGAGGCGCCTTGTTGACTCCAGTTCATTAAATAATATTAAATAATCATTAGATAATCATTAGATAATATATTTAATGCATGGAGGCGCCTTAACTGACTGTAACTGAATGGTTGAACTGAAAGTAACCACCAGTTAGCAATTAGGTGCATTAATGTCACACAGATCACCCCTGGAGTGCTCCAGTTAGCCTCCTTGATTGTAGGTATGCGTGGGAGTGACTGGGATGATGGTAATTAATGCTCCACTGATGTCAATTAAACTTAGGATAGTGGTTTAACTAGGCCAATTTGACCGAAAGAGTGTGTATGATGGTAAATGTCTCCAATAGAAACTATGTGACCCAGCAACTTGCCCTTCGTGACAGCGAACACACACTTCTTAGGATTGAGTGAGATGCCATATTTCCGACAGCGTTCGAAAATTTTCCTTAAGTGAAACGCGTGCTCTTCTCTTCTCTTTGAGAATATTGTAATATCATCAAGGTATACTACAACACTTCGGCTAATCAATCCACAAAAAACTATGTCCATAGCCCTCTGAAATGTTGCTCCAGCATTTATAATCCCAAAGGGCATCCTTCTGTAGGCAAAGGTTCCCCATTTGGTCCTGAACGTTGTCTTCAATCTGTCTTCTTCAGCTACCAATACTTGATTGTAGCCAGAGAAACCGTCTAATAATGAAAACAGTTCAGAACCTGAAACCATTTGTAGCAGTTGCTCCATGGGTGGAACAGGATAGTTATCTTTATCTGATGCACGGTTTAGGTTCCTGAAATCCAAACAGAGTCTAATTTATCCAGACTTTTTCCTTACTGGTACCAGATTTGATACCCACTCAGAGTGTCTGACTTTGAAGATGATTCTAGTATCCAATAATTTCTTCACTTCACTCTGAATCAGCGGTTCCAATTTTGGATGCATTTTTCTTAATGGTTGCTGATATGGCTTGACGCCTGCTTTAATGGGGACGACATGCTTGATGATGTTGGTGTCGTATGTTTTCAAATCTTCATACGTCCATGTGAAAACATCTTTATATTGTTTAAATAGACTGATGAATTTGTCTCTTTCTGCTGGTGAACAACATTTGCCGAGATTCACAAATTTGGGATTCGTCTCAGTCCCTAAATTTATCAGCTCGAACTGTAGAGATGAGCTGTGGGTCTTCATGTTGGCTGGTCTTCTAAACTTTTCATTTAAATCGAACATTCTTTCCAACATTCTAACTCCTTTAGGGATGAAATTATCATACTTTAGTTCAGCCTGATGTTCTTCATCGTCTATGATTTCTCCTTTAAACACCTCTTCATTTGTTAAACATTCTATAATTTGTTGGTCATCATCGAACACTCATAGGTTCGTAATCATGTCAGGTACAGAGGGCCTGGAAAGTAATTCAACAGAGCGTCGATTATTAGTGGGTACCAACCTAGCGGCTGATGTGGCCAACAAATCAGCCGCTGCATTTTTTAGTCTTGGAATTGAAATAATATTGAATGCATTAAAACATTTAAGCAGGTCCCATACCTCATTTTGGTAAGCTTTCAAGTGAGGGGAAACACAATGTATTTGATTCCGGATTTGTTTCACAATAATCTCGGAATCTCCAAAAACTCTTAGATTACTTACCTTTAATTCAATTGCTTTCCTCAAATCCTGCACTAGCGCTTTGTAATCAGCTGTATTATTAGTACATTCAAACTCTAATCTACATGAAAGAAAAATTTTATTCTTCTGGGGGTCAATCAGGACACAGCCAGCCCCTGACCCCTCTAATGTCTTAGAGCCATCAAAAAACAAGGTCCAAAAATCACTAACTACTGAATGTGAATCTATTCCTACTGCTAAGTCTACTATTTTACAGTCAATCTCATCACCCTATGAGAAACGAAGGGGATCAGGCTGAGTGTCTGATGTGTTGCTGGCTTCTTTTGCTTGGTAATTTCCTGGTTCCAACTCAATAAAATAGTTTCCCAATACAGAATCCACTGGTTCATTCTTCTCCTCCAGTTGACTAACATTGTATTTCATGTGAGGCTCTCTTAAAATCTTAATCTGGTTCTGACTTCCTTTGTATGGCAACCACAAATGTGACCAATCCGAGGCAAAAAATCCATTTAGTTTGGCTAACCAATCTCTACTCAAGACAAAACTGTAAGCGTCTGGTATATCAGCCACCACAATATTAATGACTTGGCACACTTTATCATTTGATGCCAAATGATCTAGGACGTCTTCCATCTCACCAATTACCCTTACATCTGTCCTATCCAACTAAACAACCCTCCACGTGGATGGCCTAGGCTTCCCATTGATCTTTTTACATACCGATATTGGCATGACATTAACCGACGCCCCTGAGTCTACCAAGCAATTATGTACATTATGATTGAAAATTTCAAACGTGAGGAGGAAAGGTGGATGTTTGCTTTTAGAATTACCTCCAACGCTGGTTTCTCCAATTTCTTCTTCTTCCTGAGGTTGATTGTCAGTGGGAAGCTTCTGATTCGATGCTTCAAGTGCTTTCAATAGTCTTTCTTTTTGCTGCAGCACTTTACACATTTCGAATAGTGGAACATTCGCTTTTACCTTCTTTAAATCCTCCACGATGTCATAATCCATCGGCTGCTCAATGGGATGAGGTTTATCAGCATTCATTTTTCCTTCATTTGGCCTAGCCAATGTATTATTCTGCTTCGGATCTTGGCTGGTAATAGTGAATTCTGGAATCTTATCAGCTAAGGATTTATTTTTAAATTTCTTTACATATCTTTGCAGCCTTTTGATCTTTGGTAGAATGAGACTGTTTTCTTTAATTGGCCCTTGGCTCGTTGTTGCCACGTTGGTTTCCATGACGTCCTTGTAGCCCTGATTCTTTTCCTCTTCAGCATCAAATAATGAAACAGAATCCCACAAAACCATGGTTTCCTCTTCTTGTTCCTTTGTTGATGTAGTATTCTCTTTTCTCTCTTCATCTCCATCTTCTATTAATCTAGAATCTAGCAACTGATTCATGACCAACGTCATCGAATTTATCCATTGAGGACAATTCTTTTCAGATTGTGGCTATTGGTGGAAAGTGCAAAAATTGTCCATGCCTACCTCTGTTAAATTCATAGATGCAGTATTGTGAGGAGGAGGTTGAGACTGATTGTTATCCTCTCTTTTCTTATAATATGGCTTATAGAACTTTTTTGTTTCCTTCTCTTTCTCCAAATCTATGATTTTGTTGGAAAGCTTCTGCATCATTTTTGCCATATTTTCATAATCTGGTGATTTCTCTTCCTTAGGCTTAGTAAATAATAAAGCTTTCCTTCCTGGACCTTTCTCTCCTTACTGTTCTGGATAATCTTCAATACTTTCTCTTTCAGCTTCCACTACTTCTGCCTCTTCATAGGTTTCCATCAAAGTAGGCTTGGCCCTACCTTTGGAAAACATGGCCAAATCAGGGCCTAAACCTGAAGTATAATATTCAATCAAAACTTTGTCTGAAGGTTTATCCGTTTCAGAAAAATTCTTGAGATAGGCTGCAAACCTTTGTGTGAAACTGTGCACCTTTTCCTTCCTTTCTTTCTTCAATGAGCATAGCCCTTTCATGAGGGCTGCATGAGTTTTCTGAGTTGCATACTTACTTCTGAAAATCCTCTCGAAGGTATCCCAATCAGGGATAGAGTTAGAAGTCAACCCAAAGTACCATGATGCTGCAGCTCCTTTAAGGGTATGCGGGAACGGTCTACAGACTACATCTTCATACTCCCCGGCCCTTAATCCTTCAATTGCCAAGTAAAAACTTTGTAGGTTATCATCTACTAATATTTTCTCATTTGGGTCGAACTTGGGCAACATCTTGTCAAAGGCTTGAGGTAGGTCGTGTAATGGAGGTGTCAGGTTTAACGGTGATCTGGCTCTCCAAGCAGGTGGTGGATTTGGTGGGTTAGGTGGTGGATTAGCATTTACTCCTACCATGAGTCTAGGTGGAGAGTGAGGAGGTGAGCCAATTGGAGTATGAGCAGGAGAACTGTGAGGGGTATCTGGGCCTTCTTGATTCAAAGGTAGTACAACTTCCTGTAAGGTTGTTTCTACAAGTTCTTCCCAGTCTCCAACCAGCACTGAGTCTTCTACTACAGGACGATATTTCTTTTTATATTCTCTTCTGAGAAATTCAGGGATGATTGGCAATCCTCCAATCTTCTTTACATACGCCCTGGTGTGTCTTCTCAGATCATTAACAACTTCGTTGCCAACAAAATATAGATGTTCTCTTTCTTCCAGGATTGGATTATGAAGCCCACTACTTTCAGCACTGTTACCGGTGGAATAATCTCGAGAAAACGGGTTTCCTCGGCCAGCCATGCACTGGCGGCCCTCCTTCTAGCGCCAAAACTGTTGAGGCCCCAAAATTCGCAGGAAACAACAATAAGGGATTCTCCCCAGTCAACATTCCCAACTAGCCCGTGACTGTTTGGTATGGGGAATCCATCCAGTTTGCGGTCCAGCTACTGTAGGTCAAGTAACAAAACAAAGGGTTTTACCGGTTGCGTCCCGGTTCACCGTATATTTTGTATTTTTTGACTTAATGTATGATATGCAAGTGCCTAATTAACCATGCAGGGCGATAAGATGCAAGGAGCAGTCACAACATGATGCGCAGGTTCTTACCTCTCGTCTTAGCATTCACAAGCATCTAAATCACATACAACAAGAAATTAAAACTAACTACCTAAACTATCCCTAGGGAGCAGGATGATCATTCATTGATGAGTACTATATTTTGTACATGCATTATGAAGAGTTACAGATAGCTGATACTTCTTTCAAGACACATGAACGATTACAGATATTTGAACAACCAGATAGCCAATTGTTTATGAACAACATTTATTACTCACAGTCGAAAACATCACTAAAATATACTGAAGAACATTCAACAAGAACATAGGTTTAGGAAGTTAAACACTCTCACAGTTAATGAAACAAAGCTGAAAACGAAATAGTTCCCCTTCAACATTGCTCATTTAATCACATTGATACATTCCACCTTTCACTTTCTCCAGCAGGAAAACGTTGCAGTTTCTGATTGTAAAACGAAATAGTTCCTCTTACAAGAAAATGGTTTATAATTTTTTCCAGGGAAAAAGTGCCTGTAGTTTTAAATTTTTCAATATTTAAACTACAACAGCAGGTCCTTTGGGCTGCCCCCAAACGTGTGACCTTTCAATCCTTCAATGCTTCATATTCTGCTATGTTATCTGTATGCACTCATGAGCCATTTAGTAATGTACAGGCCGTCCGGTTCGTTCCTATATCGTCATCATCCTTGTCTTCTACTCTGTGCACGCCACGGCAATATCAAAAACCTTGTGGATCTTCCTGTAGTTAAACAATGTACATCATTCACTGGGGTCATATCCTAAAATAAAACGTCAATTTAAATCAACTGAAATGGCTAATCCACAAGAAATGGCCAGGCGCACCACCTGTGTTGGGAATTTTAACAACGTCGACCTCCCTACCTCGTCCACCTACAGGCTTGACCAACATCACCAATGACGGCAGACGAGAAAACATTGGCGGCTCAAAAACTAACGACAGAAGGGTAGACCAATCTGCAGGCAGGAAAGCCTTAAATCAGAAGTCAGATAGCTAACGACATCGAAAACCAAATGACTTTCCCAGTCACAACGGCGGAAGAGACAAGAGCTAGAGACATCCAAAACGCGGGCGGGAAAAGCTCAATCGAAAGTTGGAAGACATTACATCGGAAGCCAAATTACTTTCCCAGCCGCAATGGCGGAAAGAAAATTCTACGGGTATGAGACGAAAAGGTCAACACGCATCGACAGTCGGAGCTCTTCATACTTCGGATGGCTAATCGATTTGTGAGCCGCAACGGCGGATGGGAAAAGTTTATCAGCCACCGATTTAACATAGTAAGATGCTTGATCAATAAAACATTAAGTGTTCAAAAAGCTTTAAGAATCAGAAAAGGCTAAAACCCGTTCTACCTCCACAACAGCGACCTTAAAGAACAAAAGATTTGATTTATCCTCGACTAGCAAACCAGACTCACATCCACGACCCATCACGAAATTCGAACACGACACTTTTAAAGCAGGATGACAATCAATATTCAAAGTCAATCTAAAATAAAGCATGCCCAAAAAGGCTCAAGGGTCTAACGATTAAAACAATTCTAAATCATGAGGAGGGGTCCCAAATTTAAGAAATTTGGGGAGAACAGTTGCAGCTGCAACATGTATTTTAATCTTTTTGGGGTACTTTCAAAATTTGCAGCTTATATGGATAAATTTTTTATATCAATCCTTTGTATATCATACTTAACCAATTATGTTATGATTCATATAGTTTTTGGTATTTTAATTTAAACATTTATCTTTCTGATTTATTCTTTTAAACAGTTGCTCGATAAGACCCACTTTCATTATCATATTTTTCACATCCTTATTTTTCACCTATGGATTACTAGTTCATCTTATACTTGTTATCAAAACTTGTCTCTTGAGTATTTTGGTGATAACTCGAAAGTAAGTGGAAGTTTTATCTGTGGGGAACATTACTTTTCTTTTATAAACAAGAAGGATTGTTAGGTTAAAGAACAACTTTTAGTTATTCTCTTTTGACATGTTTTATGATTCTGGCCATTATGAAATTACTTATAACTTTATTTTGAGAACAATTGAATTATGTGTTTAGCAGGATTTAACACGCTCTACTACTAATCGGCTTCCATATATTTAATATCATTATACAAGGCAAACTTGCCGGGGTACTAAACAGGCCTGCTGGAAATGGGTCAATGCTAAGTAAAAACCTTACAACAGGAAGCTTGATAAATGCAAGTAAACCCATCAGGGTACTGAACAGGCTCGCTGGCAGTGGCGCTATGTTTGCATGGTACCAAAAACCTGTCGAGGTACTAAACAATAGACGGTATACTCTTTCTCTACTCGATACAGGTAGACGTCGATGTTGCTACTCGATAGAGGTGTTTATAATGCACTCCATGAAAGGGTTTGATTCACTAGATGTAGGTACTCAATCCCAAGAGTAGATCCCCACCAGGAGGGGAGGTTCTGATTCCCGCTAGCCAAACTTTATTTCTAGGTGGTAATAGGATAGTTTTATTTTCAGTTTCTTTTTGGTCTCGAGTGATAGAGGGAAGTAGCAATGCCCCCAACATTCTTCACATTTCCAAGTAGCTTGCCCCCTTGTCTTTAGTTCTACTTTTTATTCTTACTTGCTTGAATGAAGAGAGAGTAAGGGATAACCTCTTTAGATTCCTATTTTACTTTTGGTTACTAGGGGATACACTTTCACCATATGAGGCTGAGAAGGAGTGGCATACTGGCAGTGGGGCAATATCTCGTAAATGAGATCTGGTTAATACACCACTATGCACATAGTTCGTAAAATAGTGACAATATATGAAAAATTCTTCAAAAAAATTATGTCATGGCAAATTGTTTATAATTTCATTTGAGAATGGCTCTAAGTTGAATTTTCCCCGACTGTCTAATTTCTCATATACCTAAGATATCATTATCTTAGAAATGGAACCCATAGATGTAAATCTCACACACCCCGGGGTACACTTAAAATACTTGACGATGACAGAATATCTTTACAATGAGGCATGGATGGCTAGTTTTTCCTATGGTATTCTTTTAATTATAATATTCTCAGTTACATGGTCTTTCTAAGCATTGTTTTATTTTTCATGAATATACATTTTGGAACCATTTCCATTTACTAGTTAGTTTTTAAAAAAATAATTAACATCATGCTCGCATTCTTTCCATTTTTCTGGAACAATTAATTCTTCTCTCTGTATGGCTTGAGGACATGTCGTATCTTTGGTTTGGGGGAAGACAGATTTGATTTGTAAAAAAAATAGATTATTTTTATTTTATGATAAATCTAGATTTATCTCTAACAAATGATAAGTGTTTTCAAGAATGTAAACAGTGGAATTTGGTTATAGATTTAAGCATATTTTACAGCAAAATTCAATATGGTCTTACCATATGAAGGATATTATGATTAAATTTGCTAACTAAATTTTGTTTTTGGGAAAATAGTTTTTACTTCCATTTCACTGTTAATAATTCTATTCTCTTACCAAATCATGCATGAAAAGGATCAATCCTTTTGTTATTTAAGATGCAATCTATGTTTTTTTGTCATATGTTCAACCTGCCCAAAGTTTTACTTTGGACATGGTTGAATTAATTTTAAACCTTATAAATGATAAAACTATTTTGAACCCGAGAACTGTTGAAAACCCAATAAAGTCATTTTTAATTTTCATACAATGTGTGACATGAAATATATGTTATTTTACAGGTTAAAAGAGTGAAGTTTAAATTACCTTCTTTATCTGTCAAATTGAAGGCATCTACTAGTTTGCCTTCTTCTTAAATTATTTTTCTTTCTTTTTGCTCAGTGGGAACTGGAATTTCTCCTGTTTGGGTGAATGTTGACCCTAGATTTGTTATCATTTTTGGCAGTTAAATTATTTATTTAAACACATATTTTATTATCTTTTGTATATTTTATGACACGTAGATCATTATTCAGCCTTGGGTATGAGTGTATTTAAGGTTTATATGAAATCTTTTTATTTATCATTTTTTATGGTTTGATTAATTAAAAATGACATTATTAAAGTGAATTTGATATATTAACTGATTTATATTATTGTTTGCAGATTCTATAATCTATTGGGATAAATTAATAAACAGAACGCATTCATCCTGCCTTTCACACATCACATCCAACTCAATGTCCAGCTCGTCATACAGCCCATTGTGTGAAACTCACTGGTGGTTTTCCAGATGTTGAGAAGTGTTGTTGTAGATTGTAGTCCTGAAGTGTGCCAATAGACAGACACTCTATTCGCCCTAGATCGATGCCCAACATATCCAGCTCACGACCCAGCCTTCCATTCAGCTCTCCATCCAGATCACCCATTAGACTGCGCACTACTGAGAATTAATTTTGGGCATTTAAGACGTGAAACAGCTGCAAATGAACTGTTATCCATGCATCTCGGTGATGAAGTTGTGTTCTATATATTTTCCAGCCTACAGCCTCCTTCGCTTGCCACCACATCAACCATCCATGTGCTGGATTGATGCATTCAACCCATGCTCTAGAAGATTCGCCACTACGCTCTCCTCTTTTCACCATCAGTCACCTGCTGCGCTTGGGAAGGAACCTGTGTACCACCTATGCAGATCGTTCATGCTGAAGATAATCCCGTGCGCCACATATGAAGACTGTTCACACTGAAGAAGGGAGATGCCTGTGCATTGGCCTATGATTAGTTAAATTCCTTTATGATTGACTAAATTTAGACAACAGTCGACCACTAAAGGGTCGACTTTCTCATCCCTATAAATCATTATATATAGCAGCCTCTATGAGAGAGCTGAAGCTAACTAGAAAAATCAGTCAGTTAGCAGAGTTCGGAGAAGAGTTCCTGTCGTGGTTTACTCTTGAACATTGTATTTATGTTCCACCATCTGAATAAATAGTTGTATGCATTGTTGTTGAAGATTGCGTTTGAGTAGAAGTTAGCCAGGCATCCCCCCTGATTGCTGAGAGGGCCCCTCATTAACCAAAGGTTTCTTTTCTTGTTTATTTCTTTCATTTTTCTTGTTGTAGCTAGTTTAATTTATAGTCTATTTTATTATTTCTATAATGCAATTTTACTTCTAAATTAGATAATTAGACTGCACGCATAATTTGCTTTCAGCTCTGAATTAAATAGATTTCTTTCAGTCATTTCATTTTAAGTCTATTGTTCAGTTTATTTGCAAGTTAGATAAAATAGATTGTTGTTTATCAAGTTAAAATTTAATTATGTCTATTCCATTTTTGTTTTATGCAATTTACATTTCGATTTATTAATATGCAATAGTTTCTTTATGCTTTTTTTTATGAATTTGCTTAAGTTTATTTTACTGTTAGATTTGCTTAGTAAATAGGTTTGTTTATTGCTTTATGCATTAGAATTACATCTGCATGGTTTCAGCTGAAGATTAGTTCATTTAGGTTAGTTTTTACCATTTTAACTGTACAGCCTATCATTCGGACAACCTATTTAGTCTGTTATTCAGCCACCTCTTTCAGACCCACAGTTCAATCTGTCATTCAGCCCTTAGTTCTATTTTTAGTGTTTTTTATGTATTTTGAGATTTTTTTTTGTTTTGTTTTGTTAATGTATGAATTATGTTTTGACTGTAATAGTTAGTTGTTGGTTTTATTTAATATTAAAGTTAAAGTTTAATTGTTTTAGGTTATTTATTAAAGTTTTATTATTTTCCTTATTTCTTTTTTCTTGAATGTGTGTCAAGTTGTTTTTGTTTCTTGAATGTTATTGTTGATTTTGTTTTAATACTATATTATTTTGTATTTATGTTTTTAAGATTGATTTTTTTTTTGTATGTGCGATTGAGTGTTATATGTGTTTTCTTTAGTATGCTTTTAGGCTGTCTCTTTTATGTTGTGTTATTGTTGAAATAACTTATAGGACAGAACCTAAAGATGTTTCTTTTATTAAGTTTTCTACTTGCTTCTTTTATCAAGTTTTCTACTTGCTTCTTTTATTAAGTTTTCTAGTTGCTTCTTTTATCATGTTTTCTACTTGCTTCTTTTATCAAGTTTTCTACTTGCTTCTTTTATTAAGTTTTCTAGTTGCTTATTGGTCAAGTTTCCTTTGTACCCTAGTTTCCTGTTTGAATAGTCAATTGTTGATTGTATTTCAGTTGAAAGTTTATTATCAATTATTCAGTGTATTATTCTGCCTCATTTTAATTACTTTAATAATTGCATTTTTAGGAGTTTGACTCGGTTTTTTATTTTGAAATATCTTTCGA
Source organism: Pseudotsuga menziesii (assembly GCA_001517045.1). Classification (NCBI taxonomy): domain Eukaryota; kingdom Viridiplantae; phylum Streptophyta; class Pinopsida; order Pinales; family Pinaceae; genus Pseudotsuga; species Pseudotsuga menziesii. The sequence goes on from LPNX010897668.1 coordinate 51,983, forward strand.
TTTTTTGTTTGTTAAAATATTTACATGACACCCTCTACCTTTGCATATATTTTGTGTCAACTCTAAGCTTACCAACCCCAGTTAAGAATTAAAGAATAGGTGGATTAATTTAAACATTATAGAACACCCAACAACGAATATGATAGGTAGTTTTCTTATAGTTTGGATGATTATTTGATAGTTTTTCTTATGTATCTTAGACTTAACAATAGTATTCCTTTTAAAAATTTCGTAATCAGCAAATTTGATTTATTTTATTGTAGCTGTAAATGCAAGTTTAATTTAGAATAGTTCCAATTATAAGTAATAATTCATTTTAAGATTGATTGAAAAATGAACTCTATGTTGATATAAAACTTATTAAAACTCATGCTAAGTAAATCTATTAATTTGATAAAAGCATTGAAATATTAAATGAGAAATCAATTGCCAAGTTCACTTTCTGTCACATGTTCTGTTTTCTGTGTCATTACATAGTTTACTATTTACTTAATTTAGTTTCTGAGTCATATTAGAATGAGTGGTTTTATTAGTTACTTTCATTTGCAAAGATATGCTTTAGAGGTAGGATTGTATTGAAGTCATTTTGAACATTATTTCATTTTTGCAATTATGTTAAAACTTGAAATTTGAATACTTTTTAGTTAGTCTTTAGAATAGTATTTCATCTTGTTTTTGAATTAATAGTTAGTTGTTGAAGTTAAGCTGTGTATATTAATTAGATAGTTTGTTTTTTTATTAAATTTATGTTTTAAAGCATTGCATTTATTTATGCTTGGTATTTAGAATAGGATTTTATCCTTCTTTCATGAATTCATAGTTAGTCGTTTGATTGAATTTCATAGAATAGTTAGTTAGCTTGTTCTCTTACAAATAGCATAATCTTCCTACTTTCAAATAGTTAGTTGCAATTGAATTCCTTTCGTAGTTTAGATCTTTAATTTTGCACAAGTAGATTGCTTTTTTATTCATAGAAAATGATATGTTAGAATAATCAACCCATAGTTACCTACCTTAGACATTAATTAATTCATTTTTGTATTATTAGCTAGTCTCCTAGATTCCACTCTATGCTAGTTTCCTTCTACATGTCATATAAGTCAACACTTGCTAAAACTGAGTCATGGAGCGCTTGGGAAACCTCCTGGAAACCATATTTAGAATGTCTGCTTTATTCCAGATCCTCCAAAGTGCATATTTGTCTTTTCTGTGAAGCTGCATGTTTTATTGAGAATTAAGGTAAAAGGGAAAGCAAGACTAGGTGTAGTTGACTTGTTTTTTTCCCACATCATCCTCCATCCTTTTCTCCTAATAAAAGCATGTATGAGTTTTCTTTCCATCCCTTAATAGCTTTTCTACTTGACTTTGCCAATTTGTGAGCCTCTAAGTGGATTTGGAAACTGCTTTATGCACCTATGGGGGATTTGACTTGATTTAGTAATCCTACTTTTTTACTATTTCGAATGGCATCCTTATGCATTTGAATCTCTCATGTAATTATATATTTCAGCAGCCTATGACTTCACAAGGTTGGCTATTGTACACTTATTCAATACAAATTAGTGTTATGCTCCAATTTCAATCTCCTTTGACGGTAATTTTGCATGTTTGATTAGCATTTTTTGTGAGTGTAATTGTTCTATCACTTGGGTTCAACTTCGACATGGTATCAGAGCCTTTGTAGATTGATTTCTATCCTTCCATATTTCTATTACAGGTTCGACATCTTGACTAGGAGCACATTCTGCTGGTTGAAGGGCATAGTTTCTGAGCTATGGACCAATCTCAGAAGATCATCTTGACTCCATTTAATTTATTTTAATGGAAAGATAAGATGGAGATATTGTTGAGAGTGAAAGTTCTCTACAGGGTTACTATGGAAACTAAGGTAGAGCCCAATGTAGTTGCAGAGAAAATAAAATGGCACAACAGGAGGGATGAGGCCTATGGTCTTCTGTGTCTGAGCATTTCAAGAGACCTCCTCTTCCATGTTGATGGATTGACATCACCTAATTAAGTGTGGGAGAAGATTGTAGAGATTTTTGGTAATACAGATGAGATGAGAGGACATCAAATCAGGAATGAGTTGATATGTTTGAGTAGCAGCAGCTTTGAATCCTTGCAACTCTATTTTTCCAAGTTTAAAGCCCTTAGTTTGCAGCTAAAATAGTGTGGAATTGAAAATAAGGAAGATAAACTAGTTTTTTACATACTCTCGAAGCTTAGCCCTAACTATTCAGTGTTTTTTTTTACCTTCCATGCCACCAATTTGACAACTCGAGCCTGAAAGATGCCTAAGCTTGCAGAGTTCATGGAATCCCTCACAGAGGAATAAGATAAGTTGGTGATGATGGGCACCATCAAACCTTCCAAAGACCAAGATCTGGTTGCTGGAGATTCAAGGGTGGATTCAAAAAGAATGAAAAAAGCTAAAAATCCACCTGAGAAAAAGAGAGACAAGAACAAGTCTCAAGAGGATCCCCAAGGCTCCAAGAAGAACTTCAAGAAGAAGAAGAACAAAGGAGAAATGAGCAAGTCTGCATACTGCAGTAAGGGCTATCATCCTGAGAGCTCCTTTATGAAGAAGAAAATTGACATGTTGACCCAACTCCTAGAGAAGAATAACATCTCCCTTCCTAATTGCTCAAATAAGAGGCAAGGAGGATCAAATTCAGAGGACAGAGAGAGAGTACATGCTTTGGTTGTTGGCACATCAAGCTTACCTAGCTTCATCATAGACTCTGGAGCTTCTAGACATATGGTTTCAACAAAAGAGGCATTCTCCTCTCTTGACATGTCAAAAGGTCCACCAATAGTTTTGGGAGATGACTCTTTCACTGACAGTTTGGGGAAAGGAAGGATTGATGTTGACCATGGTAAGTTCAATAGTGTGTTGTATGTTCTAGGTCTTGCCTCTAATCTCTTGTCAGTGTATCAAATGACTCACACAGGATCTCCAAAGAAGGTCATCTTCTCCCCTGATGATGTTGAAATCATAGAGATTTCGAATGGTAAAGTCATAGAAAAATGTGTTGTTGATCACACTTCAACGGTATACATGTTTTCCCATTTTCTACCCTACTCAAACCCCTCTGCTCTTCTAACTCATGATAATGAGGAAAGCAAGCTTTGGCATGAAATATTTGGCCATATTAACTACAAGTATCTTTCTGATTTGAGTGAGAAAGATATGGTCATAGGGTTACCAAAGATCATGTTTTCCAAAGGTGTCTGTCAAGGTTGCATCCTCGGAAAACACCCAGAGCACAAATTTGAGAGAGCTAGTCATGAGAGAACCTCTACACCTCTTGAGTTGATCCATAGTGATGTTGCTGGTCCATTTCCTCATATGTCCGTGATTCAAGTCAAATATGCACTGACTTTCATAAATTAATTTTCTAGGTATTGTTGGGTTTACTTCCTAAAGCATAAGTTTGAAGTTTTTGACCTCTTCAAAGTCTTTAAGGCTTTGGTTGAAAACCAGTCTGGGAGGAGACTCAAGATCCTCAGATATGAAAAAGGTGGAGAGAATGTCAAGTCTAAGTTCATTTAGTATTGTAAAGATGTAGGTATTCATATGCAGCATTCAATCCCTTACACACCACAGTAAAATGGTGTTTCTAAGAGAAAGAACAGGTCACTGAAGGAGATGGAAACCTATATGATGGAGGCTAAGACTTTGCTACCAAAGTTTTGGGCCGAAGCTATAAACTGTGCATCCTACATCTAGAATAGGATGCCTCATAAACAACTTGATGGTATGACTCGTTTCAAACCTTGGAGTGGGAACAAGCTAGATGTGACCCATTTCAGGATTTTTGGCTCAAAGGCTTGGGATAGAATTCCAACTGAAAAGGGAAAGGATTTGTAGCCCCAAAGCCAAGAGTGCCTATTTGTTGGGAATTCTAAAGATTCAAAAGGGTACAAGATGATCAAATTGAGCAGTAATGAATCTTTCATTGAAACAAGTGTTCATTTCCAAGAAGTAGCAGTTGAAGTTGGAGAGTCTTCTTCACCACCAGATCCATTGATTGTAAGTGGAGAGACTAATCAGTTTGTTGATTCTGATATGTCTGATAATGATGATTTTATTGCAGATACTGACAATCCTACAAGACCAAAATGGGCAGCAAATACCATTCATGTAGTTGGGGAACTAGCTAGAAATCCTAGTGACACTAGGAGGACTAGATCTCAGTTTGAGAGTGTCCTGTGTATGAAAGACCCTTTGTTTGTAGAGAAGTGCTATATGATGGTTGAATAAGACCCACATACATATGAATATGTAGCACATGATTCAAGATGGAAAACATCCATGAAATAATAATTCATCTTGATCCAGAAGAACACCACTTGGGAACTGGTTGATCTTCCCCCGGGGAGGAAGCTAGTTCAATGTAAGTGGGTTTTTAAGACTAAGTTTGTTGCTGATGGTTCACCTTTGAAATATAAGGAAATATTTGTAGCCAAGGGATACTCACAAGTACATGGTACTGACTACAATGAAACCTTTACACCAGTGGCAAATATGGACTCCATAAGGCTAGCTTTAGCCATTGCAGCTTCAAAGCAGTGGGATGTACATCACATGGATGTGAAGTGTGCTTTCCTAAATGGAGATATCACTGAAGATATTTACATGTAGCAACCTCAAGGTTTTGTTTCTAATCCATCTTTTGTGTGCATGTTAAAGAAATCATTGTATGGGCTCAAGCAAGCCCCTAGGGCTTGGTATGCCAAGATTGATGGCTTTATACTGTCATTGAGTTTTGTTCGATGTAAGTCTGACCCTAATGTTTATTTGAAGCTGATTCATGGTTCTTTGATTATTATTTTCTTATATGTGGATGACCTTCTGATTATAGGAAGTTCAAAGAAAGAGATTGCCTCCTTCAAGGATTCAATGAACCATGCATTTTCTATGACTAATTTGGGATTGTTGAGCCAATTCTTGGGTCTCGAAACTGCTCAATCCCAACATGGAGTCAAAGTACATCAATACAAGTATGTCTTAGATTTTCTAAACAATTTCAACATGAAATATTGCAATCCAAGCAAGACTCCCTTCCTTTCGGGAGTTAAGCTTGAAGAAGAAGGTTCTTCTCCTATGGTAAATAATACATTGTATAGGAAGTTGATTGGGTGTTTGCTTTATCTTACACACACTCAACCTAATCTATCTTATGTAGTTAGTCTGGCTTCAAGATAGATGGATCAGCCTCATGAGATCCATTAACGAGCAGCCAAAAGGATCCTTAATTTTGTTCAAGGAACAAGAACTCGTGAGATCTTCTACAAAGCTAAATTTGATCTTGATTTGATTGGGTTTACTGATAGTGATTGGGAAGGTGATAGCACAGCTCTAAAGTCAACATCAAGATATGTGTTCATGTTTGCAAAAGGACCAATCAGCTGGTCAAACAAGAAGCAGAGTGCCATAGCACTCTCATCTACAGAAGCAGAGTATAGAGGAGTTGTAAATGCAACAACTCAATGTTTGTGGTTGCAGGGAATACTTGGTGAATGTGGCTTCGGATTAGAGTTTTAAACTATTATCTATTGTGATAATCAGAGCACCATTCGAATCTGCAATGATCCAGTTTAGAGACAGTGAACCAAACACATTGAGATCCATATGCACTACATCAGACAGCTTGTGCATGATGGCACCATTCACCTACTCTTCTATTCATCTTCAGAACAAGTAGCAGACATCTTCACCAAAGTTTTTTGTGATAAGACATTCAGCAATCTCAAATAAATGCTGGGGATTTTTGATCATGCTGTGAAGAATAATTGATGACAAGATTTTCAAATTTTGTTTTATTGTCCATGTTTAATGGAGGATTTTCCCACTGGGTTTTTACCTCTTTCCTTGGTTGAATGGACAAGCAATATGTAAAGGGTGACTGAGCCTTGTTGCTAGGCCCTATAGTTTTCTAATATTTACTCATAAATTCATGCTTAAGGGGGGTTTTTAGAATAATCAACCCATAGTTACCTACCTTAGATGTTAATTAATTCATTTTTATCTTATTAGCTAGTCTCCTAGATTCCACTCTTTGCTAGTTGCCTTCTACATGTCATAGAAGTCAACATTTGCTAAAAATGAGTCATGGAGCACTTGGGAAACCTTTTGGAAATCATATTTATCATGTTTTCTTTATTCTAAATCCTTCAAAGCACATATCTGTTTTTTTCTGCAAAGCTCCCTGTTTTATTGAGAATTAAGGAAAAAGGGAAAGCAAGACTAGGTGTAGTTGAATTTTTTTTTTCCCACATCATCCTACATCCTTTTATATTAATAAAAGCATGTATGAGTTGTCTTTCCATCCCTTATTATCTTTCCTACTTGACTTTGCCAATTTGTGAGCCTCTAAGTGGATTTGGAAACTGCTTTATGAACCTATGGGGGATTTGACTAGATTTAGTAAGCCTACTTTTTGACTATTTCGAATGGCATCCTTATGCATTAAAATATCTCATGTAATTATATATTGTAGTAGCCTATGAATTCACAAGGTTGGATATTGTACACTTATTTAATACAGATTAGTGTTATTCTCCAATTTCTGTCTCCTTTGATGGTAATTTTGCATGTTTGATTAGCAATTTTTGTGAATGTAATTGTTCTATCACTTGGGTTCAACTTCGACAAGATAGTTAGTTTGCTTAAAATTTGAGTGATTGTTAAGAAATAGTTTCATTTACATAGTTTAGTTTTCTTTTATACCAAGCATTTCTTTCTAGAATAATGATTTCTTTTTATTGCAATTTCAATTTTCGCTCACAGGTTAGAATATCATAGAGTTAGCTTTTGAAATCGCATTGAATATTTTCAAGTTACTAGGTTAGGTTATCCTAGGATAATTTAGGCTTCAACCCTGCACATATAGAGTTTTCATCTCACAAGATACCTTCCCAGGTTGACAATTAAGTTTTGAATTAGATAACATATATTTTCACCAACATTTTGGCGTCGTTGCCGGGAAGGTGCTAAAAGGATTTAAGTCTAGGTAGATAGGTTGGTTATACATTACACAACAAGGGGGAGGGGAGAATGATAAGACGAGAGGTAAGAACCTGCCCATCCACTATAGTGGGGTTCCCCAAAGCATTGTTTTTTCTTTTTGCAAGTGTGTTTTAATTTCTTCAAACTTCTTTTGGCAAGTGTGTTTCACAAAGTGTGCTTATTTTATCTTATCTTTTTTTACTTTTTGCAAGTTTCACTTCTTGCAAAAGAGTGTTTACATTTTTATTTATTTCTCTTGTGTGCACTTTTCTTTCTGCAAACATAGGTAGCTTACTTTCTTGCAATTTACTCTTATACAAATGTGCTATCTTTTCAGCAAGCTTAGGTGTGTTTACTTTCCAAAAGTTAATTTCATGTAGGTGTTTTTTTGGGTTGGAGTCTAGGTAGATAGGTTGGTTTTACATTACACAACAAGGGGGAGGAGAGAACGATAAGACGAGAGGTAAGAACCTGCACATCCACTATAGTGGGGTGCCCCAAACCATTATTGTTCCTTTTTGCAAGTGTGTTTCAATTTCTTCAAAATTCTTTTCGCAAGTGTGTTTCACAAAGTGTGCTTATTTTCTCTTATATTTTTTTACTTTTTGCAAGTTTCAGTTCATGCAAAAGAGTGTTTAATTTTTTATTTACTTCTCTTGGGTGCACTTTTCTTTCTGCAAACATAGGTAGCTTACTTTCTTGCAATTTACTCTTATACAAATGTGTTATCTTTTCAGCAAGCTTAGGTTTGTTTACTTTCCACAAGTTAATTTCATGTAGGTGTTTTATTTTATAAAAGTGTGGTGTGTTTAATTTGCAAATTTGTTTTAGTAGTATATAGTCTTTCAAAAACACATAAATATTTTTTGGGTGCTATAAGAACCCCAACCACTAACCATGTGTGAAGCGGGACATACCAACCAACAAAATGGACTCAAAGGTGTTTATTAGTATGAGAGAACTCTCTCAAATCCTAGCAGCGGTTGGGAATTCTTCTTATCAGGTAGAACACATCCTGATACCAGTTAAGAGTTTATCTACCTCTCCTGACACAACAAACATACCAAAGTCCCAGGATCCACATAAAGATGTTCCTTGCCAAATTGTAGAGGAAATTTACAACTTGGGAACTACATCCGAATGAGAGAAACCGAAAATTAAAGAGTTCTCTACATGCAAGCTGACAGATCCATCTTGTGCTCAAGAAATTGAACATTCAAAAGAAGAGGACCTGCATGGCCCAAGGAAGGAATGTGGGTACCATGACTACATCGAAATATGGTTCCAAGAGGTAACCAAACCACAATACCATTCCTTCATTCGACACCTTCTGATGCAAAGAAAAGTAAGTTAGTTGAACTTCCACATTCAGGTAATCACTGCAACAAGCTTTTCATATGTGGAAAAGGTATAAGTTTTATACTGATCCACACTTGGTTTCATTGGAAGTGTTCATATACTCAAATAAAAATGTTTTCTTTCTTCCTAGGGTAGGAAAATGTGTATATAAATAAAATGTTGCATTCTTAGTTTAGGGAATAAAGCAACTTCATTTTGTTGTTTTCTTTTTTAAATAAAAGAACTAAGAAAAAGATAATGCCAAAGACTAAACCGAAACAATTTTCCATCATGATTTCTTTTCATACATGCATATTTTTGAATGTAACAACTGCTCAAGACCAATTTTGAATTCCATGGGGATTTGTCATAAGTTTAAAAGTCTATCCAAAACCTAGAGGTTACTTGTACATCCTAGCTTCATTATCAGAGTCTGTTATTTAAGCATCTATACTACATTGTAGCATAAGGGTGAATGAAATTCCTAGTCTGTGAGGGAACACTACTATAACTCTAGATGAAAAGACAAATTTTGGGACTAGAAACACCTTTCACTCATTATCTTATGGATTCATCCACTTTACACTAAATCCATCAACTGTGTGTATCCTTGATTTAATAGATTCCTCTTGCAGCCTTTATTTTGGTTTCATGATAATAAAAAAGAGAAGACTAGTTTTCCTCCAACCCATATACCATCCCACCTTGTAGCCTGGTTCCTTCATAGGAAAATCTATTTGTCAAATATCTATAGGGAGTGGAAACATTGAGACAAGAGCCTCTAATAGAAAACGGGTTTAAGAGGTTGACCCACCGGGGTATTGAACAGGATCGCTGGAAGCGGGTACCGACATGTGGTATGACCAGGTAAACCTGATGGGGTACTGAACATGCCCGACTGAAAGAGGGGAATCTGCCTAGGGAGGATAGCTTGTTAAAAAAGAGAAAGAAAAAGAGTCTAAAAAAAGGGAGGAAAAAATATGAAAATGACTCTGTGATAATAAAGGTTGTTGTGGGTCTACTGGAGGAAGGTATGCATGGTTGATCTAAAGAAAATGAACTCCATCAATCTGCCATTTGAGAATGTTTGTAAGTTGCACTTAAGACCTTGTTGTCTAATTCATACTATACCTAGGATGCCACTATCCTAGAAGTGGGACCCATAAACTTAGGAGCTTAATGAACTAGAAATGCAAACTCTATCCATAATTACTTGAATGGTGATAAATATTTGAGAAGTAGCAAGGATGATTGGTTTCCTATAGGCTTTACAGACTATATATACTCCCATATTTTCCATTTCAGAGACATGAGGAAAATCCCTTATCGTAGGTTATATGTGGACTTCGTTAGCATAAAATGATGAATTTTCATGTATTGTATAATCTTCCTTAGTATGATATTACCTTCTAAGTGTTGTTGATCAAGAGTGTTAACATAAGAGAACACAACCTAGTCTTAATTCGTTCATGGCTCAAGAACGTGCCATACCTTCGGCCTGGGGGAGAGAGAGTCTCAGTTTATATGGTCTTCATAAGCATGAATTATTACTAGTTGGCGAAATTGTATGTATTAAGAAATCTTAAATAATATGAAGTCATTTTGGTCATCTCATAACATAACATTTTTTTTCTAAGTTCTAGTTTTCATGCAGTAATAAAGTTGGCTTAGTTTTGTTGAAGATTTCCTATAAACTATTGATGATTAAACAAAATTTTTGAATAAATGAAAGACCACTTCCAATTCATTCATGGCATGCAGGCGTGCCATACCTTTGGTCTGGGGGAGTGTTGGGCTCCAGAATTGTCTTTTATAATGATGTTATTTACATTAAGTTTCCATCCTATCTACCCTGATTTAACACATATGTGATCAATAAGGCTATATTTTACTTTGTTTTATTAATTAAAATATCGTAAATGTAAAGTGAGCCTAATATGTTATTTTTAATGAATTAAATGCAATATTGTGCAAATCATAAGCATTTTGGTACTCTGTTCGGTCCCTCATCCTACCTTTTTCTAGTCCTAAGTTCCGCACTGAGTTTGATGGCATGTTTCAATATGGGGTTATTGGGTTCATTTATCTTTGTCTTTTGTCTCTCGTTGATCCTATTATCTTCCTATTCTTTCTAGTTCTTGTTGATCCTGCATGTACACATTGGAAACATAAAGTGGAAATAAGTTTTAAACATTGATTTAAATAAGAAAATAAAAGTATTAAAGATTAAAACAATTAAATATTGAAACAATTGTTTAACTTTAAATCACTTTTCAAACCCACTCATATACAAATTAAACACAATTCATATAATACTCATTAAAACAAAAGTGAAATATGATATGTATTTCATTAATTATTTAAAGTACATGTTTACATGGCCAAAGTTCCTTTAATTCCTTTGAATACAGTGTTGGTTATTAAATAGAAAATGTCATATATATATTCCTTCTAAAACATAAAACGACTTGTTTAAAAAACCTCACCTTGAATTATATGTATTCCTTCTAAAACATAAAACGACTTGAAAAAATAAATTGTTTTCCATCACATGCCATTTCATACTTTGCTTTTCTTTGTATAACTAACAGACTTTTTTTATGTCCAGGCTGTGAAAATTGACTCGCGTATCATAAGGATGAGAAGGAGCAATTTTGGGAGAATCATGTGCTAAATTAAATATAACTTAGAAATAATTTGAACATATAACACAACAATTAAATCATGCAACAACTCAGCACAAATTCATCCGAGGATCTCCAAAATTCATTGTGCAACAGTTGCCAAAATAATGTTAAACCTAGATTTTTAGCAGTCAATATTCCTAGACTTCCATATTGTTCCTTGATTTTCATGCATGTGGGAGAATATATATCCAAATGGACTAATGGTTTTGAAGAAAACCTATCCAGCTACAAAACCCAGAATTTGTTTCTCCAGAATCGCAACCATCTGAGGTTTATCGAAGGGGCAATTTGGCAACTTTTGTCAAATGTACGTTTTCTGAGTTGTTGAACGAGTTTATGAGTTGGGTGACTGATCATATCAATTTTTCCATGGATTTTTATGTATAAATAGAGCCCCATATGGCTGAAAAAAAGGGGATATAGGAGTGGAATTGTCATTGTAGCTATTACCATTGTTGCTCGCGTTTTTGCCGAAGCTCTGTAATCCGATTTTATTTTGCAATAGAAGTTGGTTCTTACATGTTATGATCATTTAGAAGATAATTTAGCTGAAGGCTGTGACTCTGGGGGGGGCACTAGAGGATGCACATTGTATGTGTTTGTGTTTCGGATTGATTCCATCCTCTGTCAGTTAAGTAATTGCATTTTGTGTTACGGTTTCTTTTTGTCAAGATCAACTATAGATAAGTGCTTGTATGTCTACATATTAAATCATATAAATTTGTATAATTCTGAAAACACAAAGCTTTTCCCTTTATTTTCACCATCTCTATTTTATTATATTGCATTTTCCCCTTTCTGTATTCATAGATCAAAATTACATTTCAGTTTCCGTAACTAACCATTTGATGTCATAACATTTATTTACTGTTGTTTGTATTTTATTTCATATGATTTATAGAAATTGCATTTGGCATAGTTAGATGGTAGCATCGCGTCTTGTTTTTTCACTGTTCATTGTCATTTATTTCGTTCGATTGCTATAGGGTTTCACTTCATTTCAGAATTGTGTTTGTAGACAGAAGTAGAATTGAATTTCAAAGTCTCAATAGCTAGAATGTTTTACTTTATTTCATTTTCCTTAAGTAGATGACTGAACTGTGTTTTACACCTTTGCTATTCATTGAAGTTGCTCTTGTATGATTGCTTGCCTTAAGAATTGGATTTGTAAAGAAAGAGGGCTGAATTTCATAGTTTAGACACTTAGATTCGAAGTAATTTCTATTTTAGTTTAGCAACTAAATTCTGTCTTGTAGATTAGTCTTTGTTTTTCAGCAACAATAGGAATCCTTTTCAAATTTGCCAAGTAAAAATTAGATCATTTGCTTATGATTAGTTTTACTATTTTGCAAATATATTTTATTGCTTTAGGGTGATTCCATGAAGATGGGTAACACGTTTTGGCCAAATTTGGTGATGAAAACCTGATTTTTTACTCATGTGCTAGATAGAAGCCCTCAAAACGCATATATACCATGTGAATTTTGACTTGCAGTAAAAAAAAAAATTGTAGAATATTATGTTGGCTTCATAGTGATATTTTTAAA
>LPNX010897669.1:8824-120334 GCA_001517045.1 Pseudotsuga menziesii
ACTTGATGCAACACAATACATGAGGACATAGATAGGAATTAATGCAACAAAATGTCCTAAATTGATACCACACAAGTCCCTAACTTGATACAACATAAGTCTGAGAGAATGACTCATGATGTTGTACAAACAACAAGAAAGGAGAATTGAAGTTGATCAATCCAAGGTAGCTATCATTAGAAATTTACCCCAACTAGTCAAACAAAGGGATTCTCTCGGATTCTTAGGACAAATAGGATACTAAAGAAGGTTCATATAAGGGTTCAATAAAGTATCACCCCCCTGTATTTTCACTATTGACCAAATATACATATTTCAAATGGACTGATTAGTGCATGGCAGCATTTGATTAGCTCGAAGAGAAAACTACTATTAGTCCTGTATTCCAAATCCTGAAATGGAATATACCTTTTAACATTCACTCTGATGCTTCTAACATAACCATTGGTGTATTTTTAGGACAAAGGAGGAAAAGAGGACCTACAACATCTATTATATTAGTAATAACTTAGCAGGAGTAGAGCTCAGGCTACACGTTACTAAGAAATAATTCCTATCTATTTTCCATTCCATCAACAAATTCTAACACTATATAAAAAAGGTATCTAGTTTTTGTGTTGACCCACCACCCAACAATAAGGTACCTAATGAACAAACCTCATACAAGTGCCAAATTTATAAGATTGATACTTTCTTTACTGGAATTTGATTTGGCAATTCTAGATAAACCAGGAAAACACAATGTAGTGGTAGATTCTCTATCAAAACCAACCCATGTTCATGATAAGGAATTAGTAGAAGATATGTTCCCAAATAAAAACATGTTTTCAATATCACTGGAGAGCCCATCGTTTGCTGACATTTCCAAATACCCATATTTTGGTAAATTTCCATGACATTATGATGATAGAAAAAGATGAAAAATAATCAGAAAGATTGCAACTTACAACTAGATTCAAGGGTTCCTTTTTAAGAAAGGGACACAATAAATATTATGGATATGTGTAAGGAAATATGGAGTACATGATATACTTCATGCTACTCATAATGAACCATGTGGAGGACACTATGCACCAGAAAGGACATCCCATAAGATACTCCAAACTGGGTGCTATTGGCATACACTCCACAAGGACGCTCAAGAGTATGTGTCACACTATGATGACTGCCATAGGATGGGTAAACCCACACAAAAGTATGAAGTTCCTCTTCAACCTAAAATATCATTAGATCCATTTGATAAATGGGGATTTGAATTCGTGGGACCACTTAAGACACCTTCCAACAAAAATAAATATATCATGGTAAGTATAGAATACCTCACCCAATGGGTAGAAGTTAAAGATATTGCTAAATATTATGAGAATAGTGTGTCAAATTTTTTCATAGAACAAGTATTCACCATATTTGGGGTCCCAAGAGAATTTTTCTCTAATAAAGGAACACAGTTCGAATCCAATATCATTGAAGAGCTATTGGGAAGGAACAAAAAAAATACATACATTCTTCCTCCTATCACCCACAAGTAAATGGACAAGTGGAAGTCACAAACAGGGAGTTAGAGAAATTTTAACCAAAAGAGTCGAGTTACATAAAATAGATTGGGAAGATAGACTGAATGTAGTTTGGAACTACAATACAACATGGAATACAACCATTGGATTTATTCTCAATTAAATGATATATGGAAAAAATGTTGTGTTACCCTTTGAGATTGAGATCAAAACATTGATAAAAACTACTAAACACAACACAAAAAATTTCCAAGATTAAAAAATAATGAATTCTACAATTAAATTAGTTAGATGAATATATAAAAAAACCTTTTTCACACACTGAAATGCTACAACAATAGAGGAAACAATTGTATGATATGAACATAAGGAAAAATAAATTCAAAGAAGGATGTTGGGAATTATTATATCACTCTAGAGTCCAGAAGTTCAAAGGAATATAACTTTTATCACCAAATAGACACCATATATGATAATGGATCAGTCAAGATAAGAACAATATGTTAGGATTATTAATCCTCCCTTGTTCATACTTTATATTATATCAATTATCCTAACTTAGGAACCTCAATTAATTAATTGGGTCCACTAGTACAATTGGGTCCATTTGGCCCAATTGGGACACATGTACCGGTCATTGAAGTGTGGGGAATACTACTAGGGTTTAACTGCCACTTAATTCATGTGCATTCATCAGCTAGGGTTCCTCCTAGACCAATCCCTACATTTTAGGAGCCACTGGGAGTCCTGGAACCAGCCTACTTTAGTTAATTGGTGTTAGTACTAGTTAGTCTTAGTTAGCCCCTAGTTACAATCAGTTACTTCTCTATCAGTTAAGCTAGTGCTACCAATGCATGGATAATGCATGGGTGCATGGGGAGGAGCTCTTTTCCTACCTACCACACTCAGTAGCACTGAGTTAACTAGTTGGTACTACTTGTTGGAGTTATTGGTCATCAGGGAGTTGTCTATTTAGACTCTGATATTGATTGGGAGACCTTGAGTTAGAGATTCAGTTAGATACAATCATATCCACTTGGAGAATTCGAATTCATTTCCCATGCATTCGAATTCTACCTATGTAAACTATTGTAACACCAGATATTATCAAGATGAATATACTGTAAATTCCTGAGGAATACTTGTCCGTTTCCTATGTGGTTTGCTTTTCTTAGTTTGTATTTTTCATTCTCCATTCAATTGCTGCAAACATTATCAGAACTCTTCGCTTGAAGATATAAATGGCATTAAAATTCTAATATGGTATCAGATCCTTCTCAGGAAGGTTTCATGCTTGTTTCTCCCCATCGAACATTAGAAGCAACTGGGTTTCCACAAAATCCCCCTATGAAAATTTGGTAGCTCTGGATTCATTCAGAGTAGTGGAGAGGGCGTGATGGACCCTGAAAACATGTTCATGCTGGGAGGAAAAGAATGATTCTAACCATTCATAGGTTTTAGTCTGTTATTACTGTGAAATTTACAGGTGCTACGTAGCTTGATAGAAGTATTTGCAGTCTTCCAGCTGGAGCAATTATGAGTTCTCAAATGCCTGAACAATACATCCTCATAACTTCCAATTACCTTTATTGGAGGATTGATATGCAGCTGGCCTTGCACAAGCATGGCTACCAAAGGATTCTACATGGATGGGAGGATGAGCCTCATCAGCCAGTAGAGCGGAACAAGTTCCTAAACCGTTGTGATGAAGCATTTAGGTACTTATGTACTTATATTTCCAGAGATCTCCTCTTTCATCTATAAGGATTGACGGCTCCCAGAGAATCCTAGGAGAATCTTGATAGCTTTTTTAAGAAATAAGATGAGCTTCAGGGACACATTCCGGAGAATGAGTTGGTACCTTTACATTCAGCAGTTTCGAGATTATTGAGCAATTCTTCTCCAAATTCAAGTCTCTAGTGGTCCAATGCAGACAGTATGGGATAGAGCAGAAGGATGAGCAAGATGTCCTTTCCAAACTTAGCAAACTACACCCTTATTACTCTATATATGTATCTATGTTTCATTCCAAGCGGGAAATCTTTCCTAATTTGAAAATTCCATATTTAGATTCTTTTTTCAAGTCCTTAATTAAGGAGGAAAACAAATTGACTCGAATAGGAGTCATCCAGACCTCCAAAGATCAAGTTCTCTTAGTTACCGACTCTTCCAAAGTGCAAGAAAAGGGGAAAATCAAATAATAAGGATCCAAAGGTAACTGATTCGAAGCCTAAACAAAATCAGCAAGCTTCCGAAAGGGCCTTCGGCTCTAAGAAGAAGAAATTTGGGAAAACATTATGTAACTATTGTGAAAAAAGGTATCACCTTGAAGATCATTGTATGAGGAAGGAACTTGATGAAATGTCTACTCTTCTCAAGCAGCATAACATTCAAAGAGAAAAACAGTCTGATAATGGACATGAAAGATGTCATGCTTTGAAAGCAGGACCACCTCGGTCTACAGCCTATTTGATTGATTCTGGAGCCTCCAACCACATGGTTGCCTCCAAGGATCTCTTCTCCTCTCTCAATTTCAAAGAAGGGCCCACTGTTCACATGGGAGATTGTTGTAAAGGAAATTTTCCTATGGCTAGGGTCTAAGAGGCTATCAATGTACTGGGGTTGAAAGAGAGATGCAAATGGTTCTGCAAGTATATATATAACCAAGTTCAGATATTAGAATGGTTCATACATCCAAATGAAGGTTGATCCAAGACGCCCTTCAATATTCTTCTTTGTCCTCTCACTCCTCTTGCTCCAAGAGACATGCAAAACAAATTATACCTTCATCAAACCATTATGACCACATATAAAGCAATGATAATCAAATAAACATGAAATAATGATCTAACTAACATCATCATTTGATCATAAACAAAGATTCAATCACAAATTGAACAATAATTGGGAACAAGAAGGCCATCACATCTTTATTAATCTTGAAAACAAGTACAAATATACCTTCTCTTTAAGTTGGGCACTTCACAAAACCTTGATTTGGTTCTACTACTTTTCTTCTCCAAGGAACTCAGCCTCCAAGCTCTGTAACACAAGGAGAAAGATTCTAGGGAAAAGGTGGGGAAAAGAGAGTCCCAATTCATCTAGCATGACAATGCAAAAGTTCAAGTCTTCTCTCATGGACCTCTCTACCTCTATTTATATTCTTTATTAAGAGATAGGGTCGAAGACAAAGTAGTTACAACTAAAGGAGTCAACTGCATAACTACCCAAACTACCCAAATTTTGAAAAACATATTTTTTTGACATTTTCAAGAGGAATACGTGGGTTGCGGAGACAACAGTCATGTATGCAGGAGGTATATGTGGGTTGAAATGTAAATAGTCACATATTTAGGGCATAAATGGGTATTATATATAGCAATTCATGTACCATCCGTGGGTTTCCTTAAAGAAACTCGTGTATGCATATAAAATATCTGTTTTAGGGTACTTCTTGGCATTTTCAGACTTTGGTGTATTCTGAAAAGTTTTATCTAACTCAAATATCTTTGCAACGATGCAAAGATGAGGTCAAACAGAGTTACACAATTGAAGATATGGGTCCTCCAATATAGGTGTTTTTTCAGTGACTTTCATGAAGTGTCGACATGCGATGAAATCATGGGAAAGTGGTCATAGGAAGAGATGTATCATTTTGAGCTATAACCGATTCCCCCTAATGTATGAGATTAGAGGGGAAGATGATAGACAAAATACATTATAAGGGAAACAATTGAGTATGGAGAGAGCAGAGAATCCAAGATCGAAAGGCTCGAACAAAGGTACCTGAAAGAGAGATAAATATCAGAAAAAACCGATCTCTGGGGCATACAAGTCCATATACAAATCATTTCCATAAAGATACAGGTGGATCCAACATATGTATAACTGATGAAAATATCATGGTCGCTCAATATGCAAAAAGACGCCATATCAAATCTAAAGGAGTCATGGCCACAAATGAACAAGGTGGATCCATACTCAACAATCGATCATAGCCACAAAAATACAAGGTGGATCTATTCTCAGCAAAATGTCATATAAAGTGTAACAAAGTCTTGCGCAACTTGGGAAATAGCAAAAATGATGATGTTATTATCATCTCAAGGTATTCAATCCAAACCTCCCAAAAGGTAGGAATCCTAACCATGTGAATAAAGGAGTTGAAGTCGAACATGGAGGAAAATGTTTGATTACCAGTCAATAATGAGAACCATTAACAAACATGAGGGAAACCACCATTAATGAAAAAGTCCCCAAGGTACCTAGTACATTCGAACAAGTGTGAATACAAGGACTTGAATTTGAACACTTGAAGAATCCGTCAAGTAGGAGACATTAAGATATTCCCACTACCCAATAGCGAGGGAAATTGCCACTGATGACAGTAATCCCCAAATTACTCTCATAAAAATCTAAATATCATTCCCAGAGAAAGATGTGTTGCACTCGATAGGAAGAGATCCATTGGAAAGAAGGAATTAAGGCATCCTTCATCATCCAACATGAGGTAAATCAAAGACTAATTGGATCTGGAATTGGTATAGAATTTCACGACAAGGACCACCGAAGATAGGATATAATGAACTAATACTAGGGAATGAACAACAAAAAAGGTCAAGACAACTACAAAATGGATGACAAAGGTTTAATCCTTGAACACTGAGCATGACACAAAAGTGACTTAGGCAACTTTTGACACAAAAAGACCGACGAAAAAAATCTACAAAGTATGAGAAATTGATAGATTCCCCATATCATTGGAAAAGAAACTAACTGGAGGAGTAAGAAACTCTAAATCAGGATAAGGTCAAAATACTAGGACCCAACTGTTGATAGACTCAAAAATAATTCTTTGTTCAAGGAAACAAGACTTGCCGCGATGACGTAAAAAACATGTGAATGAACTTCCCTTCTCCTCTTTCTTGTAAAGGTTTAATGAGTCCAAGAAAGAAAAATGGGGACCTTCTTCATTTTTGGAAAGCTCGAAGAAGAGATAGAAGAATGCTTGATAAAGCACTGATTCATGGATTTTACGATCCCGAACTAGTACATGCTCGATGATGTTTTCATAGTTTAGAGAGTCTAAAAACTCCAAAGAAGACTCCAGGGGGGTGCTTTTTCGTCCAATTTAGTCTCTTGAGGTTGGAAAAGTATAAAACAAACCACAAAAGGACTATCTTAGCTTCCAAAGAAGTAAGGAGCACCTTTTTAAATTACCACCTACCTAATGCTCCTTCAAAAGTGTTGGAGACATTTATCATCATACACACTTTTTTGGTCAAATTGACCTAGTTAAACCACTATCCTAAGTATAATTGAAATTAATTGACATTAGTGGAGCATTAATTGCCATCATCTAGTCACACCCATGCCTTCCTATAGTCAAGGAGGCTAACTGGAGCACTCCGGGGGTGATCTGAGTGACATTAATGCACCTAATTGCTAACTGGTGGTTACAATTAGTTCAACCAGTCAGTCATTAGAGGAAATTTGAGGTCTAAAATGGGCCTCCTAAGGAAAATAATAAAATAATATTTAAAATAATAAAATAATAGTTATTAGTTTTGGAGGAAGAATGAAAAAACTGCTTTTTGTGTTTGTATTTTCGACATATCTTCCTGTGTTTTTACTCAAATTATGAGCGGGAGAGATTGTTAGATGTGAAATCTAATTATGCATCCAACAAGTACCGACACTACATACTTTTGACAGACCCTGCTACCCTAAAAACAAGAAATACCTGATAAAACATGAAGATGACATCATCATCACATTTTTTCAGGTATTTCTTGTTTTTGGGGTAGCAGGGTTTGTCAAAAGTATGCAGTGTGGGTACTCGTTAGATTCATAATTAAATTCCGCATCTAACGAGCTCTCCGTCTTTAAATTTGAGTAAAAACACAAGGAGATATGTCAAAAATACGAACAAAAAAAGTAGTTTTCTTTTATGACAAATATGTCAATTCAACCATTATGGTTGACTCATTTTATTGAAATTCTATTGGTTTTTGAATTCCAAATCACAATTTATTGTTGGCACGTTTTCTTATAAGGCCCATTTTAGACCCCAAATTTCCTCTAATGTAAGGCACCTCATGTCCTTAAATATATTATTTAATGATTATTTATTATTATTTAATGATCTGGAGTCAACAAGGCGCCTCCACCAACTTCTGATGGTCAGTTCAACTTCAGTTAACTTCATTGGGGTTCATTGAAGTCATGAAGCACTAGCACTTGATGGTTGGCTTTCTATGACATGTGTTTGATCTCCTTCAGTTGAGATTCAGTCATTTGTTGCACTCCGACTTCAGTTAGGGTTTGGTGAGTCAATTAGGGTTTTGGTCAAGTGGTTAACTGAGTGTGATTGAATGTCTAAGATTTAGTTAAGCTAGACTCACTCACTGAATTCAAATTGTCTCTTTAGGTATTCGAATTCTTTGTGGAGTTAAGCTATTGCTTGACATTGGTATTGTAACCATTCATTGTTTATTAAATATAGAGAGAGGAAACCAATTTCGGTTCCGATTAATACCAATTCATGAGTATTTGTTAATTATTCTTTGATGATTTTTATTCCTATTTCCTAGATCATGTGCAAGAATTAATATGGTATTAGAGCATACGGCAAGACGAAGATCAATCTCTCAGAAACAAGATTTTAGACAGATTTCTCCATGAAAAGTGAGCAATAGATCAAAATTCCAGTACTGCACCAAAAGCCAAGGCTTACCACTCAATATCCCAAGTAAAGAACTTGTTGATCAATCTTGCTTGATTGACTATGCTGGGTGTGATGAAAGCCTAGAATGTGCAGGTTGTCCGACCTTATTTTTCCCTTTCTGTTTTGATTTTCAGGTTTCTACAGGTGAAGCATTCGCTACAGCATATCTAGATGGCCTCCTCAGTACCTCTGTTGACTCCATACAATTTCCACACATGGAAAATTAAAATGGAGGTTCAACTACTTTCCAAAGGACTCCATAGAGTCGCCATGGACACTGAAGTTGAGCCTGGATCCACCATAGAAAAATCAAGATTCTTGAACAAGAAGGATGAAGCCTTCGGTTTCTTGTGCCTCTCTATTTCTGATGACCTTCTCTTCCATCTTACGGATCTTAAGACACTGAAACAAATATGGGACAAATTGGAATCTTTATACGGAAAGCATGATGACTTGAGAGTTTACCAACTCGAAAATGAACTCATGTCTCTCCAACCTTCCAATTTAGAGACTCTGAATGATTTCTTTACAAAGTTCAAGTATATTGTTTTACTCTTGAAGAAATGCAAATTGGAGAAGGAGGATGATTAGCTCATCCTAGCCATCCTCTCCAAACTCAGGGCTGATTATTCAGTTTTTGTTTCTACATTCCGTGTGGGGAAGCTCACAACCCCCAGATGGAAGATGCCTACACTCAATGCCTTCAATGAGTCCCTAACTAATGAACATGACAAACTTGTCCAGATGGGGATCATCTGATCTTCCTGTGATCAAGCCCTCCATGTCTCAGGGCCCAAATATGTGAAGGGTAAAGGAAAGCAGCAGAAAAATCAGAAAACTAAATTTGATGCTCCCAATCCTAGAGTTGAAAATCAACAGCATGATGAATCTTCCGGCTCAAGGAAGAACAAAGGAAAAGGGCACAATGGGAAAGAAAAAGTCAGGTGTTCTTACTGCGGGAAGGGTTTTCACCCTGAACATGCCTGCATGAAGAAAAATCTTGATGAAGCAACCTCTCTCCTTGAGAGGAATCACATCAATCTTTTGGAGAGCTTTTGGAGAAGAGATCACCAAGATCGGGAACCACAGCATGAGAAAGGTCATGCCCTCATGGCAAGCACTTCGAAGTCCAAAGGATTGTTGATTGATAGTAGAGATTAGAATCACATGATGGCTGAAAAAGAATCCTTTTCATCCTTGGAGATCGGCAAATCCATTCCCATCCACATGGGAGATGACTCCACCATCATTTCCGAAGGACAAGGTACTGTAGATCTAGAAAATGTTTTTTTTTCTAAATTTTTGTATGTACCATCTCTAGCAGAAAATCTGCTTAGTGTCTATCATATGAAACATACAGGAATGCCTAAGAGAGTCTCTTTCATCCCAAATGATGTTGAGATAACAGAAATTGCATCCGGGAAACTCATTGCAAAAGGCCTTGCAAATCATCATGCAAAAGCCTATGAGTTCTCTCACTATGTTGCGGATGCAAATCCCACCGCTCTGCTAACTCATGGAAATGAGGTTAGTAGGCTGTGGCATGAAAGGTTTGGCCATCTCAATTTCAAATATTTGCAGCAATTACAGAAAAAATCCATGGTTGAATGCCTCCCGGTCATCAAGGCAACCATGGGAGTCTGCAAGGGCTGTGTGATTGGAAAACACCCTGAGGACAAGTTCGATCGGGGGAAGGCAAAACGAGCTACAAGCATATTGGGGTTGATACATTCCGATATCAGTGGTACAATTCCTATCACATCCATGAATGGATCAAGGTACCTCCTTACCTTTATTGATGATTTTTCAAGGTATACATGGGTTTTCTTTCTCAAAAAGAAATCAGAGGTATGTGAAATTTTTTCTAAATTGAAGGCCTTGATCGAAAATGCCTCTGGGATTAAGATCAAGATATTGAGATCTGATAATGGAAGGGAGTATGTCAGTAATGAGTTTCTGTACATATGCTCCCAAAGTGGTATTCAGGTCCAGCATTCAATTCCCTACACTCCCCAGCAGAACGAAGTAGCGGAAAGGAAGAACTGGTCTGTCAAAGAGATGACCACCTATATGTTGGAGTCAAAAAGCTTGCTGCAAATTTGTGGGCTGAATCCATGCATGCTGTAGAATACATTTAGAACAGGGTGCCACATTCATCAGTGAAAGGAAAGACTCCTTTTGAAGCATACTTCGAACACAATCCAGATGTGTTGAACCTACGGGTGTTTGGGTCCACTGCATGGGCCTGGATTCCGCTTGATAAAAGAAGGGCTTTGCAACCGCAGAGCATAGAATGTCTATTTATTGGGTATCTTGATGAATCTAAAGGATTCAAGCTGCTAGATATCAAGACCAAACAGATCATCATCGATTGAAGTGTCAAGTGTAGAAATTCAGGCCAGCAATAGATTGATTTCACTCACAGCAATTTACAATTGATCATGTAAAATTGTCAACAATGGAGACTGAATATGGAGCTGTAACACAAAATTATATTAACTCAATGTAAAATATCCAAACCTATAATAACATAGGTTGCTGAATATATAGAATACATCAATAGGTTGAATGCATAAGGAGGCATCCAAAACTAGCATAAAGCAGGCTTACCCAAAATAGGCAAATCACCCATAGGTGTAAAAAGCTGATCCCAAATCTGTCATGAGGCTCACGAATTGGAAAGGGTGCATGGGAAAGCTAATGAGTGGTGGAATGGCAACTCATACATGCTTTTGCATGGAGGAAAGAGTGGAGGATGAAGAGGGCAACAAACTGATTCACCTCACCTAGTCTTGCTTTCCTATGTGCCTTAAAACAATGAAAAAGCAGGCAGTAAAGCAGAAAAAGCAGATAGGCGCCTAGGAGGCCAGGAATAAAGCAGATTTGATTCCTAAGGCTTTCCTAAGTGCTACATGAGTCAAACATGGAAATTTTGACCTCTATGGATAGGCAATTAGCAACTTGCACATGGTGGGACTCATGGACTAGGCAAATAAGACAAAAATAAATGAATTAATGTCTAAGTGGGTAAATACTATGGGTTGATTATTCTAACACCCCCCCTTAAGCCTGAATTTATGAGTAATAAATAAAAAATATAGGGCCTAGAAATAAGGCTTAGTCACCCTTTTACATACTGCAAGTCCATAAGAAACAAGGAAAGAGGCAAAACCAACTTGGGAAAATCCTCCCTTAAACATGGACTGTAAAACAAAATTGTAGAATCTTGTCTCCACTCATGCTTTGACAGCATGATCAGCAATCCCCAGTAGTGATTTGAGATTGCTGAAGGTCTTCTCACAAAATTCTTTGGTGAAGATATCAGCTACTTGTTCTGAAGATGAACAAAAGAGTAGGTGAATGGTGCCATCATGCACAAGCTCTCTGATGTAGTGCATGTGAATCTCAATGTTTCTTGTTCTCTGCTTCTGAACTAGATCCTTGCAGATTTGAATGGTACTTTGGTTATCATATTATATGGTAGTTGAGTACTCAGGTTCGAAACCACATTCTCCAAGTAAACCCTGCAACCATAAACACTGAGTTGCTGCATTGACAACTCCTCTGTACTCAGCTTCTGTAGATGAGAGTGCAATGGCACTCTGTTTCTTGCTTGACCAGCTGATTGGCCCTTCTACAAGCATGAACACATATCCTGAAGTGGAATTTCTATCTCTGCTATCACCTGCCCAATCATTGTCAGTAAATCCAATCAAATCAAGATCAGATTTTGCCTTATAGAGAATCCCATGTGTCCTTGTTCCCTGGACAAAGTTAAGGATCCTTTTGGATTCTTTCTAATGGATCTCATGAGGCTGATCCATGAATCTAGAAGACACACTTACTACATAACAAATATCAGGTCAAGTATGTGTCAAATACAATAAACATCCAATCAATTGTCTATACAGTGTATTATTTACCATCGGTGGAGAATCATCTTCCTCCAGCTTCACTCCTGAAAGGAAAGGAGTTTTGCTTGCTTTGCAATCTTGCATTCTGAATTTGATCAGAAAATCCAAGGCATACTTGGACTGGTGCACCTTTATTCTAGCTTTGGTTTGAGCAATCTCAAGCCCCAGAAATTGACTTAAGAGCCCCAAATCTGTCATGGAGAAGGCTTGGTTCATAGCTCCTTTTAGGGAAGCAATCTCAGCCTATGAGCTTCCTGTAATGAGGAGGTCATCAAAATATAATACAATGATCATTAATGAACCATTAACATACTTCAAATAGACATTCAGATCTGATTTGCACCAAACAAAATTCAGAGATAGCAAGAAGCTATCTATCTTGGCATACCAAGCCATGGGGGCTTGCTTTAGCCCATACAATGACTTTCTCAACTTGCACACAAGAGAAGGGTTAGTAGCAAAACCTTGGGGCTGCTACATATATATCTTCTCAGTGAGATCTCCATTCAGGAAGGCACACTTTACATCCATGTGATGTACCTCCCATTGCCTTGAGGCTGCAATGGCTAGAGCTATCCTGATGGAATCCATCTTTGCCACTGGGGCAAAGGTATCATTGTAATCAATGCCATGAACCTATGAGTAGCCTTTAGCTACCAATATATCCTTTTACTTCAGTGGTGAAACATCAGCAACAAACTTGGTCTTATAGACCCACTTACACTGGACTAACTTTCTTCCTGGTGGAAGATCCACTAGCTCCCATGTGTTGCTCTTCTGGAGTGAGCTGAACTCTTCCTTCATGGAAGCTTTCCATATTGGTTCTCCTACTGCTTCTTCATATGTTTGAGGATCATAATCCACCATCAAATAGCATTTTTCAGCAAACATAGGATCCTTCATGCACAGACCACTCTCAAATTGAGATCTAGTCCTCCTTGGGTCATTGGGATCCCCAGCTAGCTCACCTGCTGCATGTAGTGTATTGGCTTCCCATTTAGGCCTTGTGGGGATGTTCGGGTCTACAATAAACTCATCTCCATCAGACAAATCAGAATCAACATGTTCAACAAACTTTTTACTTACTTCTTGAGGTTCAGGTGGTGAAGAGGCTTCACCAACTTCCACTGCTGCAAGGGGTTCTTCTTCAAACTGAACACACCTTTCAATGAAGGCTTTGTTTCTGCTCAAGTTTATTAACTTGTACCCTTTTGAATCTTCAAAGTATCCCACAAAAATACACTCTGGGCTTTGGGGCTGCAAAGCCTTCCTCTTCTCTGTCGGGATTCTAGCCCATGCCTTTGAGCCAAAAATCCTGAAATGGGTCACATCTGGCTTGTGCCAACTCCATGCTTCGAAGGGAGCCATGCCATCAAGCTGTTTGTGAGGCACCCTATTCTGGATATAGGCTGCACTATTGATAGCTTTGGCCTAGTACTTTGGTGGCAAAGTTTTGGCCTCCATCATGCATGTTGCCATCTCCTTCAGTGATCTGTTCTTCCTCTCTGCAACACCATATTGCTGTGGTGTGTAGGGGATAGAATGCTGCATCTGAATACCTACATCTGCACAATAGTTAATAAACTCAGACTTGACATTCTCACCACCATTGTCAGATCTGAGGACCTTTAGTTTCCTTCCACACTGGTTTTCAACCAAAGCCTTAAAGACTTTGAATAGGCCAAAAACTTCTGACTTGTGTTTCATGAAGTGAACCCAACAATACCTGGAAAAATCATCAATAAAGGTCAATGCATATTTGTCCTGACTCATGGACATATGAGGGAATGGGCCAGCAACATCACTGTGAATCAACTCGAGAGGTGCAGAGGTTCTCTCATGACTAGCTTTCTCAAATTTGTGCTCTGGGTGTTTTCCTAGGATACAACCTTGGCAGACTCATTTGGAAAATTTTATCTTGGGAAACCCTATGACGATTTATTTCTCACTCAGATCAGACAGATACTTGTAGTTTATA
This sequence comes from Pseudotsuga menziesii, assembly GCA_001517045.1. NCBI lineage: Eukaryota > Viridiplantae > Streptophyta > Pinopsida > Pinales > Pinaceae > Pseudotsuga > Pseudotsuga menziesii. The sequence continues at coordinate 22,958 of LPNX010897669.1, forward strand.
TGGCCAAATCTTTCATGCCATAGCTTGCTAGCTTCATTAGCATGGATAAGAAGAGTAGAGGGGTTTGAGTAAGGTAGGAAGTGTGAAAACATGTATACCTTCTGAGCATGATTCGCTACTCCTTTAGCAATAACTCTACCAGTTGAGATTTCTGTGATCTCAACATCATCAGGGGAGAATATGAATTTCTTAGGAGACCCAGTGTGAGTTATCTGATAGACTAACAAAAGGTTGGAGGTGAGACCAGGAACATACAGCACATTGTTGAACTTCCCATGATCAAGATCTATTCTTCCTTTGCCCATACTTTCAGTGAGAGAGTCATCTCCTAGTACAATAGATGGTCCTTTCGACTTTTCCAGTGAGGAGAAGGCCTCCTTAGTCGAAACCATGTGTCTTGAAGCTCCAGAATCTATGAAAAAACTGGGTGAGCTTGATGTTCTAGCAACTAGAGCATGAACTCTCTCTCTGTCATCTGAACTTGATCCTCCTTCTCTCTTCTTTGAGCCTTCTGGAAGGGAGATGCCATTCTTCTCCAACAGTTGAGTTAGCATGTCTATCTGATTTTTCATACAAGAGCTTTCAGTGTGATTGCCCTTCGAAAAGTATGAGCACTTGTTCATTTCACCTTTGTTTTTCTTCTTCTGGGTATTTTTCTTAGGACCTTGTTGATCCTCTGGAGACTGCTTCTTGTCTCTCCTTTGTTCAGGTGTCTTTTTAGCTTTCTTTTTGCTTTTATCCACCTTTGAATCTCCAGCAATCAAAGCTTGATCTTTGGAAGGTTTGATGGTGCCCATCATCACCAGCTTGTCTTGTTCTTGTGTGAGAGATTCCATGAAATCTGCGAGGCTAGGCATCTTCCAGGTTCTAGCTGTGAGTTTTGTGGCATAGAAGGTCGAAAAAAAGATTGAGTAGTCAGGTCCTAGCTTCGAGAGGATGGCCAACACGAGCTGATCATATTTCTTTTTGATACCACACTGCTTCAGCTGCAAAACTAGTGCTTTGAACTTGGAGAAATATAGTTGCAGGGATTCAAAGCTGTTGGGACTCAGAGAAATCAGCTCATTTTCGATCTGATGTCCCCTCATCTCATCTGTCTTTCCAAAAAGCTCAGACAACTTCTCCCATACTTGATCCGGTGAAGTTAATCCATTGAGATGGAAAAGGAGGTCTCGGGAAATACTGAGACATAGGAGGCCATAGGCCTCATCTCTCTGATTGTGCCATTTGATCTTCTCTGCAGCAGCATTGGGCTCTGCTTCTGTAGTCATAGTCACCCTGTAGAGGCATTTCTCTCTCAACAAGATCTCCATCTCTGCTTTCCATTCAAAATAGTTGAAAGGAGTCAAGATAGTTTTTCTGTGAATCCATAGCTTCAGAAAATCTGTCCCGGCTGTCAGTAGAAGGCTCCCGGTCTTGATGTCGAACCTGCAAAACAATTTTTGGAGGAGAGTAACAACCTACAATGGCTTTGATACCATGTAGAAATTCAGGCCAGCAATAGATTGATTTCACTCACAGCAATTTACAATTGATCATGCAAAATTGTCAACAATGGAGACTGAATATGGAGCTGTAACACAAAATTATATTAATTCAGTGTACAATAGCCAACCCTGTAATAACATAGGTTGCTGAATATATAGAATACATCAATAGGTCGAATGCATAAGGAGGCATCCAAAACTAGCATAAAGAAGGCTTACCCAAAATAGGAAAATCCCCCATAGGTGTAAAAAGATGATCCCAAATATGTCATGAGGCTCACGAATTGGCAAGGGCGCATGGGAAAGCTAATGAGTGGTGGAATGGAACCTCATACATGCTTTTTCATGGAGGAAAGAGTGGAGGACGAAGAGGGCAACAAACTGATTCACCTCACGTAGTCTTGCTTTCCTATGTGTCTTAAAACACTGAAAAAGTAGGCAGTAAAGCAGAAAAAGTAGATAGGTTCCTAGGAGGCCAGGAATAAAGCATATTTGATTCCTAAGGCTTTCCCAAGTGCTACATGAGTCAAAGATGGCAAGTTTGACCTCTATGGATAGGCAATTAGCAACTTGCACATGGTGGGACTCATGGACTAGGAAAATAAGACAAAAATAAATGAATTAATGTCTAAGTGGGTAAATACTATGGGTTGATTATTCTAACATCAAGTTCGATGAGCCTCTTCAGGAGGTGGAACTAGTGAAGGAGAAAACTACTGAATTTCCTTCCTATTCCACTGAATATTTGGATGATGAAATTGGGGGTGATGACCCTGATTTGGATCCTCTGATTTCTGATATCAGTGTGCAACAATCATCAGATACTTAATTAGAACCTGAAGTGCAAAATCATCTTCCTACATGTTCCCAAAAGACACTCTCCTCCGCAGGAGACAACATTGGAAATCCGGATGATCCAAGGAGAACCCGATCTAATTTCCAAAGAGCAGGTATTGCGCTCTCTTGTTCTGATAATTTTCTGTCCAAAAATTTATATTTGATGATTAGTTCAGATCCAAAATCCTACTGCCATGCTCAGAATGATCCGAGATGGCAAGTTGCCATGGATGAAGAGATGAATTCTCTTCAGAAAAACACTACTTGGGAGCTAGTTTCTCTTCCTCCAGGAAGGAAATTGGTTCAATGCAAGTGGGTGTTTCAAAAAATGGTTGCTGTTGATGGAAGAACCTAAAAATATAAGTCAAGGCTAGTAGCAAAAGGTTTCTCTCAGGTCCAAGGAGTGGACTACCATGAGACCTTTGCACCGGTTGCAAAAATGGACTCCATCCGTCTTGTTTTGGCTATTTCCGCATCCAAGCACTGGGAAGTGCATCACATGGATGTTAAGTCAGAATTTATACATGGAGATATTCATGAGTAGATATACATGAAGCAGCCTGAGGGCTACATCATTGATCCATATTTAGTTTGCAAGCTAAAGAAGTCACTATACGGGTTAAAACAGGCCCCAAGAGAGTGGTATTCCAAGATGGATGCCTTCCTTCTCTCGCAAAACTTTTAGAGATGTAGATCAGATCCAAATGTGTATTTACAGCAGAATTATGGTCATCTAATTATCATTGTTTTATATGTTGATGACTTACTGATCACAGGTAGCACAATTTCCTCCATTTCAACCATCAAAACTGCTCTCCACAATGCCTTTGAAATGAGTGATTTGGGGCTTCTAAAACAATTTTTGGGGATCGAAATTGAGCAAAATTATGATGGGATTATGGTCACTCAGTACAAATAAATTTCAGACCTGTTATTCAAGTTTAACATGGCTGAATGTAGGCCTGCACCATTCCCTTTCCTATCAGGGATTAGCCTTGAAGAAGGAAAACACACACCTCCCATGAACTGCACTATCTATCGACAGCTGATTGGTAGCTTGTTGTACTTGACACATTCTAGGCCTGATATTTGTTATGATGTGAATTATGTATCAAGATACATGCATCAGCCTCATGATATTCATTGGAAGGCAGCCAAGAGGATCCTCCAGTACATTCAGGGAACCAGGACCTACGGCATTCACTATGCTGCAGACTCCGAGCTAGAGCTGGTTGGATACACAGATTCCGATTGGGAAGGTGATTCTATTGATCAGAAGTCAATTTTCAGATATGTATTCATGTTTGGTGGTGGCCCTATTTTTGGGTCAAGACAAAAATAGGCTGCCATAGCACTATCTTCAACAGAGGCCAAGTATCAAGGAGCGGTGAATGCTTGCATCCAAGCAGTTTGGTTGCAAGGCATTCTTTCAGAGTTTGATCTTGGTAGTACTTTGTCCATTGTCCTCTTTTGTGACAACCAAAGTGCTATTAATATATCCATGGATCTAGTTACCAGGCAGAGGACCAAGCATGTAGAGATTCACATGCACTACATTAGGGAGCTAGTGCATGACAGGACCATCATTCTACAATACTGCCCGACTAATGAGCAGATTGCAGACATATTCACCAAGAGCTTTTCAGAAAAGAAGTTCACTTACCTCCGTTCACTATTGGGGGTGAGTTCATTAAGGTGATCCACACTACTTTCAGTGTTCAGCTTGAGGGGGGGTTTTTCCCACTGGGTTTTCCCTCTTTTCCTCACTTAGTTTGTTTTTAGCATTGTTTCAGTTTCAGCATTGTACAGGGTGACCTTTGGCCTTAGTTTCCAGGGCCCTAGATTTTTTATGCATCTATGTTTTCTAACTCTTCCTGAGTATAGCTTAAGGGGGGGTGTTGGAGACATTTACCATCATACACACTCTTTTGGTCATATTGGCCTAGTTAAACCACTATTCTAAGTATAATTGATATTAATTTAAATTAGTAGATAATTAATTGCCATCGTCCAGTCATACCCACGCCTTCCTACAGTCAAGGAGGCTAACTTAGCCTTCTCCTATAGTCAAGGAGGATAACTGGAGCACTCCGGGGGTGATCTGAGTGACATTAATGCACCTAATTGCTAAATGGTGGTTACAATCAGTTCAACCAGTCAGTTAAGGCACCTCCTATCATTAAATATATTATTTAATGATTATTTATTATTATTTAATGATCTGGAGTCAACAAGGAGCCTCCACCAACTTCTGATGGTCAGTTCAGCTTCAGTTAACCTCATCGGGGTTCATTGAAGTCATGGAGCACTAGCACTTGATGGTTGGCTTGCTATGACATGTGTTTGATCTCCTTCAATTGAGATTTAGTCATTTATTGCACTCTGACTTCATTTAGGGTTTGGTGAGTCAATTAGGGTTTTGGTCAAGTGGTTAACTAAGTGTGATTGAATGGCTAAGAGTTAGTTAAGCCAGACTCACTCACTGAATTCGAATTGTCTCCTTAGGTATTCGAATTATTCATGGAGTTAAGCTATTGCTTGACATTGGTATTGTAACCATTCATTGTTTATTAAATATACAGATAGGAAACCAATTCCGGTTCTGATTAATACCAATTCACGAGTATTTGTTAATTATTCTTTGATGATTTTGATTCCTAGTTCCTAGATCATGTGCAAGAATTAATAAAAAGAAGCATATAGCATGAGTTTTACGAGTGTGAAGGAAGGCAATATCACTCAAAAAGATCCATTTGATTATGAGAAATGGGGCTTACAACATTAAAATCGATGCTTTGTTATTTAGGGTTTAACGAGCATGGAAAAGACATAAAGTACAGTCAGAATATTTTTCATGTTTAGGTCTAGAGCACGAAAAAGAGAAAACTAAGTTCATACTGGGTGCTCCTTTTCCATAAGTTTAGTCCCTTAGGTCCGGAAAAGAGATAAACCTATGCCTGAGAATACTCTTCTCAATTCCGTAGAAAAGAGAGCGATCCTTTCGTATACTATTCCACATGGTCCAAGAAAGTGATAACCTACCACCAATGTGGATGCCCATTCACATATTCTTAACGAGCCTGAATGGACAAGTTTACTCGGCAGTCAAGTCTATTTTTAGGAGTCAGACTTGGGCCTAAAGAAACTCAATATCTTTCCCATGAAATTTAACAAGTCTGGAAAAGTCAACTCCCGGCCTCCTTACTGTTTTTAACGAGCTCGAAGGAGAGCAGAAAGAATGCTCTAAATGCAAGGAGACAAGTGTCAGGGGCAAGAAAAAGTAGTTCCAAGCGCTAGGAACAAACCTATGCATAATGAAATGAACATGAGCAAGGTAAAGACACTCAGGGAATGTCTCCTCAAGGTAAAAGGTGCCAAGTTGCAAAGGAAAAATGATACAAGGCTGAGCGACGATGAGAACAAAGATGAGGGATTATACAAGGATCTAAAAGTGTGGAATCCGACATCAGGATCATAAGCGCGAGAAAGATACATGCAAATGTAGTTACAGCTTGAACAACAAGGCAAGGCCAGTAAACAGTTGTGAATCCAACTAAAAATACTGTCTCCAAGAAAAAACAACATGGGGATCATATTCAGAAGAAAAGATCAGAGGGAGGTCGCTTTGGCAGAAACACATGTGACTTTGCTATCTTCTATAAAAGGTAAAGTCAAAGCAGAATCGACTGAAGAAGATTTTATATCACCAAGGTTCAAGGGTTTATAATCTATAAGATAAACCTCAGAAGGAGAGTAAAAATCAACAAGGGAGATAGAGTTTGTAGAAACAAACTCAGTATCACGTGAGTTAAAAAGTTCATAAGAAAAATAAAATTCATCAGGATCACTGACTTGTTGTTCAAAGGAACAGTCAAAAGACTCAACAATACCAACATAAGAAGAAAGGTCAGGCTTACTAGGAAAATTAGGGTTATACTTAGTCACAACTAAACCAACATCCAAGAGAAGGTCAGACTGTATCAAAGACTCTAGGAATACTTCATCCGAAGGAAGGAGATCATTTGAGATAGGAAATCTGTCTAAACTTCTAAATGGATCGACAGAGTGGAGAGCGGGCTCCATAGTCTGCATAGGATGACTCACCTGGTCAACTACTAGGACCAAGTTCCAAGAAGGTAAGCATGAAAACAGAGGCTGCTTCTCAGTAGAAATTGAACACAAAGGACATGAGGCCACATAGCTCACCTATGGCGGGGTAGTGTCTATAGAAGCACTAGGAATCAATAAAGCAAAGACCTGGTCTCTAGTTGGGTCAGGAGACAAATCAAGAAAATCCAACTGATCAATAGCGACAATTTCTTCGCCATGATTAAAGTACATCACATGAAATAACGTTGACACCGCATCTTGCATGTCATAGACATAATCACATCCAAGGAGAATATTGAAGTCCAAGGGGTATTCTATCACCATGAAGTCAACTAAGATGGTCTTCCCACCCAAAGTAACAGGTGTTTGAGCAAGAATTCCCAAGGCTATACAAGTTCTTCTATCAAATGCTAGTAACTAACTAGCAGTCGACAAAAGGCTAAGATATCCCATGCCTCGCCAAGCACGATAAGACAAAATACTAATTGAGGCTCCTTCATCAATAATACAACGAGCAATCATGTATGGTTCAACTTTTACCTTTATCTAGAAATGTGCATCAGAATGAAGGCACAGATCGATTAGGCTATCCCAATGAGAGGAAGCAATCCGAGAGCTTGGTGGAGATTGATCAAAAGCGAGTTCAGTGCCCCCTTGTTCAGTAAGTTCTAAACTGGTAGTGAAGAAAATGTGACTAGTAGACACTTCACTCTCCAAAAGAAGAGTGGGATTAATCGACAATGGAACCAATTTAACCGCTTCGTGAAAGTCACTCTCTAAAGGGAGAGTGGGATTGACCAAATGTGACATTGGTTCAATCACATCAGGATCACTCTCTGAAAGAAGCGTGGGATCGACCAAAGGTTGAGTAGGTTGTTGAGAAACTATAGGTTGTTTAGGAGAAGGAAATTCTTGAGTCTTGGACCACACTCTTTGCACCTCTGTGATATCAGGGCACTAGTGAGTAAGATGATCTCCCTCACATAACTTACAAGGGAAATTAAGTTTGCACTTCAAACAACCAATTTTCTCAATGGTGTCAACATGACTAGCAGTGGATGACTGTTTTCTCTCAACATGACCTACAAAGGCTAATATTTTTCCCCCAGCATGACCACTAGAGGCCGGGTGACTGGGTCTAACCTGACTAAGAGAGGTTGTTTGTTGAAAAACTCCAGAATGTTCAAAAAATGGATGACCATGAAATGAAAATATTTGCACCTCCGCGATAGAAGGGAATTTATAAGTAAGGTAGTATCCCTCACAAAGCTTACAAGGAAACTTGGGCTTGTGTTTTGAATGGGCAGTGTTTTCAACAATGTCAACATGACTTAAAGTGGTTGATAGATTGTCTCCAGATTGAACCATATAGGCTGAAATACTACCCCCAACATGACTTATAGAGGTTGAGAGACTGGCTCCAACATGACTTGCAGAGGTTGGACAGGCACCACCAGCATGAACAATAGAGGCTGAATGGTTAGTATCAACATGCTTTGCATTAGTTGAGTGTGTTCCCCCAGCATGAAATTCAGAGGTTGGGTGGATGGATCCAACATGACTTGCAGAGGCTGGATGGGGAGGTTCAACTTGAACATCAGAGGTTGAACGGGTTCCCTCACCATGAACTAAAGAGGCTGACTGACTAGATTCAACATGACCTAGAAAGGTCGGAAGGATCCCGCTAGCATGATGAATAGAGGCTAGCTGGTGAAGATCAACTTGAATTGTAGAGGTTGAGTGCTTAGATCCAACATGACCTGTAGAGGTTGGATAGGTGCCCCCAGCATGAACCGCAAAGGCTCGGTGGTGAAGATCAACTTGACTTGCAGAGGTCGAGTGCTTAGATCCAACATGACATGTAGAGGTTGGGTAGTTAGGTTCAACTTGACTTACAGAGGTTGAATGGGTGCCACCTTTCTTATGTGCCTTCTTCCTATTCCTCCTTCTTTTACTCCTTTTATACTGTCAATTACTAGTATCAGTACTTTCATCGCATGAGGCAAAAGGAGTAGGAGAATTAACTACAGGTTAAGGGGACGTAGTGTTTTGATTCCCTTGATATAACAAGCTTACTTGAGAAGCAATAGGAGCATTTGGGATAGCTGGAGTGGAAAACAACCACATTGGTATCCCTAGGGTGAATCCAGGAAGATTCAAGGTGGCCATCAAAGGAACACCAACATTCCCTATGAGAGGAATAGTACAAGAAGTTCCCAGCATGGGGATCTCTTGGTTGGTGTTCAAAGGGGTGTTAGACATAATTTCAAACAAGGAGACAAAGTCTGAGGTTGACAGGAAACCAAAAGTACAAAGCACACACCTAAAGGCACACTGTGATGTCCCCGGTTTTGACCCGGTTATATTAAAATATACATGGTGTATATATTGTAATTAATCGTGGTAAGGAGCTGAAAAAAAAATCCCCACCATCGATTTGGTTGTGTATATTTCGGCAATAGGGATAGTTGCCGATGGTATATCGTGCTATCTAGCACATTATAGTTTTGGCATCATGTAAATATGCACATCAATTAAAATAAACCTACAGCCAGCTACGATGGTGCAACATTGAATGAAAAGGGCATGATTCTTAAGGTTAAGGGGGGGTTGTCCAACCCGTGGGGGTCATTGGGAGTTTGCCATGTGTCGCCACCCTATTTTTTTTTATCATCTTCCCTTGTCTCATCCAACTACCACTTTAATGATTTACTGATTTGTTGAGACAATTATTGCTGGAAGTGGAGGGCGATAGGACTGTCAGTCTTTGCCACACGCTCACTCCACCAGCTGTCTCTCCACCTTCACATGGGTAAGGAACCATCACTACACCACTCTCTTGGCTGTTGGGTTCACTCTCACGTAGGGACATGTAGGGGGATGATTCATATTCCTCACGTAGAGCTGAGTTAAGAGGGTGGGTGTGATTTCTCTTTGGGGGTTCGCCTTTCTCTCTCCGGCACTGATTACCAATCTGGGGTTGTGTTCTTTCCTCCTGACCACGCATAGAGTCGGCGTTTTTTCCTCCACCATTGCCAGACTGTGAAGGATCCCTGTGGTTTTATTTTTTTGTTCATGGGCTGTTTTTTTCCTTATTTTTGTTGGCCACGTCCTTTCCCCTCATGCACAGATTGATTGAGAATCGGTTCTTTTCCCATTTCTGTCTGTGTAACTTTCTTCAGTGATTGCATTGAGGAATTGTGTGTTGTGGGATTTTGGATTTTGGATGGCTGTTGATCTCTACATTCGTTGGTTGAGTTTTCCCCTATCTATGTTAGAATAATCAACCCATAGTTAGCTACCTTAGACATTAATTTAATTATTTTTGTCTTATTTGCCTAGTTCATGTGTCCCACCTTGTGCAAGTTGTCTCTTACCTATCCATAGTGGTCAAAATTGCCTTATTTGACCCATTTAGTGCTTGGGAAACCTCAAGGAATCAAATCTGCTTTATTCCTAGCCTCCTAAGTGCCCTTCTGCTTTTTCTGCTTTATTGCCTGCTTTTTCAGTGTTTTAAGGCAAAAGGAAAAGCTTGACTAGGTGAGGTTGACTAGTTTTTTGTCCTACACATCCTCCTCTCTTTTCTCCTTGGAAAAGCATGTATGAGTTGTCATTCCATCAATATTTAGCTTTCCTAAGCCATTTTTCTAATTCGTGAGCTCCATGACAGATTTGGGATCAGCTTTTTACACCTATGGGGGATTTGCTTAATTTTAGTAAGCCTGCTTTATGCTAGATTCGAATTTCTCCTCATGCATTCAAATCCATGATGTATTTTATTTATTCAGCAGCCTATTATTTTACAGGGTTGGCTATTGTACACTAAGTTAATACAGTTTAGTGTTCAGCTCCAATTTCAGTCTCTTTTGTGAGTGATTTTGCATGATCAATTGTTAATTGTTGTGAGTAAAGTTAATATATCACTGGGTTCAATTTCCACATGGTATCAGAGCCATTGTAGATCGATTTATCTGCTTCAAAATTGTTTTGTAGGTTCAACATCAGTGACTGGGAGCCTTCTATTGACAGCCGAGACAGATTTTCTAAGATATGGATCAATCACAGAAAACTATCTTGACTCCCTTCAATTTCTTTGAATGGAAAGCAGAGATGGAGATACTATTGAGAGTGAAAGGCCTCTATAGGGTGACTATGGAAATAGAAGCAGAGCCCAATGCAGCTGCAGAGAAGATAAAATGGCACAACAGGAGGGATGAGGTCTATGGTCTCTTGTGTCTGAGTATTTTCAGAGACCTCCTTTTCCATCTTGATGGATTGATATCACCAAATGAAGTATGGGAGAATATTTTTGATCTTTTTGGAAAGACAGGTGAGATGAGGGGACATCAAATTGAAAATGAGCTGATTTCTCTGAGTCCAAATAGCTTTGAATCCCTGCAGCTATATTTCTCCAAGTTCAAAGCACTTGTTTTGTAGCTGAAACAATGTGGGATCGAAAAGAAGGATGATCAGCTCATCATGGCCATTATCTGGAAGCTAGGCCCTGACTATTCAGTGTTTTTTTCGACCTTCTATGCCACAAAACTGATAGCTCGAACCTAGAAGATGCCTAGCCTTGTAGATTTCATGGAATCTCTCACACAAGAACAGGACAAGTTGGTGATGATGGGCACCATCAAACCATCCAAAGATCAAGCTCTGATTGCTGGAGATTCAAAGGTGGATTCAAAAAGAAAAAAGAAAGCTAAAAAGCCACCTGAGCAAAAGAGAGACAAGAAACGGTCTCTGGAGGAGCCACAAGGTTCCAAGAAGAACTACCAGAAGAAGAAAAACAAAGGTGAAATGAGCAAGTGTGCATACTGCAATAAGGGCAATCACACTGAAAGCTCTTGTATGAAGAAACAAATAGACATTCTGACCCAACTCCTAGAGAAGAATGGCATCTCCCTTCCAGACAGCTCAAAGAAGAGAGAAGGAGGATCAAGTTCAGATGACAGAGAGAGAGTTCATGCATTGGTTGCTAGCACATCAAGCTCACCCAGTTTTATCATTGATTTTGGAGCTTCAAGACACATGGCTTTGACCAAGGAGGCATTCTCCTCACTTGACATGTTGAAAGGAACACCTATACTAGTGGGAGATGACTCTCTCACTGAAATTTTGGGCAAAAGGAGGATTGATCTTAATCATGGTCAGTTCAGCAATGTGTTGTATGTTCCTGGTCTTGCCTCCAACCTCTTGTCAGTGTACCAGATGACTCACATTGGGTCTCCTAAGAAAGTCATATTCTCCCCTGATGAAGTTGATATCACAGAGATCTCAAGTGGTAGAGTCATTGCAAAAGGAGTTGCGAATCATGCTCAAAAGGTATACATGTTCTCACACTTCCTACCCTAATCAAACCCCTCTGCTCTTCTGATTCATGCTAATGAGGCTAGCAAGCTTTGGCATGAAATATTTGGCCACCTAAACTACAAATATATTTCTTGTCTTAGTGAAAAAGAGATGGTCATAGGGTTGCCCAAGATAAAATTTTCCAAAGGAGTCTACCAAGGTTGTATCCTAGGAAAACACCCAGAGCACAAATTTGAGAGAGCTAGTCATGAGAGAACCTCTGCACCCCTCGAGCTGATCCACAGTGATGTTGATGTCCCATTCCCTCATATGTCCATGATTCAAGCCAAATATGCATTGAATTTTATTGATGACTTTTCCAGGTATTGCTGGGTTTACATCCTGAAACACAAGTCTGAAGTTTTTGGCCTCTTCAAAGTCTTTAAGGCTTTGGTTGAAAACCAGTATGGGAGGAAACTCAAGGTCCTCAGATCTGAAAATGGTGGTGAGTATGTCAAGTCTTAGTTTATTAATTATTGTGCATATGTAGGTATTCATATGAAACATTCTATCCCTTACACACCACAGCAAAATGGTGCTGCTGAGAGGAAGAACAAATCACTGAAGGAGATGGCAACATGCATGATGGAGGCCAAAACTTTGCCACCAAAGTACTGGGCCGAAGCTATCAAATATGCAGCCTATATTCAGAATAGGGTTCCTCATAAAAAACTTGATGGTATGACTCCATTCGAAGCATGGAGTGGGCACAAGCCAGATGTGACCCATTTCAGGATTTTTGGCTCAAAGGCTTGGGCTAGAATTCCAACAGAAAAGAGGAAGGCTTTGCAGCCCCAAATCCAAGAGTGTATTTTTGTTGGATACTCTAAAGATTCAAAAGGGTACAAACTGACAAATTTGAGCACAAATAAAGCCTTCATCGAAAGGTGTGTTCAGTTTGAAGAAGAACCCCTTGCAGCAGTGGAAGTTGGAGAAGCCTCTTCTCCACCTGAACCTAAGGAAGTAAGTAAAGAGTTTGTTGAACATGATGATTCTGATTTGTCTGAGGGATATGAGTTTATTGCAGACCCTAACAGCCCTACAAGGACAAAATTGGCATCCAAGACACTACGTGTAGCAGGAGAGCTAGCTGGGGATCCCAATGACCGTGCAATGACCCAAGGAGGACTAGATCTCAATTTGAGAGTGGTCTGTGCATGAAGGATCCTATGTTTGATGAAAAATTCTATTTGATGGTGGAGTCTAATACTCAAACATATGAAGAAGCAGCAGGAGATCCAATATGGAAAACATCCATGAAGGAGGAGTTCAGCTCACTCCAGAAGAGAAACACATGGGAGCTAGTGGATCTTCCCCCAGGGAGAAAGTTAGTCTAGTGTAAGTGGGTCTATAAGACCAAATTTGCTGCTGATGGTTCACCACTGAACTACAAGGCTATATTGGTAGCTAAGGGATACTCACAGGTTCATGGGATAGATTACAATGAGACCTTTTCCCCAGTGGCAAAGATGGATTCCATCAGGCTAGCCTTAGCCATTGCAGCCTCAAAGCAATGGGAGGTACATCACATGGATGTAAAATGTGCCTTCCTGAATAGAGATCTCACTGAAGAGATATATATGCAGCATCCTCAAGGTTTTTCTACTAACCCTTCTCTTGTGTGCAGGTTGAGAAAGTCATTGTATGGGCTAAAGCAAGCCCCCAGGGCTTGGTATGCCAAGATCGATAGCTTCTTGCTATCACTGAATTTTGTTCGGTGAAAATCAGATCCAAATGTCTATTTGAAGTTAGTTAATGGTTCATTAATGATCATTGTGTTATATGTTGATGACCTCCTCATTACAGGAAGCTCAAAGGATGAGATTGCTTCCTTAAAGGGTGCTATGAACCAAGCCTTCTCCATGACAGATTTGGGGCTCTTAAGTCAATTTTGGGGGCTTGAGATTGCTCAAACCAAAGCTGGAATCAAGGTGCACCAGTACAAATATGCCTTGGAATTTCTGAACAAATTCAGAATGAAGGACTGCAAAGCAAGCAATACTCCTTTCCTTTCAGGAGTGAAGCTGGAAGAAGCTGATTCTTCACCTATGGTAAACAATACAATGTATAGGCAATTGATTGGATGTTTATTGTATCTGACACATACTATACCTGATATTTCTTATGCAGTAAGTGTGGCTTCTAGATACATGGATCAGCCTTATGAGATCCATTGGAAAGAAGCCAAAAGGATCCTTAACTTTGTTCAGGGAACAAGGAAACATGGGATCTTCTTTAAAGCAAAATCTGATCTTGATTTGATTGGATTTACTGACAGTGATTGGGAAGGTGATAGAAAATATAGAAATTCCACATTAGGATATGTGTTCATGCTTGTAGAAGGGCCAATCAACTGGTCAAGCAAGAAACAGAGTGCCATTGCACTCTCATCTACAGAAGTAGAGTACAGAGGAGTTGTTAATGCAGCAACTCAATGTTTATGGTTGCAGGGTTTACTTGGAGAGTGTGGCTTCGAATCAGAGTACTCAAATACCATCTACTGTGATAACCAGAGTACCATTCGAATCTACAAATATCCATTTCAGAAGCAGAGAACCAAACACATTGAGATCCATATGTACTACATCAGAGAGCTTGTGCATGATGGCACCATTCACCTACTCTTCTGTTCATCTTCAGAACAAGTAGCTGACATCTTCACCAAAGAATTTTGTGAGAAGACCTTCAGCAATCTCAAATCACTACTGGGGATTGCTGATCATGCTGTGAAGCATGAGTGAAGACAAGATTTCCAAATTTTGTTTTACAGTCCATCTTTAAGGGAGGATTTTCCCAAGTTGGTTTTGCCTCTTTCCTTGGTTGTATGGACATGCAGTATGTAAAGGTTGACTAAGCCTTGTTTCTAGGCCCTATAATTTTCTGATATATTACTCATAATTCAGGCTTAAGGGGGGGTGTTAGAATAATCAACCCATAGTTAGCTACCTTAAACATTAATTTAATTATTTTTTTCTTATTTTCCTAGTTCATGTGTCCCACCTTGTGCAAGTTGTCTCTTACCTATCCATAGTGGTCAAACTTGCCTTATTTGACCCATGTGGCACTTGGGAAACCTCAAGGAATAAAATATACTTTATTCCTAGCCTCCTAAGCACCCTTCTGCTTTTTCTGCTTTATTGCCTGTTTTTTCAGTGTTTTAAGGCAGAAAGAAAAGCTTGACTATTTTTTTGTCCTACACATCCTCTTCTATTTTCTCCTTGGAAAAGCATGTATAAGTTGTCATTCCATCACTCTTTAGCTTTCCTAAGCCATTTTTCTAATTCGTGAGCTCCATGACATATTTGGGATCAACTTTTTACACCTATGGGGGATTTGCTTAATTTTAGCAAGCCTGCTTTATGCTAGATTCGAATTGCTCCTCATGCATTCGAATCCCTGATGTATTTTATTTATTCAGCAACCTATTATGTTACAAGGTTGGCTATTGTACACTGAGTTAATATAGTTTAGTGTTCATCTCCAATTTCGGTCTCTTTTGTGAGTGATTTTGCATGATCAATTGTTAATTGTTGTGAGTAAAATTAATCTATCACTGGGTTCAATTTCCACAATCTATGCTAGGAGTTTTGATTTTTTCCCCAACTACGGACTGTGTAAGGATCTCATCGTTTCCTTATCAGATTGTGGTCTGCGTTTATGTCCTTCTTGTGTCCAAGATTGAGAATTAGACTTCTCCCCTATTTTGGAACTGTGTAATGTTGCCATAGTTTTCATTGTGAGTTTGGGATATCTATCTACCCTGGTTTTGGGTTGCTTCTTGGTTGTTGAGGTTGCAGACATCATTTGGGGGTTGTTGCTGTGTTGTTTTGGCCATGCTAGGGCCAAGAACAACTCTGGAGCGTGGTCTGACCTGAACTATGTTTCACCTTTTGTTTGGGGTTGTCACCCTGTTGTCTTTGCCTTCTTCACAGAGCTATGAGCTATTTTAATATGACATGCAGTGGTTGGTCTTTGGACTATTGAGAGTAGGACTAGAGGCTGGGCATGCCTGAGAAAACTAGTGTTTGAGGCCACCAGCTTAGCATTCATCCTTTCCTAGCTCCTTGACGGCTGGATAAACCCTACTGTGTGGGCTTGGATGAGTGGTGTACCTTGGCTATGTGTAAGCCTGCTTTGACCCGTATTCCTTGAGGAAGCATGCCTAGCTTGGGGGTTGCAGTGTTGCTGAGAGATTGATGAGCACACTGGCCTATGGTTGGGTGGAACATTGCAGCGACGTAGTTGGTTGCGAGATGAATCCGGTTTAAGATAAGTATTCTTGACCATTTTGTCTCTACATTTATATTACTAATTAATGAATATAATGAACATGTGGCATGCCTGATTGAATGTATGTTTTCTTCCACTATGTATATGAAGGATTATGCATCTTAGTATGTTTTATGCTTTAAGCTTTTTATTTCACCATTATATGTCTGTTCATGTTCATGGGGCTATTTGCTCGTATGTTTGATGGTTTGGCAGCGTCCTCTTCGCCAGTCAGAGGGTTGGGGATGTTACAGTATGGTATCAGAGCTAAAGGTTGCAGCATGGGCCTAAACGGGAAATGAAAGATCAGATAGCAGAGGCAAGTTGCCTTCTGCCCAGTAGAAAAATAGAAGAAATCCTATGCATGACAAGAGAAATTTGGAAAATTCCTCTCTAAGTATTGGAATCATCAGATCATTAGAGGACTTAGTTTGAAGTTCCACTGATGCATCACATCACCTAGTCATAAGACTACCCGACGAGGGACCCGCGACAGGAAATCCACGAAAAATTGCCTAAGTGTTAAAAATCATCAGCTATCGGCACCACTAAGATGAAGTGATCGCTGAAACGTCGGCGGAGGTTAGTAGTTGATGCGTCCGTAGTTGCGGCTACTTAAAGGAATATCCACCCGACGAATAGTTGATCCGATGGCCGATGCGGCGGAAAACATAGAAGAAATTTCTGAAACTTTTTATAAGTGTGAACTTCATCGACCATCAGAGCATGTTAGCTGATGACGTCGCTGATGAATAGAGGAAGGACGTCGGAAGAAGTTGATAGTAGTATTGGTCGCCGATAGACATCGAAAGAAGTTGATGATTTGCATGCCGTCGTTGCAAAAGTTTAGAGCATCAAGCTTCCGATGAACAAACGCTGCGACTGTCGATGCCGATGTGTTTGAGGGTTAAATCATTGATACAGCAGAGAAGGTTAATGGATCGGACTACCGATAAAATATGTTGGAGAAGTTAGTTGGTTGGGAGTCCATTGTTATAACTACCTAGAAGACTAAATGCTTGACGCCACAGCCGTTAGTGTTTTCGACCGCCGATCGAAAGTTGTTCCGACATTCAACAGAGTTATGGTCCGCGGGAACCACAGTGAATTTGATGGCTACCATTGTGGATGCCTAAGGGGATATCCACCTAATGGATAGTGCCTCGGTCGTCGATGCCATGGAGAAACTTAGTGATCTGACCATCGATTCAACTCGGAAGGATTATGGCAGAAGGAAGTAGAAGAGCAATCCATCGACGAAATTCAAAATTTTAGACCACTACAGGTGCGATACGCCAAAGAAGGATAGATAAGTAGACTGCCGATGAGTAGCGTGGAAGATTAGTTGGTTTGCCACCGAAACGGTAGAAGGTCAGTAAATAAAGGACTCGATGAATAGTCCTGGACATCGCTGATGCAGATCGAAAGACGAGTCCACTGAGGATCCGTAACGTCGGACACTTAGCTGGGAAGAGGTCCGATTGGGCCTAAGGGAATTTGAGCTTTTTGAAGAAATTTCTCAGTAATTTTTCAGGTAGCTTTTAACTGTTGCAGTGGAATTTTCAGCAAATTCTAGCTAGTGTTCCGGTGGGTTTTGACTGAAAGGGAAGAAAACTCCATGTAACTGAAGCTACCATTCCCGACCAAAATACAATTGTATGTTTTTCCATCATTCTAGAAGTGGTGTGGTTTCCAAACCTGAGGTTAGAATGAAGCATGTGGATAGGTGTTGGAAAGCTTATCCAGCAGGGAACAAGGGAAAGCCACCAGAATCTGAGTGTGGAGCAGCAAGTGCTAGTGATTGCTTGAAAGGGAAATGTGCTATTGTCAATGTGGACAAAATATGGGAATTGCATGCCTAGAGGTCGCAAGACCATGAAGCCAAACCAGTTGTTGTGTGGAAGAGGAGTTCCATGCAAGGATGAGGGACTTGAAAAGGCAAGTATCTTTAAACCCTATCTTTCTTATTATAACTACATTTCATAGGTTTTATACATGAAATCTATGAGGATATGCTTTGCATGCATAGGATATTGACGATTATACATTTATAATGAACCACTAATGATAGTTATTACATTGGTGTTGGCATTAGTGGAAAGAAACCAAAGACAACCTGGACATGGTTGAGTATGTTGCTGATGTTGATGAATGTGACTAGCAACCCTATGGAGAAAGAGATAAGGCAACAAGTCCATAATCAAAAGTTGGTGAACAAACTCTGCAAACTCGTGCAAAGGACCAACCAAACTGGTAATGCCAAGGGTGTAAGTAGGACCCATGAAGGTAAGAGTTTGAGACCTCATACCATGTGGATATTTGAATGATATACTACATTCATATAGAAATGTGCCATGCCTGTATATGTTGATTTAGCTTAGTATCCCAAGGAAAGTAAGTACTGATGATCTTGATTATCGTAATGCATCCAATGTGAAGTAGTCATGGTTAGGCCATGCATGGTATGTTGAATGCATAGTATTCCTGAATCAATGCAAGGTAGCATTGAATGGATATACATTAAAAGATTTCATGAATCTTGTAGTTATGCATTGAATGGATGCATATGAAGGGTGTGAGTAATTGATTACTTAAGTATGTGTGCAAGGGTTGTGATGCATTGCATGAATGCATTGAGATAGTGCATGTGATATTATGAATAACTAATGGCTGAAATGATGAATTGATGACAATTCTAGAACCATTTCAAAGGCTGTTATGAATGCAGGATAGTAAGTGCACAAAGAGGGTACTCATGATCAATTGGCTACCAGAAATGTTCTATGAAAGAGCAAGGTGGTACGAATGATACGCTTGTGGAGTAAGGAGTATCTAAACATTTCATTTAAATTACATGAATGATGTGACTGTACCCTGTAATTTAAAGTATGATAATGATTGCATGAAAAAAATGAATTTTGGTAATATTGATGCGATTAATAGCTAGAATTATTTGAATTTTATAAATTCTGGAAATGCTTCAGGGATTGCTGCAACAATAGAAAAAGTATATGCATCAAGACTTACCCAGTGTTTGGCTTATTAAAGTTCAGGTTTCAGGTAGACTGTTCAGAGCATGGCAATTAAAGTAAGACCATGACAGAGGTTGAAATCTACCATATGAAAGAGCCAAACCTCATGAGAAGAGTCCCATGGCTGTGATAATAGTTTGTATGCATAATGAGTTGCAAATTTAAATTTGTGAATTTTGGATTTAAGAGATTACCGGCAACTACTAATCACTATTGGCTTGCATAAGATTGTGTTAGGAGAATGCATCGTAAGTGGGTATTCATACTATGTTGGTAAGCATGAAATTATAATGGGAATAGTGGTGCTGCTTACAAGAGACCCACAAATGAGGATCCCCTCATTGCCAAGCAAATCAGTTTCTGTAGTAAACATAGTTGCAAATTCTCATTGAATTTAATTAATGATGTTATTGCTTGGTTATGGAACAACCAATTGGATTGTATTATCAAGTGACGATTGACTGTTTGGTTATTTGATGAATGTGCTAGGGGTACACACTACAAGAAGATCATGTGTGATGGTCTGTAGGAGCCAAACTTCATGGGAAGGTTTTCCCTTATCTTGGAAATGGGTTTCAGGTGAAACTCCATTGGACATTTGGAAAATGTCTCATCTGCACTACATGTTTGGTAAGAAACATGAGCAAGATGATATAGAGATTATGTCGGTAACACATAAGTGGATACAAAATGAAAAGAGGAGTTGGGATGGAAAACTGAGGGACTGTCAACTCAGAGAAGGGATCCCCCATTCCTCCTTAACGAAGGAATACTGCCTTGGCAAATGGATAAGTGTTCTGTGACCCTAGCTAGGAATATGCATGTTAGATTGTTAAAATTCCATATGCAGAACATGTTTTGATTTTATTTCTATTTGGACCGATTGCTTGAGTATGAATAGGGCCTACATGATACACACCAGACAAGGGTGCACACTTTTCTGATGTCGGATCATGGAAGGATTTTTCAATGTTGATTACACCCCAGGGAGTGGACGCACTCCTGGTGTCTCAATACTTGATAGTGAATGGTGTGAAATATGCTTACAATTTTAGAGCAATAACGCTAAAAAATATGCTTATATTGCTTGTGTTTTCAGGATAAACAAAGGTAAATTGGTATTATACACTAAATGGACAATGGCTTGAACTCATCCTACCTTCTACAGAGAAGGGGACCAACCATGTGGGGAGGCTCCATGGTTGAGAAGTTTGAAAATAGACCAAAGACACTAAAAGTGTCATGACCAAATACAGGCGATTGTTGAAGGTTTGATAAACCCAACGAGGGTTGGATTGACTGTGCCTGATGTGTGTATATATATATATATATATATATATATATATATATAAAGATGTTGTGAAGTAGCCTTCATGCTAACCTAACATCCAAGTCCATAGGAGATCCCAAGGCTTGCAAAGCGAAGCACGATCCTGTGGACCAAAGAGGAAATGCACGATACAGATAAGTATTGGATTATTTTGCAATTCTTACTTATGAATATGCATGTGTATATGATTTGGTTATGATGTTTTAAGCTCTTGTTTAAGAGATAAAAAATGATGAGAATAAACTAAACATGTGAATTTATTCAATGTTTGAATATAGGTATCGCTGGAAGCGAGTACTATGAGAGCATCCTAGGGGTGCATGTGGACATGTGATTGTCCTGAAGAGCTCAGAATGAGTGGTGATGAAAAAGTTGCTAGTGAGACTGTGAAGGTCCTAGCAGCCGAGACAAGCCATGTGGGGAGGCTCCATGGTTTAGAGGTATGAAATAGACCGAAGAAACTAAGTGTCATGGCCAAGAGGGATTGGTCCAGCATTCATGGTGGAGTGAAAGAGGCTGAGAGCATGAAAATCCACATTGGTGGTGTGGGTTCTAGGATGGAACAAAACAAAGAGGGTAAAAACTCTTGCTGCTATCTCTTTCCTTTTGACTATATATATATATATATGTTTATGCATTGTGAAAACAAATGGTTGTTGAATGCATGTATGACTGAAAATAGAATGTGTGCATTTGCTTAAAGTAAATTGTGAATGCTGGAATGATTAATTCCCTACCCAAGAATGGACATGAATGAGCTCATGTTCTTGTTCGGAAGGCATGAAAAATATGAAAGTCTCATTGATGAGGCTTGGACTGTCATGCCAATTAGGCAATTAAATGATTGATATTAAGGCCTATATTATGCTTGGTCTAACATAATTTCAATGATACATTTCACAGGTGAGAAAGGTGAAATCTAGTGGTGCAAATTGATCATGGTAGCAGAAAAAAAGTTGCTGGACTTGGATAGAAGTCTCCTTCAAACGATTGCCAGGACCCAAGAGAATCTTGGAGAGATGCTCAAGATACATAAAAGGCAGAATGAAATGAACCACCAGATTTTGCAAGACTCTATTGGTTTGCAAAGGGGGGTGAAAATCCTTCTGGGAGAAATTGGCAAAGGAAAGGAAGGTGGATCAATGATGGGACATTCATCCAAGCGATCCATTGAGAAATGGCCCAGGCATGAAGACTCAAAAAAAATTAAGCAGGTAAAGATGAAGCAACCAGTGAAATATTGGGAATGCGGAGGACATCATTTACACCGGTACTGTCCAACGAGGGAAGATGAAGAGGGAAGCATCCACAAAGTTCCTAGGCTTCAGGATAAGCCAAAAGCTGAGAACTAGTAGGAGAAGTTCATGGAAGTTGAGGGGCTTGGTCTAGAACGATCAAAGTAAATAATTGAACGAGGGACAGATCTACAAAATTTTGAAATTTAGGATGTGCAAATTGTATATGTATTCCTATGTATTGGAACACCGAGGACAATGTTATTCCAAGGGGGAGGGGATTGTGATGTCCCTGGTTTTGACCTGGTTACATTAAAAGAAACATGATGTATATATTGTAATAAATCGTGGTGAGGAGCTAAAAGCAAAAGCCCCACCATCAATTTGGTTGTGCATGTTTCGGTAATAGGGATAATGTTATATTGTGCTATCTAGCACATTATAGTTTTGGCATCATGTAAATACGTACATCAATTAAAATAAACCTACAGCCAACTACAACGGTGCAACGTTGAATGAAAAGGGCATGATTCTTAAGTTTAAGAGGGGCTTGTCCAACCCGTGGGGGTCATTGGGAGTTTGCCATGTGTTTCCACCCTGTTTGTTTTGATCATCTTCCCTTGTCTCATCCAACCACCACTTTAATGATCTGCTGAGTTGTTGAGGCAATTATTACTAGAAGTGGAGGGTGGCAGGACTGTCAGTCTTTGCCACATGCTCACTCCACCAGCCGTCTCTCCACCTTCACGTGGGTAAGGCACCATCACTACACCACTCTCTTGGCCATTGGGTTCACTCTCATGTAGGGATGCGCAGGGGGGCAGTTTATATTCCTCATGCAGAGCTAAGTTAAGAGGGGGGGTGCGATTTCTATTTGGGGGTTCGCCTTTCTCTCTCCGGCGCCGATTACCAGTCTGGGGTTGTGTTCTTTCCTCCTGATCATGCATAGAGTCGGTGTTTTTTCCTCCACCATTGTCTGACTATGAAGGATCACTGTGGTTTTCTTTTGTTGTTCGTGGGTTTTCCATATTTTTGTTGGCCGTGTCCTTTCCCCTCACGCACAGATTGATTAAGAATCGGTTCTTTTCCCATTTCTGTCTGTGTTTCTTCAGCGATTGCATTGAGGAATTGTGTGCTGTGTGCTTTTAGATGTTGGACGGCTGTTGATATCCACATCTGTTGGCTGAGTTTTCCCCTGTCTATGCTGGGAGTTTTTCTTTTTCCCCAACTGCAGACTATGTAAGGTTCTCGTCATTTCCTTATCAGAGTGTGGTTTGCGTTTATGTCCTTCTTTTGTCCAAGATTGAGAATCAGACCTCTCCCCTATTTTGGAACTGTGTAATGTTGCCATATTTTTCATTGTGATTTTGGGCTGTCGATCTACCCTGATTTTGGGTTGCTTCTTGGTTGCTGAGGCTGCAGACGTCCTTTGGGGGTTGCTGCTGAGTTTTTTTGGCCATTATAGGGCCAAGAACAACTCTCGAGCATGGTTTGACCTAAACTGTGTTTCACCTTTTGTTTGGGGTTGTCACCCTATTGTCTTTGCCTTCTTCATAGAGCTGTGAGTTGTTTTACTGCGACATGCAGTGGTTGGTCTTTGGACTGTTGAGAGTAGGATTAGAGGTTGGGCATGCTTGAGAAAACTGGTGTTTGAGGCCACCAGCTTAGCATTTATCCTTTCCTAGCTCCTTGATGGTCAGATAAACCCTAATGTGTGGGCTTGGCTGAGTGGTGTACCTTGGCTATGTGTAAGCCTTCTTTGACCCTTATTCCTTGAGGAATCATGGCTAGCTCGGGGGTGGCAGTGTTGCTAAGAGATTGATGAGCATGCTGGCCTATGGTTGGGTGGAACATTGCAATGACATAGTTGGTTGTGGGATGAATCCTATTTAAGATAAGTATTCTTGACTATTTCGGCTCTACATTTATATTACTGATTAATGAATATAATGAACATGTGTCATGCCTGATTGAATGTATGTTTGCTTCCGCTATGTATATGAAGGATTATGCATCTTAGTATGTTTTATGCTTTAAGCCTTTTATTTCACCATTATATGTCTGTTCATGTTCATGGGGCTATTTTCCCATATGTTTGATGGTTTGGTAGCGTCCTCTTCATCGGTTAGAGGGTCGGGGACGTTACACACACTAAGTACAGACAAACCACACAACACTCATTAAAAATTCCTAAATCCAAACAGAAAAACATGTATAAGATATGCTTTCCAAAAGAAATATGAGAGATAGTCACTTAGCATCCTTATAGATATTCTTAGGCACAAGTGGAGGAATCACGCACCGCCCTCCCACACCTTCTACCTGGGTTACCTTAGAAGCCCGTCCAAGGTCAACCAGAAATAGCCTTCCAGTGCACCTGTGTATGAACCCTAAATGTCAAAGAGACTAAAGGATACCTTAACTATATTGATAGTCTGGGGGGACAGTCGCAAGCCTGGTTCGTACCCATGGGCAAGGTATCAAATCCTGAAACCCTGTCAACACCAGGCACCACACGGGGCCAGGAGGGTGGTATTGATAGAAGTCACCAGATGCGCACAAACCTTGGTCTACACTTTGAAAAGGAATCAGAGGGTTATATTCTTAGTCCAAGTCTCCATGTGGCCTCATGCTTAACTCTCTTTTTAGAGGAGCTCCCCAGATACAATCAACATAGAAAAGGGTTTACCTATTGATTGGCCAACTATGTCCGAATTTAAACACTTGTGGAGAGTTAAAAATCCCTAATCCACAAGTCTAGCCTAAGCTAGTTGGTGTATGACCCTATAAAATAAAACTTACTAATAACTTTTAAATTATATCGTTTATTTTAAGGGTTGTTTTTAGTCAAAGGGTAAATGGCATGAAACGTATGTGGTTTTTTGACTCAAAGTTGAAACAATATGACTAAGCAAAGAGAAATGACATGCAAAAAGCAAAAACTATTCTTTTTCTTTTTCAAATAAAAACTTGAAAGCCACACAAGAACAATTTCTTTTTATTTTTTTCAAAACCAATGATATGCCATGCAATCTAGACTAAAAACCTAATCTACATGCATATAAAGAAAACATGTTTTTTTTCTTTTTATTTTATCAATGCAAAAGAAAAAATAGCCTATCAACTAATGCAAGCAATTAATGTAAGAAAAGCAAATAGACAACTACTCTACACCCCACAAACAAACCCTAGCTTTCCCTAAAGTTGGATATAACCTCTCTTGAAAGAAAGTCTCACAAAGGTAAACAAGCCAATAAATTTGGAATGAAGAGACCGAGCAATAAGACCAACATAAATAAAGGTCAAGAACTCCCAAGAATCAATCTAAACCTGCAAATAGAGTTTGCTCAGTACCTTGTCCAACAAGGTCAAGCCAAAGAAGGCAGTGGGGGAAAAGGCAAAAAAACAAGTTCAAAGAATTGAAAGAGACATACAAGATAGACAAAGAGCACCTAATAGAGATGAAACAACCTCCCAGGAGTCATGCACATGTAGAGGACCCTTGAAGACCCTACAAACATCCTTGAAATCACCCAAAAACCCTAAATATTGATGAAAGGACAGAAATTCAGGTGCATACGTGGGTTGCCTTAAGGCAGGTCATGTATGACATGCAATTTGCAGGTAGTACAACTCACGTATACAACATAAACACATGACTATTTAGCCTAAAAGCTGTGTATGGATGAAAAAAAGAACAAAAAGGGTCAAAAACTGACCTAGGAAGGTAGGAAAGGTGTTCTAACAGACTCAAAAGGCATTCCTAACTTGTAAGAAGGACCTGAAACATTACAAAAGGATGGAATAAATTCATAGAAACTCCAAAAAGACAAGGATCCCTAGTGGAGTCTCCAGTTCTGTATTAAAGGAAAGTTTCCTATGGATAGGGTTTAAGAGGCCATCAACGTACTAGGGTTGAAAGAGAGATGTAAATGGTTCGGCAAGTATATATAAGCAATTTCAAAGATTAGAATGGTTCATACCTTATCCAAACAAAGGTTGATCCAAGCCTCCCTTCAATCTTCTTCTTTCTCCTCTCGCTCCTCTTTCTCCAAGAGACCTGCAAAATGAATTATACCTTCCTCAAACCATTATGACCACATATAAAGCAATGATAATCAAATAAACATGAAATAATGATTTGACTAACATCATGATATGATCATAAACAAAGATTCAATCACACATTGAACAATAATTGTGAAAAAGAAGGAAATCACATATTTATTAATCTTGAAAACAAGTACAAATATACCTTCTCTTCAAGTTGGGCACTTCACAAAACCTTGATCTGGTTCTGCTGCTTCTCTTCTCCAAGGAACTCAGCCTCCAAGCTTTGCAACACAAGGAGAAAGCTTCTAGGGCAAAGGTGGGGGAAAGAGATTCCCAATTCCTCTAGCATGACAATGCAAAAGTTCAAGTCTTCTCTCATGGACCTCCTCACCTCTATTTATATGATTTATGAAGAGATAGGGTCGAAGACAAAGTAGTTACAACTGAAGGAGTCAGTTGCATAACTACCCAAACTACCCTAATTTTGAAAAACATATTTTTTGACATTTTCAGGAGGAATACGTAGGTTGCGGAGACAACAGTCATGTACGCAGGAGGTATATGCAGGTTGAAATGTAAATAGTCATGTATTTAGGGCATATGCAGGTATTATGTATAGCAAGTCACATACCATCCACAGGTTTCCTTAAGAAAACTTGCGTATGCATAGAAAATCTCATTTTTAGGGTACTTCTGGGCATTTTCAGACTTTGGTGTCTTCTAGAAAGTTTTATCTAAGTCAAATATATTTCCAACAGTGTAGAGATGAGGTAAAATAGAGTTAAAGAACTCAAGATATGTGTCCTCAAATATAGGTGTTTTTTCAGTGAATTTCATTAAGTGTCGACATGCGACAAAATCATGGGAAAGTGGTCACAGGAAGAGATGTGTCATTTTGAGCTATAACAGAGATGATTCCCAAGTCTCGGTAGCATGAAAGTGCACCATCATAGTGAATCATGGTGTGTTCATAGATTTCCTATATGTTCCCTCACTTCCAGCTAATCTATTATCTGTTTATTAGATGACCCATACTGGATCACCAAATCAAGTTTTGTTTGGACCTAACTCAATAGAGATCACCAATATCTCAACTGGGGAGATTGTAGAGAAAGGAATTGTTTATCATGCCTCCAAGGCATATTATTTCTCTCACTTCATGCCATTCTCAGTTCCATCATCATCACAGCTTTCGTTCGAAGCTGATGAAGGAGTAAACATTCCTTCACTTCCTATTGCAGTTATAGTTTCAAATCCTAACATTTCTGATTCAGATTCAAAAGAGGAGTCATCCCAGTATGATCCAAAAATTGAGCTTACAACTCAAAGGGATTTACATCCTGATCCATCATCTACCCCATTCCAGTAGCCTAAATGGGCTAAGCATCTCATAGAAGCAGCTGGAGATGGTATTGGGGATCCAAATGACAAAAGAAGAATGAGGTCCCAGTATCAGAAGGAGAGTGCATCATTGTCTTACATAGATCCTCTTCTTGTTGACAGGTGTTTTATGATGCTTAGGTCAGATCCTCAATCCTTCAAGGAGGATTTCCATGATCCTAGATGGCAGGAAGCCATGGATGAGGAGTCTAATTCACTACATGACAACCAGACTTGTGAACTTGTCCTCTTACCTCCAGGAAGGAAGCTGGTAGAGTGAAAATGGATCTACAAAACCAAGATATCTGCTGATGGTACCATAACCAAGTACAAGACTCGGTTGGTGGAAAAAGGGTATTATCAGGTCCATTGCTTGGACTACAATGAGACATTCTCTCCAATAGCTAGAATGGACTCCATTAGATTGGTATTGGCCATTGCTGATTCCAAGAGATGGGAAGTACACCACATGGATGTGAAGAGTGTCTTCCTCCATGGTGATTTGGAGGAGGATATCTATATGAAAAAACCTGAGGGGTTTATTGATGATCCTTCCTTAGTTTGTAGACTAAGGAAATCACTATATGGACTCAAACAAGCCCAAAGGGCATGGTACTCCAAGATGGATTCCTTCCTCATCTCTCAGAAGTTTGAAAGGTGCAAATCTGATTGCAATGTCTACATGAAGAAGAAGGAGGGGTTCTTTCTTCTAGTTGTATTGTATGTGGATGAATTTCTCATTACTAGAAGCTATGCTACTTGATTGAGTAGCATCAAGTCTGTTCTTAATAAATCATTTGCTATGACTGATTTAGGACTGTTAAGACAATTCGTTGGTATTAAGGCAAGTCAAAAGACTTTGGGAATAATGATCTCACAGTCCACGTATTCATCAGACATGCTTAAGAGTTTCCACATGTAGGAATGCAAGGTAGCCCCCTGCCCTTTCTTATTAGGAATCAGGATTGAAGAAGGTGATTCCACACCTTTGGTCGATAACACTCTCTATAGACAGCTCATTGGAAGCCTTTTGTATCTCACTCATTCGAGACTAGACATATCCTATGTTGTGAGTGTTGCTGCCAGATATATGTAGGAGCCACATGAGCTGCACTAGAAGGAAACAAAGAGGATCTTGCACTATGTGTAGGTTAATATTGGTTATGGGATCCACTATGCTGCTGGAGCACAACTGGATCTCATAGGCCTTACATACTCAGACTGGGCAGGAGATGTTATATTTTATCATTCAATATAGCATTATATTAGGATCTTTAACTGAGAAAATAACAAGCATAGCAATCAAACACAAGAGACAATGAACACAATGTTTTTCCTCAGGGAAACCATAAATGGAGAAAACCCCACAACTTCCTCAGAGATAGAATCAACACCAAAAGTAAAACCCCAAAATAGTAAGATGATCTCTCAACAACAGTAGCCTCTTTCTTTCTAGCCCCAACAACTTCTTCTCTCTCATCTATGTGCTACAATTGAGTGTGAGTGAGTGTGTGATAAATATAGAGGCTCACTCTCTATTTATACTAATTCCCAAATTGACAATAACTCAATAGGGCCAACTTATATAGGAGAGTCTAATAACCCTAGGGCCCTAGAACTACGGGGACTTTAACCCTTGAACAATAGGAGGGTTACCCACAATGACTTGACATGACTTGTTTACATTATAGAACCTCCTGATAGGAACATTAGGGGCATGACATGACTCAATTACATTACAAATACTTCCCGAAATAAACATCAGGGTACAATATATGAAATATACAAGTGAATACATTCTAAAGTTATATATACATAAACACTCCCTCTTAACTAGGAGGGTATTCTCTTGACACAATTTTTCAGCACTGGTCTTCTTCTCTAGATCATCTTGTCATCTACATCTTCAAGTCATGTTCTTCTTCAATTCATCTTCATCTTGGATCTAGATCATCACTCAATCTGGATCATCATCACTGGATCTGGATTATCACAGGGACATCATCACTGGATCTAGATCATCACTGCTAGAACTAGATCATCACTCAATCTAGATCATCATGGGGACATCATCACTGGATCTGGATCATCACTTGATCTGGATCATCACTGGGTCATCATCATAGGTGCTATCTCATGATTATAGGCCTAGCCAACCCTTTTTCATGCTGGTTGTAGGCCTACCCTCCTTGTAGGTCTTCTTCAGCGCTTATAGCTGACCCTAAGTCAGAATTGCCAGCACTCACATGTGAACATGAGAGGAACACATCCAACACCATGTCAGAAAGGCAGAACACTTACATTCACTAGCATGATAGGACACAACTACTATCATCTGTGAAAAGGCACAGCACTCACATCCACTAGCATGATAGGAAACAACTACTATCATCTATGGAAAGGCACTGCACTTACATTTGACCTTGACTCGTTAGAAATGAATAGCACTTACATTCACCAGCATGATAGGACACAACTACTATCATATGTGAAAAGGCATAGTAGTCACATCCACTAGCCTGGTAGGACACACCTACTACCATCTGTGGAAAGGCACTACACTTAGATATGACCTTGACTCGTTAGAAAGGCTCTCAGTCCTAGACTGATGGGTCCTGGTAACTGACCAAGTGCCTCCATTCAGAGAATGGCAATATCCCTTATATTTGATCAAGTGGGAACATATCTCTTAATCATATCAGAATGGCCCTACACTTATATCTAATCATGTGAGACTACATCCCACGGTCATATCAGAATGGCCCTCATTCCTAGACTAAGTATTCTTGGTAACTAACCAAGTACCTCCCTTCAGAGAATGGAAATAGCCCTTATATTTGATCATGTAGGAACCAATCCTATAGTCACATCAGAATGGCTCAGCACTCACATTTGACATGGAAGGAACCAATCCTCTCACCATGACAGAATGGGTCAGCCCTTACATCTAACCAGGGAAGGAACCAATCCTCTCACCATGTTAGAATGGATCACAGACTCATCTCTTCCCCTTAGGGGAAACCTCGATCTGGAAAACACCAAGCTTCTCCTTGAAGTACTCAAACTTCACTCTAGCCAATGGCTTTGTCAACACATCATCTATCTGTTTGTCTGTTGCAACATACTGGAGCTTCACTGCTCCCCTCTGCACCATATCCCTGATATAGTGCTACTTTATCTCGATATGCTTCGACTTGTCATGGAACACTGGGTTCTCCAAAAACTTCACACAACTCTGGTTGTCGCAATATATACAAGTAGCATCCAACTGGAGATCAAATAAATCAGACAGTAGCTTCCTCATCCATACTACCTCACAACTAGCTGAACAAGCTGTGACATACTCTGCTTCAGCTGTACTCAGTGCCACATAGGATTGCTTCCTGCTAAACCAAGAGATCACACCTGATCCCATACTGAAGCAACACCCTGGAGTCCTCTTCCTATCGATGGCACTGCCTGCCCAATCTGAATCAACATATCCCTCCAGCTTAATCTTCTAATTCACCTCATACTTGAGCCCATAATCAATTGTACCTCTCAGGTATCTTAGAATATGCTTTGCATCAATCAAGTGAACATGTCTTGGATCTTTCATGAATTGGATCAAGGTGTTCACAACAAAGCAAATATTTGGTCTTGTGTTCGTCAGTTACATCAGGGACCCAATCATTTGACGATACATCATAGCATCAACCAAATCTGATGAAGCATCACTCAATAGCTTCAGGTTTGATGCCATAGGTGTGGTCATGGCCTTGCAGTCCATCATCCCAAATCTATTCAGGATATCTACCGTATATTTCCCTTTCCCCAGGGAAATTCCATCTGCATTCTACCACACCTCCATGCCTAGAAAATAATGCATCATACCCAAGTCCTTCATTTCGAATTTGGAAGCAAGCTTCCTCTTTGTATTAGCAATCAACCCATCCATACCTGTTACAAATAGATCATCTACATACAGTAGGGGTATCACTAGGTTTCCATCTTCAACCTTGTAGTAAAGGTTGGAATCTGCTTTACTTTTGGTAAAGCCCAAACTAGATAGAAAGCTGTCAATTCTGCCATACCATGTCCTATGTTCCTGTTTCAAACCGTACAGGGCTTTCTTCAATCTACACACATGAGACTCCCTATCATGTGTCTCAAAACCAAATGGTTGCTCTACATACATTTCCTCTTCCACTACACCATTCAAGAAAGCAGTCTTGACATCCATTTGGTGTATCTTCCATTTCATCAATGCAGCTGGAGAAAGTACTGATCTGATGGAAGTGTATTTGGCTACAGGTGCAAAGGTTTCTTCATAATCTATTCCTTCTTTCTATGAGAAGCCATGAGCCATGAATCTTCCTTTATATTTCTCTATGCTACAGTCTGCAGCATGCTTGATATTGTAGATCCATTTGGAAGTTACAACAGACTTCCCCTCTAGTCTTGGGACAGCATCCCAAACATCATTCTTCATGATTGATTGATACTCTTCGATCATAGAATCCTTCCATTATTTCCTTTCTACCGCTTCTTCATAGTTGGAAGATTATTTATTGATAAAGTCACATAATAAAGCTACATACCCGGAGCAGGACCTGGTCCTCTTTCTTTCTCTGTGATTCTCTTCTAGATCCCCATATCTTTCTGCACCTTGGATAGCTTCTTGTACCCAAGTAGGTTTCCTCTTGTGTGTATTTTTCTCCTCGGGTGGATCTACAGGTTCTTGAGGTTCTTCAAATTCTCGATCTTCTTCTTGATATTCTTCATTCATGGTTGTGTCATGAATTCTGGGTGCTTCTGTCTCTTCAGGTTCTTCAATAGGTCTCTTTCTGGATTTGTTGTAAGCCGAGTCTTCATCAAATGTTACATCCATGCTGATGTCAATCTTCTTCAATCCTGGAAAGTATTTTCTATAAGCCTTTGAACTTTTAGAGTATCCCACAAATATACCCTTCTTTCCTGAAGGATCTAACTTTGTCCTCTTTTCTTTCGGAATGTGTATGTACACTGGACAGTCGAATATTCTGAGATGGCTGACTTTTAGTTTATTTCCAGAAAAGGCTTCTTCGGGTGTCTTGTTCTTGAGTTCTCTGTGTGGAGTACAGTTCTATACATACACCATTGTTCTGGAAGCTTCTTCCCATAGATGCATGGGAAGATCTTGATCATGAAGCATAGCCCTTGTAGCTTCCATGATCATTCTATTCTTCCTTTCTACAACCCCATTCTATTGTGGATTATATGGAGTGGATAACTCCCTCTTAATCCATGAATCTTTGCATAACTCTTTGAATTCATTTGATGTGAATTCTCTGCCATTATCTGATCGAAAGGTCTTGATCTTCTTTTCAGTGTGGTTCTCGATCAAGGCTTTGAAGTCCTTGAACTTGCTGAAAACTTCATCTTTTTTCTTCATAAAATATATCCATGTCTTCCTAGAAAAATAATCAATAAAGGAAACATAGTATACAAACCCACTTAAATAACTGGATGACATTGGACCACATACATCGGAGTGAATGATTTCCAAGATTCCTTTTGCCTCACTCTCACTACTCGGAAATGTTTTCTTTGTGTTCTTTCCTTTCGCACATCCTCTACGGACTCCATCGTGTTTTGCTTGAATTTCTGGAAGACCTTCAACAACTTTTATTGCAAGTGGTAGTGCTGTATAATTCACATGTTCAAGCCTTCTATGCCAAAGTTTATTTAGCTCTACTGTGTCATGGACCAAAGCTTGTTCTAGATGGCCCTTCAATTTGTATAGACCTCCCTCTTGTTCCCCAATCACTACTGCATCATTAATAGTATTTCCCCTTTCCCACATGTTAACTTGGCCATCTATAAATGCAACTCTCATTCCTTTTGCATCTAATGTAGATATGGAGAGGAGGTTCTTCTTTAGTCTTGGTACAAACAATACATCTTGCATCTTCATAGACTTTCCAGAGTCTAGCTTGTAGGAGGATTCCCCACTACCTTCTATTCGATACTGGTAGTCATCTCCAAGTTTCACCTTGTGGGGTGATTCATGTTTTGATAGTTTCACAAAGGACTCCTTGAATCCTGTCATATGTTTGGAAGCCCCACTGTCTATAAGCCAATCATTGCTTCCATGTGTGATGTTTCTTGTGAGAGCGGAATCAAGAAATATCTTCATCAATTGAAGAATCATCACTTTCTTGTCTGATTCTCTTTGTGGAAGGTTCATCATCCTTTGTAGCATGAGCATGATGTCTTCTCTTGTTTCCCTTTTTCTTATTTTGTATTTTAGAACAATCTTTTGCCAAGTGTCCTACTTCATCACATGGATAACATCTGATTCTAGACAAATCATTTCTAGTGTTATTTTTATGGAAATGCTTACCTCTAGAGTCATGAGAACTTATTTTTCTTTTCTTGGAGTGAACTGTGAGAGCTTGATCTTCAGTTCCCATCTTTTATTCTTGAGCTACTATCAAAGCTTCTTCTTGAGAGCCTTCTTCCCATAGTATACTAAATTTGAATAGCTTCTTTTTGGCACAAATCCCTTGAATAAAGGAGTCCCATGATCTAGGGAGACCATTCAAGGTGGTCATCACAATATTTGCATTCTCCACTTCTTCATCTACTGCTTCCAGTCGTTCCTTGATCTAAGAGACCATTGTAAAGTAATACTAGATGGTCTCTGCATTCTAGATCTTTACATTCTTCAATTGGTTTCTCAGAGTCATCTTCCGGTTTATGTTCTTCCCTTCAAACAGTTTGGTCAGGGCATCAAACATAGCTTTAGGTGTCTTTAGGGAGGACACCTATGGTATGAGGTGATCCTTGATTGAATCAGCAATAATCCTCTTAGCCATGACCAATTTCTTCTTGTGTAAGGCCTTATCCTCATCTCCTTCTGGAACTGGAACCTCCTCATTGATATAGGAGTCCAACTCATTTTCTTCCAGGACCAGGGAGATCCTATACTTTCAGGATCGAAATTTATCAGCTCCCTCAAGCTTTTAATCAATCTTCATATGATGAGACATCTTAACTAAGAACCTCAAATGGAAATACAAAAGATTTAGATCTTACCAGGTCAAGATGTCAGATCTGGATTTGGAGCTGAATTTCTGCAGTGCTAGTTCAGGAGCAGATTAGGGTTTGACTTTCCTGGAGTTTTGTCCAACCAAATGATTTGATATTGATCTCTAAACTTTGATCTTGAGGAGGAGATCAATTCAAGCCCGGGTTCATTCAAAAATTCCACTTCTGTGGAAAGCCCTAATTTTCGGCAGCAGTGTCGGGTCCAAAACTGAAAAAACTCAAAATCAGATTCTGTTTCGACAGAAAGATGCGCCCTAGGGAGGAGAGTCATCCCAACCTTCTTTTGTTGAAAATATATGGAGAGAGATCCAAAAAGTAGTAAGCCCTAGTTCCCGTAGTTGCATAGTGTCTTCTTCTCAAGTTAGCTCTGATACCATGTTAGATTTTAACATTCAAGCTAGCGTTATATTAGGATCTTTAACTGAGAGAATAACGAGCACATCAATCAAACACAAGAGACAATGAACACAATGTTTTTCCTCGGGGAAACCATAAATGGAGAAAACCCCGTATTTTCCTTGGAGATAGAATCATCACCAAAAGTAAAACCCCAAAACAGTAAGATGATCTCCCGACAATAGTAGCCTCTTTATTTCTAGCCCTAGCAAGTCTTCTCTCTCAGCTATGCACTAAAACTGAGTGTGAGTGAGTGTGTGATAAATAGAGAGGCTCACTCTCTATTTATACTAATTCCTGACTTGACAATAACTCACTGGGGCCGACTTCTCTAAGAGAGTCTAATAACCCTAGGGCTCCGGAATTGTGGGGAATTTAACCCTTGAACAATAGGAGGGTTACCCACAATGACTTAACATGACTTGTTTACATTATAGAACCTCTTGATAGGAACATAGAGGGCATGACATGACTCAATTACATTACAGATACTTCCCATAATAAACATCGGGGTACAATACATGAAATATACAAGCGAATACATTCCGAAGTTACATATACATCAATAAGGGATGGAAATTATAGGAAATCCACAAGTTTTGTATTCATGATTGGATCTAGGAAAATTTTTTGGTCCATAAAGAACAAAGCATCCCTTACACTTTCTTTAGTAGAAGCAGAGTATCGAGGAGCTATGAATGCACCTATTCAGGTAGTTTGGCTGCATGGCATATTGACAGAGTTCAGGATTCAGGCTTCACCTATGGTAGATATTTATTGTGATAACTAGAGTACAATCAATATCTCTTGTGATCATGTTCAAAAGCACAAGACAAAGCACATAGAAGTTCAAATGCACTACATTCAGGAACTGTTGCATGACAGAACCATCACACTGCACTACTTTCCAATAGAGGATTAGATTGCAGATATTTTTACTAAGTCTTTTACTGAAAAGAAATTTTCCTTTCTCAGGTCTCTTTTGGGCATTAAGTCTTGATTCTTAGTTCCTATCTTGAGGGGGGTTTTCCCAAGAGGTTTTCCTACCTCATTTGTATTATGTCTCTTAGATTGTATATTGGGTCACCTATGGTCTTGTTACCAGGGCCCACAGTTTTCCAAGTTAGGATTTAGGGGGGGTGTTAGGATTATTAATCCTCCATTGGTCATACTTTCTATTAGACCAATTATCCTAACTTAGGAACCTAAATTAATTAATTGGGTCCACTTGGCCCAATTGGGACACATGTACCATTCATTGAAGTGTGGGGAACACTACTAGAGGTTAACTGCCACTTACTGCATGTGCATGCATCAATTAGGGCACCTCCTAGGCCAATCCCTACGTTTTAGGAGCCACTGGAAGTCCCGACACCAACCTACTTCAGTTAATTGGTGTTAGTACTAGTTAGTCTTAGTTATCCCCCAGTTACAATTAGTTATTATCTGTCAGTTAAGATAGCACTACCAATGCATGGATACTACATGGTTGGTTGGGGAGGAGCGATTTTCCTACCTACCACACTCAGTTGCCCTGAGTTAGCTAGTTGTTACTCTTTGTTGGATTTATTGGTCATGAGGGAGTTGTCTATTTGGAATTCGATATTGATTGGGAGACCTTGAGTTAGAGATTCAGTTAGATACAGTCATATCCAATTGGAGGATTTGAATTCATTTCATATGCATTCGAATTCTACCTATGTAAACTATTGCAACACCGAATATTATCATGATGAATATACTGTAAATTCCTGATCAATACTTGTCTGTTTCCTATGAGATTTGTTTTGCTTAGTTTGTATTTTCATTCTCCATTCAATTTTTGCAAACATTATTAGAACTATTGTAACACCCCGATTTTGACCCCATTGCATTAATGTATGTGATGTAAATATTATATAGAATCATGACAAGGAGCTCAAGGCCAAGGCCCTATCATTGATTGATGTTTGGTGTATAGGCGATCATGGTTGATGCCTATGGTTTCTATGCTAAGTCAAGCATGCTTGTAAACATCATGTAAATATGAAATATAATGAAAACCCACAGCCAGCTATGTCAATGCACCAAATAATGAGATGGGGGCATGATTTTCCTAAGGATAAAGGGGTGGGAATGTTAACCTTGAGCCTGTTTGGGGAAAAGCCATGTGTCATGGGGAGAACCCATCAGAACTGTCAACTACCCTCTTTCTTGTCTTTTATTCCTAACCATTTATTCTGCTAGGAAGTGGTTGAGGTAGTTATTTCTTGGAAGGGGAAGAGTATGGGAAATTTCGAATGGGGCATAGCACCCAGTTCTGGAGTGTCATGTCTTTCTTGCAAGGACAAGAAAACACCAGAACCTTATGTCAGTTTGACCCATGCATTCACGCCTGGTTCCTACTCTCACATTTTGAGAGTTGCCAGGAAATTCGTTTGATCATTCATTCATCATTCATCTCATTCAATCATGGATTCATCATCTTCACTCCCCGGTCATCGTGTAGAAGTGGCAGAACAACAAATCTTTCCTTCTGTGTATGTATCCTTCACGTTTTGTGAGTATTTTTTTCCTAGACATTGTGGTATTTTCTATGTTGCAGTGTTATCCTAAAATATAGAGTGTATGAGACCTTGGTACTCATGTTGAGAGTAAGCTAATGATGTAGAGTCTCCCTGTGGTTGTTGTGTTGTGAACCCTGGTTTGGGTCTGACTATGTGCGAGACTTAGGAATGGGAGAGATGTAGAATGCGCTTGATAAACCTGGTGTGGAACCTGTTTGTGCCAGAAATTGTTTCCAAAGCCAGAGAAACAAGCCAACACAATCTCAAACAAAATTCAAATAAAGAAAACAAGGTTTTAGGGTTTATGTAATGTGTTTTTGGTTGTGAACTTTGAGAACAGTGAGGGAATACATTCATAAGTAAAGCAATACTAAATCATAAGCAATAGAAGATGAAGATGCATGATATATCTAACAAGATCAAATAGACACAGTATTGAGGTTCATACATAAATGACAGGCATTACCAGCATATAATCATAAACCAGTCAATGAATCTATCAATTTAAGCAACTAAACAAGATGAAAAATGAATCCAATACTAAGAACTGAAGGGTAAAAGTCATATATATCTCATAGTTTCATCAACTGCTGCATACAAGAGTTTTGTACCTTACTTATGAACAAGTCTGAAAACCAACTAAGTTTGAAAACCTCCTAGAAGCTCCCAAAAATCGAACCCTTTCCAAGATCTCTCTATCTGTCTAAATAGTGTTTCTTTACAAAATCAGTTGGGTCTAAAACCCTAACTGCCTCTATCAACTCGCTGAGGTAAAGTAAAAAGTATAAACTTACAAAATTACAAAATATGCTAACAATAGTAAATCACTGACATATGTGTTTATCAAAAGATAACAACTAACTAAATGGACAACTGTCTCAAAGCCTCTTCACTGCCTCAGCTAAGAGAGCAATTCCATCTAGTGCTTGGTCTTTCCTCTTACCCTTCTTCTGCTCCTGCTCCATGTCATCTATCTTCTTGGTAAGCTCCTTGTTTCTCTGCTGCAGGTCCTGGACTGTTCTTTCCAACTCTGTACAATGCATATAAGTAGCCCTTTTCCTCTTTAGTGCTTCCTCTGCTACTGCTGTCAACTCCTGGAAATGATCATTTACATCTTGTAGGTCTTCTCTCAACCTCCTATTGGCCATCATTAATCCATCATTAACATCCTGCATGTAAGTCATTTGCTGCCTGTACTGCATGAAAGTCTTCTACAAGTTCTCTTTGTCTGTATCAATGACCTTTTCTGTCATAGCTTCTTGTTCATCTGTGGGCTTCCAAGGAATGTCTAGCCTCTTGAAGATATCTGCATCATCAATTAATGGGTCCATAGAAGTGTCTATAATACTAGGATTTTCCTCACCTGTTACCTCAACTGAAGGAGCTTCTTCTTTTGATTGTGGCTGCTTCAAAAGATCACTTCTTATTTCAAGAAAGATTTCAGATAATTTAGGTATAGGCTGACTTGAATCTTCTAATGATTTTGATGAGCTCTTGGATTTTGCAGGATGCACATATGAAGGTTTTACAGCTGCTGGCTTCTTCTCTTTTATGTTAACTTTCTTAACCTCTGGATTTTCATCAGGAGATACATCATCTAATATAGTAACTTCATTTGTGTTTAACCTGGGATTAAGCAATTTCTTCATGTTCAGCCTTAGTTTGTTCCTCGACCTATTTTTAGGTCTCCAATAAGATGTTGTCTCTCCCAACATTTTCAGCTCCTTTCCCTGATGCTAGATAGCAACCAATTCTACTACTTCAAGTTTATTTTTTCTTCTGCTAGGCTTTGTTACTTTGCTACCTGAAGTAGGAATTTCTCTGTAGGTTTCGATTTCAACTGTAGTTTTTTCCACTTGCTCCTCTTCCAACAGGTAACCTTCATCATCAGATAATATAGTGATAGGGATTTTCTGTTTGACCTGCAATTCTTCTTCATGTACAGCCACCTTTTTTGTATCATCAATTTTCCCTTCATAAGAATCCTCTACAGGTGCCAAGGACTACTTAGGCTGCTCTTTCTCATCTACAAACAATGAGTACTTGCCTTTGAGGCTGGATGAATACACTTTGGGTTTAATATCCTCCTCCACCTGCTCTGATGTTTGCTCAGATTTGATTTCTTCTTTATCCTCAAGCTTAGGCTTCTGACCTAATTTCGTTATCATCACCTTCCCTTTATCTGTCTGCCTCTTAGGCTGCTGATCTTCCTGTTTGACATGAAAACCTGACCAAAACAGAAAAAGTCCCAAGTTTTACCTTCATGCTGCAACACAGTACTGATGATTAACTTGATCAGCCCATGATGAAAAATTGACTGAGATGTATGGTCTTCATGCTGCTTAATCCTACTGGACATTTTCTGCAGGCTCTTCAAAAAGAAGAAAGGCAGGTTCATTTTTGAGACTCCCACCATATGTTGAATGAATCTAAAGTGATACTTGAATACATATGCATACCTACCCTCGCAAGTAACATAGCTTTGCAGTACCCTGATTGGCTCAACCCATTCTTTTCTAAAATTCTGAAAAGGGATGCCTTTATTCCAATCAGGAATGACATTGGGTAATAGGTATCTCTGTGGCTCAATGTCAAAAGGCAGCTTCTTGAACCATGGTTCACCCTCATTTTTAATCCCTGTGGCTTCTGAGATCAGCTCCACTGTCAGCTTGAATTTGAGAGTATTAAAGGTCACCAGGTCATTTTTTAAACCTTGACCAAACTTACAGGACACCTTGTATTATGTCCATCTATCTTCTTTAAAAAATCCATCCAACCTGCTTGCTGAAAAAATTCAACACCTCCAGGGAGCTTCTCAATCCAAGTTATATCAGAGGGCTCAGCCCTGTTCACTTTACCACTCTTACCACTCTTGCCCATATTTTTCTTCTAGGGGTGGAAACTATATGGCTTTAGGTTTCTGTTTTTATCTGACAGATGCCCGCTTTATTCGAAACTCTTCTCTGCTGAAAACCTTCTAAATTGATTGTAGACTGCTAAGAGGTTGTATGAGAGAATATAAAGCAACAACAATCTCAAACCTATTACTTTCAGCTCTCAACAGTGTAAATAGCAAGCTGGTACTAGGATTTCATCTATTATCAACTCCTCGTTATCTCCATCTGCTTTAAGAAACAATAAATTTCCACACCTAACAACTTAAGTCTCCCTGCAACTTTAAAACATTCAGTTCCTTATGTATTGTTGAGGAAAATAGGTATCATGTATATTATTCATTAAAAAAAAAGGGACTCTCCTTAACCTGCAGATAGGAACCTTGTGTTGAAAAGACAAGGATGATAGTCTTATACTCTGTTCATTTCTTATTTCAAACTTGACCTCAAGACCAACTGATCAGCTTTAAATCATGCAGTGAAAACTAAGTGTTTAGACTGTCTAGGTCTTCATATTGTCTTTAAAGTCCAAAAGTTTTCTCTTATGTTGCACCAGTAGCAATATTGATATTCAAATCCTCATGACATACACAGTTTTCGACCCTGCCTCCTTGAAACTTCAACAAATGCATAGTCCAACAATAAACTAATTCTTAGTCTTCACCTTAAAAGAGCATCTCAACATGTCCCAAGAAGCTACTTCCTTGGATGAATTTTCATTTCATAGCACATTTTAACATTTACATCGCTCAATTTTGATAAAACGAAGCCTGCCGGAAAAACCCCCAAATTTGCAGATATATGGGTTTATCATGAAATACCTGTTAATTGATAGACTAAAATGGTTTAAAATCATGCCTTGAGCTGTCAAGTTCTTCTCCTCGAATGTACAGATATCCTTCAATAATCCATTTCACTGCAAGCGACGAAATTAAAGAGCCCTAATTTCTCGTGCAGCCTTAATAACCTTGCCTCTGTTCTGCAGCGACACAATCCAGTTTTTTAGCGTTTATGGTTACCCCACGAACTATTTCACCTTTGACAGTGCATGTAAATGACAAATCACACCACATTAGACCGAAATTTGCTGCTAACTATCAAACCAAACCGCATTAGGAGTAATGATGGTCACGATTTGCTTCATGACTTAGAAACACTTAGAATCATGATAACTCTGCAGCTCACACGTAGCAAACAAATCACAACATGGGATTAGTCATTCACCGTTTGAAATCATGATGAAATTTTGTTAGAAAATCGGGAAAAAAGAAGGTCGCGATATTCTTGTAGGGCGCCTTTGGTGATTTTCCGCGGCAGCGCTAAAAGAATAATTTTAG
The DNA here is from genome assembly GCA_001517045.1 of Pseudotsuga menziesii. Taxonomy (NCBI): domain Eukaryota; kingdom Viridiplantae; phylum Streptophyta; class Pinopsida; order Pinales; family Pinaceae; genus Pseudotsuga; species Pseudotsuga menziesii. The sequence continues at coordinate 64,290 of LPNX010897669.1, forward strand.
TGCTATTTTCTCACGGTTTTTCAGCTTTTAGGCATTTTGTATAAGGTTTTAAAAGATGCTTGAGTGATAGATATGCTCAAAGTATGCTTAGTGAATCCACCAATTGATAAAATGACTTTCAAAACCCATTTAAAAATGTAAAGGGTCAAACATCAAAGCAAAAATACAAAAACCAAGCTCAAAAGTTTACCTAACAACCCAAAATTTTCCTAAAGGAAGCAAATAATCTAACTTAAAACAAAAGAGTTACTTCAAATAAAATGAAAATCAAACCAAAATTGGAGAAACAAAACCAAAATTGAAGAAACAAATTACTGACTAAACTTCTAGCTCAAGCTGCGGGATGAAGTCCTCCCTACAAGGCTTCAAGAACCTGTAGACCAGTGCCTTATGTATTCTATCTACCTGTCTACAAACTTCCATTGGGCTATGGAGTCTTTATTCGATCTCACTCACACCAGTATGTACAATGATCAGTGAAAAATTCCCTTATAAACTGTAAAAATATTTTAGGAATTGTCCATTAACAGGGCTGGACAACTCATCACCTTCCAAGGACTACAAGATAAAAGTATTGTTTTCTAAAACTTTTGATACCAGAAAAGGGCCAAACCAAAGATTGTCAAACTTACCATGTTTTCCTTTTCTCTCCTTTCTTGCATCCCATCTTAGAACCATCTCACCCTCTGTGAAAGTATTTTCTTTAATGTTTCTGTCAAACTTGTTTTTAACCTTGTCTCTGTATAGCTGTGCTTTTTCATCCACCTTTTCTCTATTTTGCTGTAACTCTATCATTTCAAATATTCTCCTCTACATATCATCTTGTTCCTCTTCAGAATTATGGAGGAATTTCATCACTGGAATTCCCAGTTGAACAGGGAATACTGCCTCTGTACCATAAACCAGCTGAAAAGGAGAAGTGCCAATGGCCTGCTTCACTGTAATCCTATCTGCCCACAATGCATACTTCAGCATTGAATCCCAAGACCTTTTGTTATGCTTCAGCAGTTTCTTGATGCTTTGGATGATGTTCTTGTTAGAGGATTCATCCTGGCCATTTCCCTGAGGATAATAGGGAGTTGAGTGTTTCAGAATGATGTCATTTTTTTCACAGAAGGCCACCATTGCCTTGGATTTGAATGCCTTTGCATTATCTGTTATTAATCTCTGTGGACAGCCAAACCGACTCAGGATGTTTTCTTCAATGAAATCCATGATTACCTTATCTGTAGCATTCCTTGTGGGAATGGCTTCCACCCATTTTGTGAAAAAATCTGTCACAGTCAGAATCCAGTGATACTGTCCTGAAGATGCTGGATTTATTTCTCCAATAAAGTCTAGACCCCATTGCTGAAAAGGGGCATTGACTGCAATAGGATTTAAAGGAAAAGACAATAATTTCTGTTGTCCAGCAAACTTCTGACAAGGGACACAGGCCCTTACCTGCTGATAAACATCTGCAAACAAGGAGGGCCAATAGTATCCAACTCTCAAAATTTTGTAGGCTGTTGCTTTCCAATACTTATGCCCTCCACAGGATCCTTCATGGGACTCTGAAATCACCTCTCCTATTTCAGATTGATCCAAACACCTGAGCAAGATACCCCCTGGGTCTTTCCAAAACAATTGATCCTCAACCAAACAATACTTTCTAGCTTTGAGTTTCAAAGATCTGGCAGCCTTCCTGTCTAAATAGTCAGGACATTGCAGAAATAACAGAAAATGAACAATATCAGCATACCAAACTGAAGATGAATAAAAATCCATGATCTTTTCTTTTTCCAGAAGTGCTTGATCTTCTTCAGGAACTGATTCTTCAGCCATGACATGTAGTCCTAGAGCCTGACAATTTGAGTCAGCCAGCAGCTTGGCCAAACCTTGTCCCTTGACAAGCTTAGTAGGTCTGATTTCCACATGGTACTCCATAATCTTTGCAATCCACTTTCCTCTCTTACCTTCACTGTCGGGCTGTGTCAAGACATCCTTCACTACAGCATTTGGAACAAATGAAAAAAACCTTTGAATGCAGGACATAAATTATGAAAAATTTCAAAGCCTTTACCAGAGCATAGGCCTGCTTCTCCAATATACTGTACTTCAGCTCCGAATCTCTGAGGGTTTTGCTGAAAAAGGCAATAGGTTGTTCCAATTCTTCTTTGTTTTTCTGAAGCAAAATAGCTACAATGGTATCTTCTGATGCAAATGAAAAAGTAAGGAATTCTTTGGTAAAATCAAGACTTACTAACACAGGTGCTTCCGTCAGAGCCACCTTAATTTTTTCAAATGCTACCTTTGCTTCAGAGGTCCATCTCTCTTCCTGATCTTTCTTCAACATAGCTATGATTTGTTTAATGGTTCCAGCAAAATTAGGAATAAACCACCGCAAAAAATTGATCTTGCCAATAAATAATTGAACATATTTTTTGCTCCTTGGTAAGCTAATCTTCAGTATTGCTTTCACTCTTTCAGGATCTATTATGATGCCATCAGCAGGCACCAAGTGACCAAGTAGCTTACCCTCTTGGACAACAAAATGTGACTTTTTTGGGTTCAGGGATAGGCCAAATTTTCTGGATTTTAGGAAGGTTTGCCTCAAGTGCTTCAAGTGTTCATCATCAGATTTTGAGAATACAGTAATATTATCCAGATAAATAACCACAAACTTATCTTTTTCTCCTACAAATGCAATGTCCATGGCTCTCTGAAAGGTTTCTCCAGCATTCATCAAGCCAAAAGGCATCTTGTCATACATGAATGTCCCCTAGGGGGTTGTAAAGGTTATCTTTTCCTTATCATCAGGGTGCATGGAAATCTGATTATACCCTAAGAAACCATCCACCATAGATATCCTCTGAGCTCCAACCACTTGCTGCAAAACCTGTATAATCTTGGGAAGAGGATAGTTGTCTTTTAATGATGATCTATTCAGATTTCTGAAGTCAACACATAATCTAATTTCCCCATTCTTTTTTCTGATAGGAACCAAATTAGCAACCCAGAAAGAGTACCTGAGAGGCACTATTATCTTTGCATCTAGCAACTTCTTCACTTCCTTCTCAATCACAAGAAACAAGGCTAGATTGATCCTTCTTAGTTTCTGTCGGAAAGGCTTGACATTAGGCTTCAATGGGACCTTATGCTGAATGATTGCTGTATCATATGTTCTTAGCTCTTCATAAGACCAGGAAAATACATCTACATGTTCCTTCAAAAGCTTGATATATATATATTTCTTTGTTTAGCTGTCAGAGATTTGGAATTTTTTACCATTTTTGGGTGTTCTGCTGAACCAATATTACAGTCCACTACATTGTCTTTTGAAGATTGAACCACTGGATTTGAAGGAGTATCATCTTTGGTAAAAATTATTTCCAAAGGTACTAAACCTTTTGGGATAAATTTACTCTTCAACTCAATAATTTTATGACCTGCTATCTCATCTTCTGCAAACTTATTTTCAGCAGATTCATTTTCAGCAAACTCATCTAACTGTTCATCCTCTTCATCTTCTTCTTGGTCAATTTGGGCATTAGTAAACTCATCTATAAGCTCAAGAAATTTTTTGATTTCAATGTCATCTTCAAATACCCTCTAGTGCTTCACATTATCCGGTATACAAGGTCTGTACCTTACTTCTATGGGATACCTTAGCTGAGTAGTTTTTGGGATTATGAAGTATGAGGCAGCCAAAGCTAATGAGTCTACAGTCTCATTATGATTCCTTGGAATATGAGTGATATTGAATGCTACAAAATAATTGTCAAGCATATCCCATACCTCATTCCGGTATATTTTCAGCAAACCCTGCTTTACTTGATAGTTGTTCTTCACCTGTTGAACAACCAGCTCGGAGTCGCCAAATGCAGCAATTTGTTGAATGCCTAAGTCTTTAGCAGCTTTCATCCCCAGTAACAAAGCCTCATACTCAGCAGTGTTGTTAGTGGTAACAAAATCCATCTTATACATGAGTTTCACAATTTCACCTCCAGGAGAAATGAGTAGGACTCCAGCTCCAGCACCCTCTTTGCATGAGGATCGATCAAAGTACAACTGCCACAGTGCATCTTCTTCCTCTCTGCTGTGTTTTATGGGATTTTATTTTTTCACTTGTAACAGACCAGCAGAATTATCCTCATCACTGAAATTCAACATGCAGGTCCCTAAGTCTTTGTCAATAGCATATAGGGGATGATTAGTGGGGTTTTTATCATCTGTGACTATGTAAGCAAACTGAAGTTCTCTGTATAGTCTTCTATTCTCTCCACCAAACACAGGAATGGTGGCATAGGAGAGGTTCATCTGTAAGGTTCCCCCAACCTTCTTAGCCCATTACCTTGAAAGAAGCAAGCCAAAATTTGGTGTGATGTCAGCTACCACAACATCCATTATCACAGTTTTCATGGGTAAATGATTTAGGTTAACAACCATGTCTTTAATTACTCCTAGACACTTCACAGGTCTGGAGTCAAAGGCATATAGATCATGGTAAGGTTTGGTGATACTAAGGCCCAAGGCTTCCATTACAGCTTTTGGCATCAAATTGTGAGAGGCACGCACCTAAATCTAAAAGGAAATTGTGAATCATCTGGTCATGGACAGTCAAGGTGACATAAAAGGGAGGAGAAGCACCAGCCTCATTTTCAGTCTTCTCAGCCACAGCTGATCCTATGAAGATTCTAGGGTTTTCTTCCTGCAGGTTTACTGTATCTGAAACAGGCTGATTACTGGGTACATTCATCACTTTCAGAACTGTTTCTTTATATGATGGATTCTTTATTAACTCAGTCAAAGGTACAGGAATTTTCAGCTTCCCTAGTTCATTCTCCAAACTAAAATTCTGGACATATTTGTTTACCTCTTCAATTTCAGCATTCTTCTTGGATTTTTCTGCAGATTGCTTCTTTTCTGTAACAGGATCAGGTACTTGTTTAGCAGGAACATTTGCAGCAGGAGGAGCAGCCTTCTTCTTGGGGGCTTGGACCACTTGTTTTGGGCCTGATATGAGATTTATGGTCTTCTTAGGTCCATTCTGATGAACAACAGTAGTTACAGTAGTGTTTTCCAAGCCTAAATTATCTTCAGTTTCAAACATATCAGAATTGTAATATTCTGAATTCAGAAAATCTTCTTGAGTAACAAAACCTGTAGACAATCCATCTCCAAAGTGGTTCATATCTTGATTAGTCTCAGTCCCTTCAAAGATCAGTTGTTAATCAACTTCTTCTTCATGAGCTACATTATTTTGAAGAGGTTGGGGCACTCCTTGATCTTAATTCTCTCTCCTTTCTCATTGGATGTCATTGTTCCTGCGCTCTCTTGGCATAAATCTAGGAGCAAACTGCCTCCTGAACTAATTTTGGTTATTTGGGTTGCTTTCAGCTTCTGGAGCAGGTTTGGTAGAATTATTTTCAAGCTCTAATTTATATAGTTTGGCAGTAAGAATCTTTACCAGTTTTTCCATCTCATCTATCTTGGCTTCTGCAGACTGAGGAGCAGCACTTGTTGAAACAGCTTCCTTCTTTCCTTTTCTTTCATAAATCTGCTGGGGTGTTTCTTTCTTAAGTCTGTTTGAAGCTAGTAAATTGGACTCTACCTCCAATGCTGCATCTTGCATGTTCAGCAGAGTGATAGATCTCCTTTCTCTCAATAATAAAGAAAATTCGTGATCAAAGGCATTTGCATAGGTAAGATTAGTTGATGTTTCAATAGGTTTAATTTCTGCTGGAATCATACTATACATTTTGTTAAACCTTTTGGAAAAATCAGCAACAGTCTCATATTTCTTTCTTCTGAGAGCTCCAAAATCAGTTATATATTAGGTGTGGTCCTTTGTGTCTCCCCATTGCCTCAGGAAAAGATCACGAAGTTCTTCAATTATTGTGATTGAGTTGGCAGTCAACTCTCTGAACCACTTCCTTACATCCCCATCAACGCTCTGAATAAATACCCTCATCCACACATCTTTTATCTCAATGTTTTGATTGTCAGCATAGCTAAGGAAATCCTCCCAGTGTTCTTCAGCAGTGGTTTCCCCCTGTCCATTGAACCTAGGCATATACTTTTGGTAATCATGTCCAAGCAATGCATGTAAAGGCTGAGGTAAGACTAATGGTGCATATCTGGCTGATACCATCCGGTCCATCATATCCATGGGTGGGTTTTGGCCTGCCATTTTGGACTGAGGTTTTGAAGATAAAGAAGCTTGACTGGAACTTGTTTGAAAGGGGTTTTTTCCTACTTTCAGCTGAAAGAGAGGTATTTTACCAGGAGAAGCAGTCTTGGATTTCAAAAAGGTTTGAGGATTAGTAAAAAGTTGATAAGTGTCCTCGGGGATGGTAGGTTTTATCCAAGGTGAGTCTTCAGCTAAATGTAATGAAACACCCAACTGGTCAGGGTCACAGGAGGCTGGTAAAGATTGAGACCTTCTCAGTTTTCTTGCTGTTTTTAAGATTTGCTCAGGGTCTGTCACACCCAATTGCAATGGAGAAGTAGGTCTCTTTCTGGTTCCAATTCCTCTAGAAGCCACTGTGACAACTTGGTGAAAAATAGCCTTCAAAGTGCTGGTTTAAGTCCACCTCTTAAACTAGGAAAACTGATAAGTATCCCAAGGAAGATATGCTTCAGCTTCATCCCCGGCAACGGCGCCAAATATGTTTGTGCCAGAAATTGTTTCCAAGGCCAGAGAAACAAGCCAACACAATCTCAAACAAAATTCAAATAAAGAAAACAAGGTTTTAGGGTTTCTGTAATGTGTTTTTGGTTGTGAACTTTGAGAACAGTCAGGGAATACATTCATAAGTAAAGCAACTACTAAATCATAAGCAATAGAAGATGGAGATGCATGATATATCTAACAAGATCAAACAGAAACAGTATTGAGGTTCATACATAAATGACAGGCATTACCAGCATATAATCATAAACCAGTCAATGAATCTATCAATTTAAGCAACTAAACAAGATGAAAAATGAAGCCAATACTGAGAACTGAAGGTTAAAAGTCATATATATCTCATAGTTTCATCAACTGCTACATACAAGAGTTTTGTACCTTACTTATGAACAAGTCTGAAAACCAACTAAGTTTGAAAACCTTCTGGAAGCTCCCAAAAATCGAACCCTTTCCAAGATCTCTCTATCTGTCTAAATAGTGTTTCTTTACAAAATCAGTTGGGTCTAAAACCCTAACTTCCTCTATCAACTCGTTGAGGTAAAGTAAAAAGTATAAAATTACAAAATATGCTAACAATAGTAAATCACTAACATATGTGTTTATCAAAAGATAACAACTAACTAAATGGACAACTGTCTCAAAGCCTCTTTGCTGCCTCAGCTAAGAGAGCAATTCCATCTAGTGCTTGGTCTTTCATGTTAGCCTTCTTCTGCTCCTGCTCCATGTCATCTATCTTCTTGGTAAGCTCCTTGTTTCTCTGCTGCAGGTCCTGGACTGTTCTTTCCAACTCTGTACAATGCATATCAGTAGCCCTTTTCCTCTTTAGTGCTTCCTTTGCTACTACTGTCAACTCCTGGAAATGATCATTTACATTTTGTAGGTATTCTCTCAACCTCCTATTGGCCATCATTAATCCATCATTAACATCCTACATGTAAGTCATTTGCTGCCTGTACTGCCTGACAGTCTTCTGCAAGTTCTCTTTGTCTATATCAATGACCTTTTCTGTCATAGCTTCTTGTTCATCTGTGGGATTCCAAGGAATGTCTAGCCTCTTGAAGATATCTGCATCATCAATTAATGGGTCCATAGAAGTTTCTATAATACTAGGATTTTCCTCACCTGTTACCTCAACTGAAGGAGCTTCTTCTTTTGATTGTGGCTGCTTCAAAAGATCACTTCTTATTTCAAGAAAGATTTCAGATAATTTAGGTATAGGCTGACTTGAATCTTCCAATGATTTTGATGAGCTCTTGGCTTTTGCAGGATGCACATATGAAGGTTTTACAGCTGCTGGCTTCTTCTCTTTTCTACTAACTTTCTTAACCTTTGGATTTTCATCGGGAGATACATCATCTAATACAGTAACTTCATTTGTGTTTAACCTGGGATTAAGCAATTTCTTCATGTTCAGTCTTAGTTTGTTCCTCGACCTAGTTTTAGGTCTCCAATAAGATGTTGTCTCTCCCGACATTTTCAGCTCCTTTCCCTGATGCTGGATAGCAGCCAATTCTACTACTTCAAGTTTATTTTTTCTTCTGCTAGGCTTTGTTTCTTTGCTACATGAAGTAGGAATTTCTCTGTAGGTTTCGATTTCAACTGTAGTTTTTTCCACTTGCTCCTCTTCTAATAGGTAACCTTCATTATCAGATAATATAGTGATAGGGCTTTTCTGTTTGACCTGCAATTCTTCTTCATGTACAGCCACCTTTTTTGTATTAGCAATTTTCCCTTCATAAGAATCCTCTACAGGTGCCAAGGATTGCTTAGGCTTCTCTTTCTCATCTACAAACAGTGAGTACTTGCCTTTGAGGCTGGCTAAATACACTTTGGGTTTAATATCCTCCTCCACCTGCTCTGATGTTTGCTCAGCTTTGATTTCTTCTTTATCCTCAAGCTTAGGCTTCTGTCCTAATTTCTTTATCATCACCTTCCCTTTATCTGTCTGCCTCTTAGGCTGCTGATCTTCTTGTTTGACATGAAAACATGACCAAAACAGAAAAGAGTCCCAAGTTTTACCTTCATGCTGCAACACAGTACTGATGATTAACTTGATCAGTCCATGATAAAAAATTGACTGAGATGTATGGTCTTCATGCTACTTAATCCTACTGGACATTTTCTACAGGCTCTTCAAAAAGAAGAAAGGCAGGTTCATTTTTGAGACTCCCACCATATGTTGAAGGAATCTAAAGTGATACTTGAATACATATGCATACCTACCCTCACAAGTAACATAGCTCTGCAGTACCCTGATTGGCTCAACCCATTCTTTTCTAAAATTCTTAATAGGGATGCCTTTATTCCAATCAGGAATGACATTGGGTAATAGGTATCTTTGTGGCTCAAAGTCAAAAGGCAGCTTCTTGAACCATGGTTCACCCTCATTTTTAATCCCTGTGGCTTCTGAGATCAGCTCCACTGTCAGCTTGAATTTGAGAGTATTAAAGGTCACCAGGTCATTTTTTAAACCTTGACCAAACTTACAGGACACCTCTGTATTATTCCCATCTATCTTCTTTAAAAAATCCATCCAACCTGCTTGCTGAAACAATTCAAGACCTCCATGGAGCTTCCTAATCCATGTTATATCAGAGGGCTCAGCCCTGTTCACTTTACCACTCTTACCACTCTTGCCCATCTTTTTCTTCCAGGGGTGGAAACTATATGGCTTTAGGTTTCAGTTTTTATCTGACAGATGCCCGCTTTATTCGAAACTCTTCTCTGCTGAAAACCTTCTAAATTGATTGCAGACTGATAAGAGGTTGTATGAGAGAATATAAAGCAACAACAATCTCAAACCTATTACTTTCAGCTCTCAACAGTGTAAATAGCAAGCTGGTACTAGGATTTCATCTATTATCAACTCCTCGTTATCTCCATCTGCTTTAAGAAACAATAAATTTCCACACCTAACAACTTAAGTCTCCCTGCAACTTTAAAACATTCAGTTCCTTCTGTATTGTTGAGGAAAATAGGTATCATGTAGATTATTCATTCAGAAAAAAGGGACTCTCCTTAACCTCCAGATAGGAACCTTGTGTTGAAAAGACAAGGATGATAGTCTTATACTCTGTTCATTTCTTATTTCAAACTTGACCTCAAGACCAACTGATCAGCTTTAAATCATGCAGTGAAAACTAGTGTTTAGACTGTCTAGGTCTTCATATTGTCTTTAAATTCCAAATTTTTTCTCTTATGTTGCACCAGCAGCAATATTTATATTCAAATCCTCATGACATACACAGTTTTCGACCCTGCCTCCTTGAAACTTCAGCAAATGCATAGTCCAAGAATAAACTAATTCTCAGTCTTCACCTTAAAAGAGCATCTCAACATGTCCCAGGCAGCTACTTCCTTGGATGAATTTTCATTTCATAGCACATTTTAACATTTACATCGCTCAATTTTGATAAAACGAAGCCTGCCGGAAAAACCCCCAAATTTGCAGATATATGGGTTTATCATGAAATACCTGTTAATTAATAGACTAAAGTGGTTTAAAATCATGCCTTGAGCTGTCAAGTTCTTCTCCTCGAATGTACAGATGTCCTTCAACAATCAATTTCACTACAAGCGGCGAAATTAAAGAGCCCTAATTTCTCGTGCAGCCTTAATAACCTTGCCTCTGTTCTGCAATGACACAATCCAGTTTTTTAGCGTTTATGGTTACCCCATGAACTCTTTCGCCTTTGACAGTGCATGTAAATGACAAATCATGCCACATTAGACCGAAATTTGCTGCTAACTATCAAACCAAACCGCATTAGGAGTAATGATGGTCACGATTTGCTTCATGACTTAGAAACACTTAGAATCATGATAACTCTGCAGCTCACACGTAGGAAACAACTGACAACATGGGATTAGTCATTGACCATTTGAAATCATGATGAAATTTTGCTAGAAAATCGGGAAGAAAGAAGGTTGCGATATTCTTGTAGTGCGCCTTTGGTGATTTTTCGCTCCAGCGCTACAAGAATAATTTTTGTGCTATTTTCTCACGGTTTTTCAGCTTTTAGGCATTTTGTATAAGGTTTTAAAAGCTTCTTGAGTGATAGATATGCTCAAAGTATGATTAGTGAATCCACCATTTGATAAAATGACTTTCAAAACCCATTTAAAAATGTAAAGGGTCAAACATCAAAGCAAAAATACAAAAACCAAGCTCAAAAGTTTACCTAACAACCAAAAATTTTCCTGAAGGAAGCAAATAATCTAACTTAAAACAAAAGAGTTACTTCAAATAAAATGAAAATCAAACCAAAATTGGAGAAACAAAACCAAAATTGAAGAAACAAATTACTGACTAAACATAACCTCACAGTAAGATAAGAGTGGCTGGTGAACCTACCATGCACATCCTGAAGAGCACTAGAAGGGAAGGTGTATGTTGAGGGACTGTGGAGCAGAGAAGGGGACACTTCCTTGTGTTGGGTGTGTAGGCAAAGGGGGATCCAGGCCAGATAGATCTTGTGAAGGTATCCTTAGCTCTATCGATGAGCTCACTATCTTAGCATTTCTTCCTGCCCATTTCCTTAGAAGCCTGATAAACTCAACTAGAAATATGGCTTGGCTGGTAGCCTGTTAAATCCATCTATTGGCTTGGTTGTGTCTTTATCACCTGAAATGGTAAGTAACCTTTGGTTGGATAGTTGTGGTGAACCTCCTGCAATAAACAATGACAATGCGTGATATAATAGAAATATTGGAGCACAAAAGATATTTTATTGATCACGGGCCACTTCGAGGGGGAAGCCTCCTTTGAGAAAGCTCAATACAAAATAACTCTTCGATGCATTCATTAGCCTCAACACATACTTTACTAAGTCTAATCTAAACAACTATTACTCCACATGAATGCAGGATAATTCAACATATTAATTGGACGAATTAACAACTATCACTTACTCCCCATGAATGTGGGATAATACATCATACTAATGGGACAAATTACAATGCATATGCATTCGACAAAATATACCAACAAAATAAAGAGAGGGGTTGACACGGGTTCTTAACATCCCCTCCCTCTTAGAATAATATTTGTCCTCAAAGCTTTAGATGTGGAAACTGTTGTTGAATCTGAAGGAGTGGTTCCCATTTAGCATCCTCTGGTTGCATGCCATGCCACTGAATTAAGACCTTTGTTATGGCTCGAGAGTGAAGCTGATGAGTTTGCTTATTGAGGATGGCCTCTGGTTACAAAATGATGGATCCTTTTGTATCTAGCTCTAGTAAAACAGTTTTTTCTTTGATGTTGGTGCCAATCAATTTCTTGAGACAAGAGACATGAAAGACTGGGTGAATACGAGAAGAAGGAGGAAGTTCCAATTTTTAGGCAACAGACCCAATCTTCTGAAGAACTTTATATGGCCCATAGAACTTTGGAGCCAGCTTCTGATGCCCTTTGAGTTTTAGGGAGGATTTCTTGTAAGGCTGCAAATGAAGAAAAACCATATCACCGACTTGAAAGGTGTGCTCAAAATGGTGTTGATTGGCTTGCTGCTTCATGCAATTTATTTCCATGTGAAGATTATCTTGCAGAATGTGGAGAATCTGATCACGGTTTCACAAAACCATGTCAACTACCTGAATTGGTGAACTATGGGGGGTGTATGGAAGGACCACTGGGGGTGGCTGCCCATAAACAACTTCATATGGAGTCATTCTAGATGTAGTATGGTAGGAAGTACTATACCACCATTCAGCGAGAGGGAGCCACTTTTCCCATTGATGTTGTTGTTCAGAGGTGAAGCAATGAAGATAAGTTTCCAAGCATTTGTTGGTTACTTCAGTTTGACTATTTGTTTGTGGGTGATATTCTGAACTCATTTTCAGTTTGGTTCCAGTGAGGTGAAATAGTTTGGTCCACAAATGACTTGTGAAAGTTGCGTCGTGGTCTGAGACAATGGAAGAAGGGATGCAATGAAGACAGAATATCTGGTCCATGAAAATTTGTGTGACTAAGGAGGTAGTATATGTATGGCTGAGAGCACAAAAATGACTATATTTGGAGAGTCGATCAACCACAACCAAGATTATGGTATTCCCTCAATATTTAGGGAGCCTGTCGATGAAATCCATTGAAATATCTGTCCAAATCCTTGTAGGGATGGGAAAGGGTTCGAGCAAGCCGGGGAGGAGTGTAGTTTCACCCTTATGGCGCTAGAATGTATCCCATTCAGAAACCATCTGTTGAATTTCCCGTTTCATTCCCTTCCAAAAGAAGTTACGTCGTGCCCACTCATACGTTTTGAGGAACCCAGAGTGCCCTGCCACTAGAGAAGCATGGAGTTCATAGAACACAACTTGGTGAAGATTTGTGTTCTAGGGGAGCACCAAGTGACCCTTGTATCTTAGAGAAGAACCATCCCAAGAGTAATACAGTACAAGAGAAGGATTACTGGCCAAATATTGGATGATTTGAGATAAGGAAGAGTCATTGACATAGCCTTGCTGAACAGATTGTAACCAATTTCGAATAGGCATAGAAATAGCTGAAAGAGAAGCATGGTCATCAAATGTGCGGGAAAGAGCATTTGCCACAAGATTTTCCTTACCCTTCTTGTAAGTGATCTCGTACTCATAACCCATGAGTTTTCTAACCCATTTTTGTTGTGTTGGGGATGAGACTCGTTTTTCTGGGAAATATTTCAGACTCTGGTGATCAGTATTGGTGCAGAAATGATTCCCTAAGAGGTATGGACGCCACTTTTGTATGACATGCAAAATAGCCATCATTTCCTTCTCATATGTAGAGGCGGCTAAATTCTTACCAGACAGTGATTTGATGGTGAATGCAATGGAATGTTCATCTTGGAGGAGGACAACACCAAGTCCGTTATTGCAATCATCACTCTCAATAGTGAAGGGCTTGGAAAAATTAGGCATATCTAGAACATGTGTGGTACACATAGGTTTTTTCAGTTTCTCAAATGCACACTCAGTAGCAGGTGTCCATGCAAAACCATCATTTTTCAGTAGAGCTATTAATGGAGCTGCAATCTTCCCATAATCCTTGAAAAAATTGCAGTAGTATCCAGTAAGTCCCAAAAATCCATGAAGGCTTTTCAAGGTCTGAGGAGGTGGCCAATTTTTCATGGCATCGATTTTGGCAAGATCGACACGAACCCCTTGTGCTAAAACAATATGCTCAAGATATTCTACTTCCTTTTGCCCAAAAAAACATTTAGATTGTTTGGCACAGAGATAATGATCTTAGAAAAGTTGCAGCATAAGATCCAGATGCTGGAGATGCTCAGCCCAGGTTTTAATATAGATGAGGATATCATCAAAGAAGACCAGAATGAAGTTTCGCAAGTAGGGCCAAAGAATTTTATTCACCAATGCGTGTAATGTGGAAGGGGCATCTGTGAGGCCAAATGGCATGACCAAAAATTCATAATGGCCGTCATGTGTGCGGAAAGCTGTTTTAGGGATATCATCCACATGGACCCGAATTTGGTGATACCCAGAACAAAGATCCAACTTGGAGAAAAAATGAGCACCATGGAGCTCATCCATAAGCACATCAACAACAGGAATGGGAAACTTATCCTTGATTATGATGTGATTAAGTGCTCAAAATTCAATGCAAAGGCACCTTGACCCATCTTTTTTCTAGACTAGAAGGACCGATGAAGAGAAGGAACTAGTGCTAGGGCGAATAACACCTTGCTTCAGTAAGTCACAAACAAGAATACTATGGTAAAATGGGTAGTGATAGGGCCTGATGTTGGGAGGGAAACTTCTAGGAAGGAGCAAAATGTTAAATTTTCATATGCTTAACTAAGACATCAGTATATCATTTCATTTTTCATAATAAAAGCATATAAAACAGGATCACTGAAAGAAATAGTATCACAAGAACAACACAGATTTATCTTGGGAAAACCCTAAAGGGAAAAACCAAGCAAAAGCTTCCTCTATATAGATGCTCCAAAAGGGAAAAAGGTAAAACCAACAAGGAGATCAAAAACCTGATTCTACTCCTTCTCCAGCAACTCCTCTCCTGCACAAGTGCGCTATTCCAAGTGAGTGTGTGTCTCAAATGAGGAGCACTACATCTCTATTTATATTCATCCGTTTACTTAAAGTTTACTCAATTAACATGTCGGCTTAGTTTAACTTATGTAGGCTCGAGTTACACATGTAGGCTCAAGTAACCACACTGGGGTGCTGATGACCCACCTTTACAATTAGAAGGGACTACCTCATGACTCTTATTAGTTCTTCCGATTAGGAGCATCGGGGTACAATGTAATACAAGTGGTTCTCCCGGTTGGACCATCGGGGACCACAAAAGATACATAAAAAATATTCTTCAAAGTTATAATATTTCAACACTCCCCCTTAATGAGAAGGGTATTCTACATCAACAAAAACAAGAGTAGAGATAGCGGACATCATCAACATCACCAGGGTAACACATCTATAAATCATTGGAAGCTTTTCAACATCATGTAGTATTCATCTTCAATCTTCAGTCTTCATCATCAACAACATCTTCAGCATTTTGATCTTTCAATTTGCAGCGACATATTCAACACTTGGACCTTTCGATCAGCAACATCTTCAGCACTTTGACTGGTTCGATCAGCAACAACATCTTCAGCAGTTTGATCTTTCAATTAGCAACGAAATCTTCAGCACTTGGACCTTTCGATCAGCAACATCTTCAGCATTTTGACTATTCGATTAGCAACAACATCTTCAACATTTTGAACTTTCGATCAGTAGCAACATCATCATCATACTATTTTGATCTGTCGATCAGAATATCAACAACATCTTCAGCATTTTGACTATTCTGATCTGTCGATCACAATCATCATCACATTCTGATCTGTCGATCATAATCATCATCACATTCTGATCTTTCGATCAGAAACATCATCATCATACTCTGATCTTTTGATCAGAGACATCATCATACTCTGATCTTTCGATCAGAAACATCATCAACATACTCTGATCTTTCAATCAGAAGCATCATCATCATACTCTGATCTTTCGATCAGAAACATCTCATCATACTCTGATCTTTCTATCAGAAACATCATAATCATAGTGCGTCATCATCATACTCTGATCTTTTAGATCAGTATGTCATCATCATCATACTTTGATCTTTCGATCATAATGTCATCATCATCATACTCTTATCTTTCGATCAGTACGGCATCATCATCAGCAACAACCTGCAATCCACAACTCAAAGACAAAAAGACTTTGGATCACTTTTGGACTTAAAGTCCAGGGATGATACAATCCCACCACATTCTCGACAACCGAAGTTACCAGATTGATTACGGGAGAATCAGTCCCTATCACTTTAGGACTATGTCCAAGGATGATGCAATCCTACCAAATTCTTGACGACCGAAGTCACCGAATACAATTATGGGATAATCAATCCCTATCACTTTAGGACTTGAGTCCAAGGATGATGAAATCCTACCACATTCTCGATGACCGAAGTCACCGGATACAATTATGGGATAATCACTCCCTATCACTTTAGGACTTGAGTCCAAGGATGATGCAATCCTACCACATTCTCGAGGACCGAAGCCACCGGATTGATTACGGGAGAATCAGTCCCTATCACTTTAGGACTATGTCCAAGGATGATGCAATCCTACCACATTCTCGACGACCGAAGTCGCCGGATACAATTATGGGATAATCACTCCCTATCACTTTAGGACTTGAGTCCAAGGATGATGCAATCCTACCACATTCTTGACGACCGAAGTCACCGGATACAATTACGGGATAATCACTCCCTATCACTTTAGGACTTACGTCCAAGGATGATACAATCCCATCACGTTCTCGATGACTGAGGTCACCGGATCTATTATGGACATATGTCTTGGGATGATACAATCCCTCTTCATTCTTGAGGACCGAGGTCTCCGGATCACTTTAGGGCAAATGCCCAAGGATGATACAATCCCACTGCAACATCACTACTCCCCCTTTCGAGGAAGGTCTTTCTGAACAACACTAAGCTTGTCTCGAAAGTGTTCAAACTCTACTCAAGGCATAGGCTTCGTCGGTACATCATCATTCAAACCATCATCATCTACATCTTCAGTATCTAAATAATGATCTATCACCATCTGCATCTCCAGTATGTGAATACTGAAAGCATCATCATCTATATCTTCAGTATGGGAATACAGAATCACCATCATCTGTATCTACAGTATGTAAATACTTGAAATATCATCTATATATTTAGTATGGGAATACTAAAATCATCATCATCTATATATATTCAGTATAGAAATACTGAATCACCATCATTTGCATCTACAGTATCATCATCTGCATCTTATCTTGTAAGTAGAAATACCGGATTTCTACGCGATACGTCGGAACACAGGGTCCTTTGTCATCACAGCTATGGTTACCATATAGAATAATTGTAGTGTCCATCTTCAGGTCAAAGAGACCTGATATCATCTTCTGAAGCCATATGGATTCACAACTTAGTAGAGCAATCTGCTATGTATTCTGCTTCAACCGTGCTAAGAGGAACATTGGACTGTTTCCTGCTAAACCATGAACTCATAGCAGACCAAAAGCATATACCTAATGTGCTTTTCTTGTCTGAGATAATTCCAGCCCAATCTACATCTGTGTAGCCATACAATCTATACTCATGTCTACCATCATAGTATAGACCAAAGTCTATGGTCCCATTCAGATATCTCATCACATTTTTTGCAACTACTAGGTGAACCAGTCTTGGTTGAACAAGATATTGACTTAAGGTGTTCATAGAAAAAGAATTGTCTAGTCTAGTATTAGTTAAGTACATCAATGACCCAAATATTTGTCTGTAGTGAGTCACATCCACTAACTCTGATGAGCCATCGGATAACAACTTCAGGTTGGAGTCCATGGGTGTGGCCATGAATTTTCATTCCAACATATTGAATCTCTTCAATATCTCTACCACATACTTTCCCTGGTTGAGAAAGATTCCTTCTGAACTTTTCCATACTTTCAGACCTAGGAAATAATGCATTAACCGAAGGTTTTTCATCTCAAATTCTTCTGCTAGTTTCTTCTTGCTTTCCATGATCTGTTTCTCATTCCCTGTCAAGAATAAGTCATCCACATATAGTAATAGAATGATAGGTACATCTTCTACAACATTGTAGGAAAGTTTAGGATCGACTTTGCTCTTGGCAAAGCCCATGCTCATTAGGAAACTATCTATTCTTCCATACCAAGCTCTGGGAGCTTGCTTCAGGCCGTAGAGGGCCTTCTTCAACTTGCATACTTGATTCCTTCTGTCTTCAACTTCAAATCCTCGTGAGTATTCGACGTAAAAATATTCCTCAATCATACCATTAAGGAAGGCTTGTCTTTACTTCATCATGGAAGAAACTACCATGATAGTTTTGAAGGAAGTGTACCTTGCTTCCTGGAGTAAGTGTCTCTTCAGAATTAATTCCCTCTTTCCTCTAGCCACAACTCTTACCTTAATTCTATCAGCAACATATCTTATCTTGCAAATCCATTTGGAAGATACCACATTCTTGCTTTCTGGTTTGAGTACTATATCCCAAACATCATTCTAGTATCACAACATCTTCTATGAGTTTGTCTTCTCAGGTCATCAACATATCCTAGTCTTTTGCATTCAACCTTGAAGGTTGGAACCCACTTTACTCTTGGTAAAGTCTCGATCCATCACAAGGCTATCCATCATGTTGTACCATGTCAAACTCAGATATAAGTTTCTGTAGTCACTCCCCCTGAAGTGGAGTATCATCTTCCCTCTTCATTCTGTACAGATGGTTATATGCTTGATATATACTGGTGAATAGAGTATGTCATGTCATAGTCTATTCTTTCTGGGGAGAATCATGAACCTTTCTTTGTACACTTGTTCCATCATATCGTATACATCATTCCCCATGATCAATTGTTATTCTTTGATCATAGCTTCTTTCATAGCATTCTTTTCTTCATCTTGAGTTATCTCTTGTACCCATGGTGGTCTTCATCCTTCAAGGTGGATCTACCACTCTTTGAAGCTCTTTCTTCCATCATGTTGTCTCTGACCCTGGGAGCCTTATATTCATGTTTATTGGAGTGGATCTTGAATTGTCATCACTTGTTCTTCGGAACAAGTCTCATCCTTTGTAGGAGGTTGTTCATGACCTTTCCTGCAATTCAAATGCACCAGTTGCATGGTTAGAACTATTTCATAAAACATATGCATAACGAAAAATGTTTATGCATCATGCAATTGTTTATTCAATACAATATTCATCCATATCTCACATAAACTTTCTAGATGCCTTCCATTTCCACCATGACATTATTGAGATTGTGCACTAATCCAATATGTCAGCAAAAAGGTTTGATAAGTAACAATGGAGAGTTGTATAGCACCATGAGCTACTTACCCATCACATGCATATTAGTAGTCATTAATACAAACAATATATCATGCATAACACATCACTGAATATAATCAAATGTATAACAAAACAATATCATGAAGTGACAATTGAATACTTATGTTTATTTGTTTCATGGGTATATTCCTTCTTGAGTCTTCAGCTTCATCGTCTTCTTCAGCATCCTTTCTTATCCAAATGCTGAGGTGGATAAGAATTTATTCAAGAGTTGAGATCTTCATATTTCTCATTGATTGAGGAATCTTCTTTGGAATATGAGAGCTTGATCTTTAGAGACGAGCTTCTTCTTCTTCCCAAAGTCTGCTGAAAGTAATCACTTCCTTTTGGAACACATTTCTTAAATGAATGAATTCTATGATCCTGGGAGGCCATTCAAGGTGGCCATCACCACTTCTGCATTCTTCACTTCTTCTATCCCCGCTTGAAGTTGTTCTTTGATTTGAGATATCCTTATGACTGCATGGTCTCTGCATTCTGGATCTTCACATTCTTCAGCTGGTTTCTTAAGGTCATATTCTAATCTATGTTCTTCCCTTCAAATATCTTGGTCAAGATACCAACCCTCATCGATGTCTTTAGGGAAGAAACTTGTAGTACAAGTTGATTCGTAACTAAATCATCAATGATCTTCTGGGATTTGACCAAGTTCTTCTTGAGAAAGGCTTCTAGCCTCATCTCCCTCTGAACCTGGAACCTCTATGCTCATGTAGGTGTCCAATCCATTTTATTCAGAGAGATAATATACTTCTAGGCTTGGAATTTTTCAACTTCACCAAGCTTATCATCAAGCTAATTCCATAGATCACTTTGAAAAGAGAACCTCAAATGAACATAGCAAAGGATTAGATCTTACCGATTTGAGGTGTCCATCCTGGTTCCGGAGCTGACTGATCTAGGGTTTGTCACAGAAACCTAATTTCAAAAACTTGGAATCTTTCAGATCTGATTGTCTATACAGATAGATATCTTCAAATGGATCTGTCCAATGTACTCCATTTCTGAAAACAGTGGAGGGAAGTTCCCGGAATAGGAAGCCCTAATTTTCCAATTTCTTCTGCAGAAATGCCTGTTACTGTTTCTGTGATATATCCAAAATTTATGCTCCTATATGTCTGAAATTTTGTACTAAGCTAACCGCGCATGTCCCTGATCCACCACTGCAGGTTTCATCAGAATTGGTTTCACAATTTTGGATTTATGATCCTTTTCCCAAGGTGACCTGTTACGGGACTGTTCAGAACAGCAAAGTTGTACGGCATGCCACGTGTCACTGGTTCATCTTTTGAGTCTGAAATTAGGACCACCAAAGTTAAAGTCCATGCCCTTTTTGGAACATATTCATGAATTCCATTTGGACCTCTGTATCCCAAGATATTTCAATTCTCCCCAGGTGTCCTGCTTAGGGATGAATTCTGGAAGAGGATGGAACCCTAACTTGGAGAGAACATATCTCCTGGAATACAGTGAATATGAGGATGAATTTTGGACACAGTGTTCATCCGGATTGTATCTTCGGCCCCTACAAATTTCAGCTCCTGATCCTTCACCAATCTCGGAATATAGTGAATGTTCAAAAACGTAGCAGTTTTAGTATTTAGGGTTTTTCTAGCTCAGGGTCAAACTAGGGTTTGACTTTACCGGAGATTCACCCAACCAAAAATATTGATCCAGGTCTCTAAACTTCGGTTTTTATGAGGATAAAAATCCTATGCTGGTCTCACGCAAAAATTCCTCTTCTATAGAAAGCCCTAATTTCCACATCGAAAATTGAAAATGCTTGGAATCGAATTCCACTTCAACAGAACGATGCACCCTTCAAAGGAGAGTCAGCTTAGCCTTCTTTTGCTGATTGATTGTGGAGAGAGAACCAAAAAATAAGAATCCCTAGCTTCTGTAACTTGTGAAAGCTACCCTATTCAGGTTAGCTCTGATACCATGTTAATTTTTCATATGCTTAACTAAGACATCAGTATATCATTTCATTTTTCATAATAAAAGCATATAAAACAGGATCACTGAAAGAAACAGTATCACAAGAACAACACAGATTTATCCTGGGAAAACCCTAAAGGGAAAAACCCAGCAAAAGCTTCCTCAATATATATGCCCCAGAAGGGAAAAAGGTAAAACCAACAAGGAGATCAAAAACCTGATTCTCCTCCTTCTCCAGCAACTCCTCTCCCCCACAAGTGCGCTATTCCAAGTGAGTGTGTGTCTGAAATGAGGAGCACTACATCTCTATTTATATTCATCCATTTACTTAAAGTTTACTCAATTAACATGTCGGCTTAAGTTAACTCATGTAGGCTCGAGTTACACATGTAGGCTCAAGTAACCACACTGGGGTGCTGATGACCCACCTTTACAATTAGAGGGGACTACCTCATGACTCTTATTAGTTCTTCCGATTAGGAGCATTGGGGTACAATGTAATACAAGTGGTTCTCCCGGTTGGACCATCGGGGACCACAAAAGATACATAAAGAATATTCTTCAAAGTTACAATATTTCAACACAGAATACGATGGTCCTTGGGTCTGCAAGGTGACAATCCCACTGACTTAGCAAACACACATGCATATTGATCCAAATTTTGTTGGAGATCCAATGGAGTAGTTGAGACTGCTAAAGGTTGCATCTGAATGAAATGGAGCTGAGCGATGACACCATGTGAAATTTTCTTAAGAATTTTTTCCATGCGATGCGAACTAATGAGGCTAAGAGACCCTGGTTGTAAGCCCCACAATGTGTGTTTGGTAACATTGATTGAAAACTACATCCAAAGTTCAGCAAAATCCCATAAAATGGCTCCAAGTGTATGTAACCATTGAGCACCCAAAACCACATCACATCCGCCTAAGGGAAAGGAAAACATGTTAGAGCGCAAGTTATAATCCCCCATAGATATGCGCACATTACGACACTTCCCTTTGCAAGGTAATGTGCCCCCATTGGAAATCATGACTTCAAAGCTGGAGCAAGGATGGATGAAACAATCAGCCTATTTGGCGATCATTGGGTCAATGAATTTGTGAGTGCTACCGGAATCAATGAGTATTGTAAGAGGGAGTTTTTTGAAGAACCCTCTGACCCACATGGTTTGTGGGGTGGTGACTCCATCTAAGGCATGTATAGATATCTCTGGTTGGTCCTCTGGATTAGGAAGTTGTTGAATGTCACCATCATCATCTATGGGATCCTAGGCATCATAAAAAATTTCAGGTGTGTATGGAGAATCCACATCCAAGAGATCGATCTTTTTCTCAACACATCTATGTCCCCGGGTGAATTTCTCATCACAATTATAAAAATCCCTTTTTCTTGACGTTCCCACATCTCTGCTTCAGACAAATGCTTGATACAAGTGGTTCTAGGAGTTGGCATATTTTGGGTTCTTTGGGGAACCATAGGTATGAATAGAGCAAGAGTGGATTTGGAGCATTGTTGAGCTCAGATCTTGTCCTCTTCTAGCTTAGCCAACCCAAGGGATTCCACCATTGTGTTGGGGAAGAACATTTTATGTAATGTCCCCGACCCTTCGACCGATGAAGAGGACGCTACCATAACACTAAAGATCCAAGCAACTAGCCCCATGAACATGAAGATATGTATAGACTGAAATAAAATGCTTAAACATAAAACATGCTAAGATGCATAAGCATTCACATACACAACGGAAGCAAACATACATTCATACATCAACATGTTAATCATGATTCATTAAATATTAAATGTAATTGCAAAGATGA
The DNA here is from genome assembly GCA_001517045.1 of Pseudotsuga menziesii. NCBI lineage: Eukaryota > Viridiplantae > Streptophyta > Pinopsida > Pinales > Pinaceae > Pseudotsuga > Pseudotsuga menziesii. The sequence goes on from LPNX010897669.1 coordinate 87,164, forward strand.
AATAGTCAAGGATGCTTATCTTATGTAGAATTCGTCCCGCAACCAGCTACATCACTGCAATGTTCCACCCAATAGTAGGACAATGTGCTCATTAATCTCTCAGCAACACTACCACCCCCGAGCTGGGCATGATTCCCCAAGGAATAAGGGGCTAAGAAGGCTTACAAATAGCCAAGGGAACACAACCCGCCAAGTCAACATAGCTGGGTTTATCAGGCCATCAAGGAGTGGGGAAAAGCTAAATGCTAAGATGGTGAGCTCATGGAAGAGCTAAGGATGCCTACACCAAAGCTAGCCTAACTTCTAAGACACCCACATAGACCCCACACCAAGAATCAGTCCCTTCTCTGCTTCTTAGTCCCTTAGGCCCTGACTTCCCTTCCAGTGTTATTTAGGGGTTTTGGAGAAGAAAGCCAACCATCTAACTCTGTCTGAGTGGCTCCCAAACACCAGGTTTCTCAAACATACCCAGCCTTCAATTCCACTCCACACAGTCTGAAGACCAACCACCGCATACCCGCAATAAAACAAACAGTTTACAGCTCTGTGAAGAAAAGGGAAACACAATGGAAACCAAAAGGGTAAAATGTAGCTCAGACTGAGCAAAGCGATTCCATAGTTGTTATTGGCCCTAACGTGGCCAAAACAACTTAGCAGCAACCCATACTGATGGGAAAAACAACAGCCACGATTTCACCACTGAAGCAACGGGAAAGACAACAGAATCTCAGCATGGAGAGGGGAGCGTATACACAGGCCCATAGATTGAAGGGTATTCCACCCACAACAAAACCCAAAACTGTATTGAACACACAACCAACAAGATTCATGGAGCCCCAATACCAACACTCAAACAACGGGAGAGGAAAACAAAGCCCGAAATGGAGGAGATGATTCGATTCTCAGCCTAGATAGGGAAAACACATACGCAGATCACAAAATCGGTAGGGAGAAAACACGCACATCGCAGAAATCATGCCTTTCAAGCCACTCTTCTAGCTCACCGCATGAGAACACAATCCTCCAAATTTGCATGAGGAAAAACCTGTCCCCACCCTGTGCGTGAAGAGAGGATGATCAATTTCCCGCGTGTGTGTGTGAAGATGGGAAATGACCATGTAATATCATCATGAATGGAAGAGTGGAGTCGTGGGAGAGTGGAGAGTGGGAATATTTCCTGTCTACCCACGTGACATGAATATGAAGCGTCTGCTGGTGGAGTGGGCACGTGGGAAAGGACTGATAGTCCTGCCACACCCACCACTACCTAGCAATAACTGCCCCAACTAACATCAGGGATTTTTAACAACTGACACATGGCTCTTTACCCATAGGCCCAAGGTTTAATAATCCCCCCCCCTTATCCTTAGGAAAATCATGCCTTTTTCATTATCGTTCCACCGTCGTAGCTGGTTGTAGGTTCATTTTAATTAAAGTGCATATTTACATGATGCCAAAACTATAAGGTGCCACATAGCACGATATACCATCAGCAATTATCCCAATTGTCGAAACATAACATAACCAAATCGATGATGGGGATTTTACCTTAGATCCACACCCTGATTAATTACAATATATACATCATGTACTTTTTAATGCAAACAGGTTCAAAACCAGGGTATTACAATCCCCTCCCCCTTGGAATAACATCGTCCTCTGTGTTCCAATACATAGGAATACATATACTATTTTCACATCCAAAATTTCAAAATTTTGCAGATCTGTCCCACGTTCAATTATTTACTTTGAACTTTCAAGACCAAGCCCCTTGGATTCCATGAGCTTCTCCTACCGGTTCTCAGCTTTCGGCTCATCCCCAAGTCTAGGAACTTTGTGGCTACTATCCTCTTGATGTTCCCTCGTTGGGCAGTCCCAGCAGTAATGATGTCCTCCGCATTTCCAACATTTCGCTGGCTACTTCATCTTTACCTGCTCAATTTCCTTTGAGTCTTCATGCCTGGAATGTTTCTTAACGGACCGCTTGGATGAATGCCCCATCATTGATCCACTTTTCTTTCCTTTACTGATTGCTCCAAGAAGGATTTTTAACTCCTTTTGCAAACAAATAGAGTCTTGCAAAATATGGTGGTTCATCTCATTCTGCCTTTTCTATATCTTGAGCATCTCTCCAAGATTTTCTTGGGTCTTGGCAATTGTTTGAAGGAGACTTCCAGCCAAGTCCAATAGATTTTGGTCTGCTGCCATGATCAATGTGCACAACTAGATTTCACTTTTCTCACCTGTGAAATGCATCATTGTAATTCTGTTAGACCAAGCATATTATAGGCATTAAAATCATTCAATTAATTTCCCAATTGGCATGGCAGTCCAAGTCTTATCAAGGAGACTTTCATACTTTCCATTCTTGGGTAGGGAATTAACTATTCCAACATTCACAATTTATTTTAAGAAAATAAACACATTCTATTTTCAGCCATACATGTATTCAACAATCCTCTGTTTTCACAATGCATAAGTATATATATAATCAAAATAAAGAGAGAGCAGCAAGAGTTTTTCCCCTCTTTGTCATGTCCCATTCTGGAACTCACACCACCACTGTGGTTTTCATGCTCTTAGCCTCTTTCACTTTACCGTGAATGCTAGACCAACCCCTCTTAGCCATGACACTTAGTGTCTCTGGTCTATTCCATACCTCTCAACCATGGAGCCTCCCCACATGGTTTGTCTACAACTCTTGGCTACTAGGACCTTCATAGTCCCACTAGCACTTTTTTTTCATTATTGCTCATTTTGAGCTCTTTAGGGCAGTCACATGTCCACATGCACCCCTAGGATTCCCTCATACTCCTTCGTCCTAGTGATACCTATATTCAAACATTGAATAAATTCACATGTTTAGTTTATTCTCATTGGTTTTTATCTCTAAACAAGAGCATAGAATATCATAACCAACTATATACACATGTATATTCATAAGCAAGAAGTTGCAAAATAATCCAATACTTATTTCTATTGTGCATTTCCTTGTTGGTCCACAGGGTCCTGCTTCGCTTTACAAGCCTTGGGATTGCCTATGGACTTGGATGTTAGGTCAGCATGCAAGATGCTCCTCAACATTAAATAATTACTATCCAGCCAGTACACCTTCATGTGAACTAGGAAGGAACAAACCAGCCAAGTCAACACAGTTGGGTTTATCAGGCCATCCACTTATATCAACAATACACTTATATCAACAATGCACTTATATCAACAACCAAACTTCATCTATTTAGACTGTCAACACAAGCAATATAAGAAAAATCGTCAAGGTTATTGCTCTAAGACTGTAATCATACTTCATATCATTCACTATCAAGTATTGAAACAGCAGGAGTGTGTCCACTCCCTAGGGTGTAGTCAATATTGAAAACCCTTTCATGACCTGACATCGGAAAAGTGTGCATCCCTTTCCGTTGTGAGCCATGTAGGCCCTATTCATACTCAAGCAATCTATCATAATGGAAATAAAATCAAAACATGCTCTACATATTGAATCTAATAATTTGACATGCATATTCTTAGCTAGGGTCACAAAACACTTATCCATTTGACGATTCAGTATTCCTTCATTAAGGAGAAATGGGGGCTCCATTCTATGAGTTGATAGTCCCTCGGTTTTCCATCCCCAACTCCTTTTTACATTCCATATCCCACACATGTCTTACCGACATAATATATACCATTTCACTCATGTTGCTTACCAAACATGTAGTGCAGATGAGACATTTCCAAAATGTCCAATGGAGTTTCACCCGAAACCCATTTCCAAGATAGGAAAAAACTTCCCCATGAAGTTTGACTCCTGCAGGCCATCACACATGGTCTTCCTGCAATGTGTACCCCTGACACATTCATCAAGTAGCCAAACAGTCAATCATTTCGTAACAATACAATACAAATTTGATTGTTCGATAACCAAGCAATGGCATTAGTAATTAAATTCATTATGAATTTACAACTCTGCCTACTACAGAAATTGAATTGCTTGGTAATGAGGTGATCCTCATTTGTTGGTCTCTTGTAAGAAGCACCACTATGCCCATTATGATTTTATGCTTACTATCATAACATGAACACCCACTTACAATGCGTCCTCCTGACACAATTCTATGGAAGCCAATAGTGATTAGTAGTTATCACCAATTTCTCAAACCTGAAATTTACAAATTCAAATTGACAACTCATTCTGCATATAGACTAATTTCAAAGCCATGAGAATCTTCTCATGAGGTTTGGCTCTTTCATAGGGTAGATTTCAGCCTTTGTCATGGTCTTACCCACATTTCCATGCCCCAAACAATCTACCTGAAACCTGAACTTCAATCAGCCAAACACTTGGTAAGTCTTGATGCATATAAATTTTTCTTTGCTGCAACAATCACTGAAGCATTTTCATAATTATAGAATTCAAATACTTCTAGCTATTAATCGCATCAATATTACCAAAACTCATTTACTTCACGTGAATCATTACCATACTAAAATTTCAAGGTATAGTCACAACATTTATGCAAATTAAAGGAAATGTTTAGATACTCCTTACTTCACAGACATATCATTTGTACCACCTTGCCCTTCCATAGGGAATTCCTGGCAGCCAATCGATCATGACTACCCTCTTCATGCACTTACTATCCTGCATTCATAAAAACTCTTGAAATGGTTCTATAATTATCATCAATTCATCATTTCAGCCATTAGTTAGTCATGATAAACAAACACTATCTCGATGCATTCATGCAATGCATCACAATATTTATACCTACACTTATGTATGCATATTTATAGCATTTACTCAGGCTTTTCATATGCATCCATTCAATGCATAACTACCATATTTATAAAATCTCTTAATGCATATCCACTCAATGCTACCTTGTATTTAGGAATACTCTGCATTCAAACATACCATGGCCTGACTAGGACTACCTCATATAAGATGCATTACTATAATCAATACAACCAATACTCACTCATTCTGGTAATTAAGTTCATATCAACATTCACAGGGTAGGATATACTTCTATATGAATGTAGAATAAATTTTAAATAACCACATGGTATGAGATCTCTTGCTTTTCCACTTCATGCAATTGTCATAATTAAACCATTACCTGCATGGATCCTACTTACACTGTTGACATCACCAGTTTGGTTGGTCTCTTGCAGGAGATTGTAGAAATCGCTCACCAACTTTTGATCCTAGATTTGTTGCCTTATCCCTTTCTCCATAGGGTTGCTTGTCACATTCATTAACATCAACAACATATTCAGCCATGCTCATGTTGTCATTGGTTTTTCCACTAATGCCAACACCAATGTAATATTTACCATTAGTGGTTCATTAGAAATGTATAATTCTCACTACTCTTACCAATATGCAATATCTTATGCATGCAAGGCATATCCTCATACATTTTAGTTACAAAACTTATAAAATGTAATTATAATTAGCAAGATAGGGGTTAAGTAAATTTCACTTTTTCAATTCCCTCATATTTTCATGGAACTCCTCTTCCACACAACAACTGGTTTGACTTCATAGTCCTTGCTACCTCTAGGCATGCAATTCCTGGATTTGTCCATATTGACAGCAACACATTTCTTTTTCAAACCACCACTAGTAATTTTATGCTCCTCATTCAAATTATGGTGATTATCCCTTGTTCCCTACTAGATAAGCTTTCCAACACCTATCCCCATGCTCCATTATGAATTTGGATGTGAAAACCACACCACTTCAAGAATGACGATTTTCACCAAAATTATACACTTCTACATACAACTGTATTCTGGTCTGAAATGTCAACTTCAGCCACCTAGAATTTTTCTTCCTTTTCAGCCCTGAAATCTGCTGAAGAACTGCTTAAAATATCACTAAAAAACTACTAAAATCACTGAAGAATCCCACTCGAAAAACCCAAAATTTCCTTTTTCCCAATCGGACCTCTTCCCAACTAAAATTTCGACACTCCGGCGGTCAAAACAGCTAGTTTTCTCCGCTGCTCATCGGCGGTCTATTCATCTATTTTCCTTTGATGTCCCGGATCCTTAGTTGGCTAAGCTTCTGGGCTATTATTAGTGATGCCAAGGACTATGGTGTATCAATAATCGAAACGTTATCCACTACACCACGCAGTATCGGCGATCGGAACCGTTATCCCTTACGGCATCAGCGAGGAGACTAACTTCCACAATGTAGTATCGGTGATCAGGAGCACTATCCATCAGGTGGATAGTTCCTTAGGCATCCACAACAATGGGAAACAAACCATCTGTGGGTTCTATGGACCATACAACCTGTCGATGATGATCGGAACCACTAAACACTATGTGTTGGCGATCTAGATAACTAACTTCTTTCGACGCATCGGCGGTCCAAACCACTAACTCCTTCTGATGCATCAGTGGTCCAAATGACTATCTTCTCCCAATGTATCGACGGTCTCATCACTATTTTCCTTCGATGTGTCAGTGGCCAAACAACAAAATTTCGTCGACGTTTGCCGCCGCATCAGCGGCTCCATCATCTAACTTTCACCGATGGTCCATATAAAATTCCTCCTTTGTCCACCGCTGCGTCGGCTATTCCATCAACTAAGTTTCGCTGGTGGATCGTCTAAATTTTTTCGATGATGTTCATCAGTGATCTCTTCAACTAAATTTTTTTGACTTTTTCTATACTTAGAAAATTTTCAGAAAATTTCCTTATCTCCTTTCTTCTACCGATGTATTTCCACCCTCATCATCTATTGGTCGGCGATCCCATCTTCTATTTTTCTCCGATGTTTATCACCGCGTCGGCTGCTTCATCGTCTAATTCTCACCGATGTTTCGAAGTATTTAGGGGATCTCTGTTGACGTTTCAGCGGTTCCATCCACTAAATTTCGCCGACGATTCCCATACTTAGAGAATTTTCAAAACAATTTCCTCATTCTCCTCCGTGTCAATGCCCTTATCGTCGATCTTCTGCCGACGTATCGGCACCTTGGTCATCTAATTTTATCCAATGGCGATGACGTTTTGGTGACTCCATCATCTAATTTTCACCGACAGTTTGGAAAAACTTCCTTCTTTGTCCACCACCATGTCAGCTGCGCCATCAACTAAATTTCACCAACGGCATCGACGGTCCAAATGACTAATTTCTTCCGACGCTTTCAACACTTAAGAAATTTTTTTGGTTTTTCTCCTCTGCGTCGGCGCTCTCGTCCACTAATTTTTGCCAAAACTTCCTTTATCTTCCACTGACGTATCCATCGACGGTTCCATCAACTATAATTCGTCGACGTTTCAGCAGTCTTTCGGAGATTTCCGTTGTTGTTTCAGCTGGCCGATCATCTAATTTTCACAGATCCATCTAACTAATATTCGGTGAACTTCCCTTATCCTCTACCATTGTGTTGGCTATCCCATCAGCTAAATTTCATCGCTACTAGGGTCTGCATCGGAGGTCTATCCATCTAAGTTTTCTGATGAGACGACGGCCTAACACTTAGAAAGTTTTTCAAGAAAAAATATTTTCCGCCTTCCCCTTGTTAGATGGCCTTTTGACTGGGTTATCCATTGTATCGGACGATCTTCCCACTTAGTCCTCCGATGACCCGACGAGCTCGACACTTAGAAAAAAATTTCAACAAAATTTTCTGGAAATTTTTTGATTTTTGTTGGGCAGAGGGAAACCTACCTCTGTTAGCTGATTCTTCATGGCTCTCTAAGGCCCTTGTTGCAATGATGGCTTTGTCACTGCTTCTTCACGACCCATTCAGGACAATGCTACAACATAAGGTCTGATACCACTTTGTAACGTCCCTGACCCTCTGACCGACGAAGAGGACACTACCATAACACTAAAGATCCAGGAAACTAGCCCCATGAACATGAAGATATGTATAGATTGAAATAAAATGCTTTAACATAAAACATGCTAAGATGCATAAGCATTCACATAGACAGCGGAAGCAAACATACATTCATACATCAACATGTTCATAATGATTCATTCAACAATAAATGTAATTGCAGAGATGAAATAGTCAAGGATGCTTATCTTATGTAGAATTCATCCCCCAACTAGATACGTCGCTACAACATTCCACCCAACCATAGGCCAATGTGCTCATCAATCTCTTAGCAACACTGCCACCCCCGAGCTGGGCATGATTCCCTAAGGAATAAGGGACTAAGTAATCTTACACATAGCCAAGGGAACACAATCAGCCAAGTCAACACAGTTGGGTTTATCAGGTCATCAAGGAGCTGGGTAAAGCTGAATGCTAAGATGGTGGTCTCATGGAAGAGCTAAGGATGCCTACACTAGAGCTAGCCTAGCTTCTAAGACACCCACACACACCCCACACCAGGAATCAGTCCCTTCTCTACTTCTTAGTCCCTCAGGCCTTGACTTCCCTTCCGGTGTTATTCAAGGGTTGTGGAGAAGAAAGCCTGCCATCTAACACTGTCTGAGTGGCTCCCAAACACCAGGTTTCTGAAACATACCCAGCCTTCAATCCCACTCCACACAGTCCGAATACCAACCACTACATACCCACAGTAAAACAAGTAGTTCACAACTCTGTGAAGAAAAGGGAAACATGATGGAAACCAAAAGGGTAAAACACAGCTTAGACTGAGCAAAGCATATCTAGAGTTTTTCTTGGCCCTAACATGGCCAAAACAACTTAGCAGCAACCCATACTCATGGGAAAAACAACAGCCACACTTTCACCACTAAAGCAACGGGAAAGACAATAGACTCTCAGCATGGAGAGGGGAGCATATACACAAGCCCACAAATTGAAGGGTATTGCACCCACAACAAAACCCAAAATCGTATTGAACCCACAGCCAACAGGATTCGTGGGGAAACAACAACCCCAATCCCAACACTGGCACAATGGGAGAAGAAAAAACAGCCCAAAATGGAGGAGACAATTTGATTCTTAGCCTGGACAGGGAAAACAAATACGCAGATCACAAAATCGATAGGGAAAAAACATGCACATTGTAGAAATCGTGCCTCTTAGGCTGCTCTTCCAGCTCGCCACATGAGAACAAAATCCTCCAACCTATGCATGAGGAAATACCAGTCCCGTACCTGTGTGTGAAGAGAGGATGATCAATCCTCGCCTGTGTGTGTGAAGATGGGCAAATACCATGGAATATCATTGTGAATGGAAGAGCGGAGTCATGGGAGAGTTGGAATATTGCATCTCTACCCATGCGACGCGAAGATGAAGCGTCTGCTGCTGGAGTGGGCACGTGGGAAAGGACTGATGGTCCTACCACACCCACCACTACCCAACAATAACTGCCCCAACTAACATCAGGGATTTTTAATAGCTAACACATGGCTCTTTCCCCATAGGCCCAAGGTTTAATAATCCTCCCCCTTATCCTTAGGGAAATCATGCCCTTTTCATTATCGTTGCACCGTCATAGCTGGTTGTAGGTTCATTTTAATTAAAGTGCATATTTACATGATACCAAAACTATAAGGTGCTGGATAGCACGATATACCATCGGCAACGATCCCAATTGCCGAAACATAACACAACCAAATCGATGGTGGGGATTTTACCTTAGCTCCACACCATGATTAATTACAATATATACATCATGTACCTTTTAATGCAAACAGGGTCAAAACCGGGGTATTACATTTTAACCTCAGAGCGTATTGCATCCTTCAAACCACTAATAAAACAACTAAGGTAAAATGCATTAGGAAATCCCTCGGTGTGATTGGCTAGTTTCCCAAATTCTGTCTGATACTCCCGCACAGTGCTAGTTTGGCGAAGTTTGGTGAGTGCTCCTGTGAAGTCATCAAAATCAATAGGGCCAAATCGCTGCAAGAGGAGTTGGGAAAAATCTATCCAGTTTGGTTCGGAATGAGCCTTGATGTACCAACGGAACCATTGAAGTGCTTCATGTTCCAAATGGAAGGATGCAAGGGGGACTTTATTGACATACAAAGTGTTATGCAGACTGAAATATTGTTCTGCCCTATAAATCCATCCAGTTGGATCATCACCATTGAAGCGAGGAAAATCCAGCGTCGGCCTATGGAAGTTGCTAGACGATGAGAACCTAGTGTCTATAGAAGACTCAGGATGGTAGCGGTTATTCATGGGTGGATGGTGAATATGGAGGCGGATAAATTTTTGATCTAGATCCTCAAGTTTGGACTTGATGGTGGTAAGTTCTTCTTCCATTTGTTTATTTGCTCGGGTGGGGGTAACAACCATAAGATTTTTATTTTTTTTATTCAGGTAATGGGTAGAAAAAAAAAATGGAGAGCGTTTTAGAAAAGGAGATTTTTTATTTGGGAAAAAAGTAGGGGGGTAATTGGGGTTTTACGGGGTTTTGGACACTTTTTTTAGGGACAAGAAGCAAAAAATGTGAATTTCAGAGGTGGGATGAAGGAATTGGAAAATTTGTCAGAGAGGGACAATGAAGCAGAAATGGAAAAAAAGCACCGTGGAAAAAATTGAAGGTGATTGGGTGAGAATCAGAGAAGTTATGACAAACCCTGAAAATTAACAAATGTGGAATTTCGGCCTTGAGGAAGTAAAATTGGGGATAGGGTCCTCAATGAAGGAATATGTAGAATGGTATTACGGGGGTGGCAGTGAAATTTCAAGGGAAATGGAGCTAAATCAAGGAAGATATGGCTGATCTATGGTGGTGTTAGAAGTTGTGTTTTATCAACAGGAAATGGAGTAAATGATATGTGACAATTCTGAAATTATGCACATTATTAATTGTAAATAGAGATGGACCCCGGGTATATTCGGCTTCCTATTGGTTCAAAGGTAGTCACTCGGCCACCAAGGCTGTCTCAGGCTTGAGTGTTGGGGCAGTACCTCTCACTTCACAACGCAGGTAAAACTGCTAACTGCTTGGCTAAAAACGACAGCTCTTTGGTTTTTCTCATGGATGGGAATCTAGTCAATGTAGTGGGGGTCGTTGCTCTTTTTGCTTGGTAGGTCCTCTCAATGGACAGCTACTTCAGGGTTCCTATGGTACTCCTCATAATGATTTTTAGGGCTATTCCCAAGTCCTTCCCACAGTTAAGCGAATAGGGTTTAATCCCTAATCTGGATGAATAATATTGCTGCAAGAAGAAGAACAATTGTAAGGATCACAGCGCTAGGAATCATGGCAGAGAAAAAAAAAAATTCCCGGAATTCCACCCAATGAGCCTAAGAAAGTGCTCTGATACCAGATGTGGTGAACCTCCCGCAATAAACAATGAGAATGCATAATATAATGGAAATATTGGAGCACAAAAGATATTTTATTGATCGTGGGCCACTTCGAGGGGGAAACCTCCTTTGAGCAAGATCAATACAAAATAACTCTTCGATGCTTTCATTAGCCTCAACACATACTTATATATTGAGTCTAATCTAAAAAACTATTACTCCACATGAATGGGGGATAATGCAACCTATTAACTGGATGACTTAACAAATATTACCTACTTCCCATGAATGTGGGATAATACATCATACTAATGGGACGACTTACAAAGCATATGCGTCTGACAAAATATACCAAAAAAATAAAGAGGGGGGTTGACATGGGTTCTTAACAACAATGTGATAAACCCAACTGCTAATGTTGGATTCGCTAGGTAGCCTAATAAACCCAATAGTGATATGGATTGACTATGTATAGTCTGTTAAACCCATCTGTTGGCTTGATTGGTCCTTAAGGTGAAAGTTGGCTTGAATGTGAACAGTCTGTGAAACCCAGCTGTGAGATGGCTTAGATAAGTGGCCTGTGAAACCCATCTGAGGGATGTTTTTCCCTTGCATCTTGTGAAACCCAACTATGTTGGCTTAGATGGGTTATATTGGATCCTTGGCTATGTATGAGTCTGCTAGTGTTCGCTTATCCTTGTACGAAATCATGCCCAACTCGGGGGTGGTAGTGTTCCTGAGAGATTAAGGAGCACACTGGTCTATGGTTGGGTGGAACGTTGCAACAACATAGCTGGTTGCGGGACAAGATTTCTTCAAGATAAGTGTTCTTGTCCACATACTTCTCTGTAACTGTAATGCTTGCATTGTATTTTCTTGATGGAATGTGATGAACATGTTGCTATGTTGAGTTATACTTGATTTCCTAAATAACTGCAATTATAGGCATGTATGTTTTTTTCCTTCAATGCATTTTACTAAGTTGTAGGGTAGATTGGCCAGTTTGGTAATGGCCGAGATGATTAGATTGATCCTTGAATTTAGCTGAAAAGTTGAGTTTTCTGCTAGAAATTTTCATTTGCACAGTTTGCGGGATTAAGGATTTTACGGGATGCGAATGTAGTTTCGTAGATTTTGATTTGTGCAGATTTTCCTTCCACAACTTGTGGGATGTGGGATGCAAAACATCGTTTTGCAGATTTTAGGTTCCGCAGGTTTTCCTTCTGCAACTTGCGGGATGTGGGATCACGGTGTTGTGATCTCCATATTTCCAATCCCGCAAGTCAAATTTTCTGTGCCGTCGATCTTCACGGGATGATTTGCCGTCGTTGATCTGTTTCCGATGCGGGATGCATGATGTGGGCTACGGGAAGTGAGATCAAGAATTTGTGTAACTTTCGACCCCGTATTTCGGGCTTTCTACACCATTTATTTTTGCGGGCGAATTCTGAACCGTTGATTTGGATCTGGTTTGCGGGATCATTTACGATCGATGTTTTTCGTCACGTTTTCTCTTCGCTATCTGATCTCCTCTGAGATGTTTCCTTGCAGACTGTTGAACTGATCTATGGAAGATGGGAGGGAGCATGACAATGCTGGAATTGTAGAGATGTGGTTCATGACCATGCCCTCTGTTTCGATGAACAGTGAAGGTTCTCAATGAAAATTTTAATTCAGCATAATGATGGGTTTTGGGTACGCGACAACTATCTGCTTGAATATATAAATGCAATTCAAATTCTAATACAATAGACGACAACCAATTTTCAATGTTGGTCAATGGGAATAGGTTGAAGATGTACAAGAAAACACTTCCAAAAGAGAATTCACACAAAAATTATGTAATAAGAATGTTATGCTCAAGAAGGACAATAATGTTCTACAATTTAGCTGAATTCTTCTTCCAAAAAGCAAAAAAATGAGTAAAAAGGAGAAATAAGGAGAAAAACATGAAAAAAGTGAAAAAAGGAGAAAAAAAAAAAGAATAAAGAAAAAAAAAATAGAAAATATATAGATCTCCTCAACCAAACACATTACTACACAACATTCTATCAAGCAAGCCACTGACATTCAATCAAGCGAGGCAGAACATTCAATCAAGCAGGCTAGTAAAATTCTATCAAGCAAGCCACTAACATTCTATGAAGTGAGCCAACAAAATTGAATCAAGTGATCCAATAAATCAAATCAAGACAAATCAAACTAAAATATTGGATGGAAATAAATCCAACTATAGAAAAAACAAAATTACTAAAGACCAAGAAAAATCAACTACGAAGAGAAACATGTGTGATTTTCCATGTCACATCATCACTCGACTCTCCACACCATTTCTTCAAGGTACTTTAAGCATGAAAAGGTAACTACTTATATAATTATTTTTAATTACTATAGTCTAGGCTACCTACAGAAACCATAATTATCCTATAAATGAGCTGATGCGGCTCACTTTTACAAAGGGGGAGGTGGTGCACAGTTCAAAGGAAGGTCGTTTATGCATAACAAATAATGATTACAAATTATTGGAAAGAACAATCTTTGTTGGAAGATAGAATATATGAAAATAATTATTAGAACATGCATAGGATATCTCTCCATGATCTTGATTGCAATAAGTTATAGAAGTTGGAGAATAATGAAGTGGTAAGGAAGAATGAGGACAATTGAATGGTTTTCATCTTGCATTCATTAAAAACAAATACCATAGCAGAGAGAAAGGGGTACAGAGAAATAAGGGAAATACTTAGACATCAAAACAAAAATTCAAGGGAAAACTAGTATTGGACTCTATAAAATACACAAGTAAATTATCTTTACTTGTTCATCCTATTCATCTGTTCGATTTGATTTAAAATATGTGTGCAAAATGACCAGTAGTTTTAAGAAGACTGGGCATATAAATCCTTCCCCCATATATGATAACCCAAAGGTATTATCAATCATCCACACAATATGGTGGATGGCCTTCCTACCTAGTTTAAATGGTTATGACCAGAATTTGGTCGAGGAATTCCCTAGAAACCTAAAGCACTTGAAAGAGGAAGAATATGTGAGAAGGGTTAAAGGGATGCATACCCCTTTAAAGAAAAAAGAATATCAAATTACATATGAATTCCAAAATGGTTACATTGGGGAAAGGATGATGAAGAGAGTTCCATGAAAGAAAAGCATGCCTTCTTTGCAGAAGGAGAGAGATTGATGAAGATAAAAAGGAAGTAAAAAGGGAAACTATGCCAAAATCATGGGATGAAATTGCAACTGTTATTCTAAAATATGTTAAATTTCATGAACCATATTATCTACAAGCCAAAATAAGAGCTACCTGAAAAGAATTATGTAGTGGAATTATCAAATCAATGTAAATTGAACAACATATTCATGACAAAAAATTCACACAAATCATACAAGTATTGCTCAGTTTATCATAACATTAATCTTCTTTAATTAATTAGTAATAAAATGGTACTACAATAAAAAAAATTGAATACTGTGGATAAGATTCAAATTCAGCAACTCAAACTCACTAGTTACCTAACTCGGAGTGGAAATAATCACAATTGGATCTTACTAGCTAACTTTGGATAACTAAATCAGTCTACATTCAGTTAACTAATGCTGGTATGTTAGGGTAGGTACATAAAGGTGCCAACACACCCTTGAATCATGCAAAATGAGACTAATCTAACTGATTGTGATCTAACTAATTGTAACTGAAGCATAATCAAGAATGACTAATTACCTACCATAACCAACTAAAGGTGACTATTGGTGGCACTCAAAGTGGGCTCCTATAATGTAGGGATTGGTCCCTAGGGATCCTAAACTTATGAAATCAGGTGCAATAAGTGGCAAATGAGACTTAGGTGTGCCCCCCATGCACTAATAGACAATGATGATATCCTAAGCTAGGATAAATGAATCAAATATACTTATATGGGTAAAGGGAGGATTAGTTAATCCTAACACTCCCTCTTAATCCTAAGTTTGGATAACTTGGGCCATGGAAATTGGGCCAAAAGTCACCCATACAATCTAAATGAAATAATATACTACTTCATGAACAAGGAAAATTTGGAAAACCTCATGGAACACCACCCCCCCCCCCCATCAAAATAAGGAGGTAATTAGGAAACAATGAATCAAGCCTTTACACTGAGANCAAATCTCTGTTCACTAGAGGACTTGGTAAAACTATCTGCAATTTGCTCATCTGTAGGAAAATAATGCAGTGTGATACTCTTGTCATGCACTAGTTCCCATATGTAATGCATGTGAAATTCAAAATAATTTTTTGGCTTCTGGAATGGGCCATTGGATATCTTTATGATACTTTGGTTGTCACAATATATTTCTACTGAAGGTGAAGTGTGAATCCCAAATTCTGTCAAGATTCCATGCATCCAAAATTGCTTGAATAGATACATTCAAATCCCCCCTATAATTTTCTTCTGCTAAAGAGAGTGCAAGAGACACTTGCTTCTTACTGGACCAACAAATTGGCCCAGATCCCAACATAAACAAAAAACTTGAAGTGGATTTTATAGCATTCCCATCTCTTACTTAGTTTGAATCTGTGAAGCCAATGAGATCTAACTGTGCATCAACTGTATAATGGATCACATAGTCTCTATTACCCTGCACATAGTGCAAGATGTGCTTTCCTTCCCTCCACTGCAGCTCATGTGGCTCTTGCATGTATCTGGAAACAACACTCACAACAGAGGATATATCTGGTATCGAATCTGTGAGGTATAGGAGGCGCCTAATGAGCGGTCTGAAAAGAGTTTTGTAAAGCAATGGTGTAGAACCTCCTTCTTCTATCCTGATACCAGATAAGAAAGGAAAATGAGATGCTTTACAGTATTCCATGTGGAATATTTTAAGAAAATATGATGAATATATAGACTATGAAATAATGATTCCTTAAGTCTTTTGACTTACTTTGAGACCAATGAAATGTCTCATCAATATGAGATTTGTCATGGCGAATGCTTTATTCAAACTTTACTTGATGCTTCTCAATAAAAAAAACAGAGATGCTAGTAATGAGAAAGTCATCCACATATGGGAAAATCAACAATAATGAGCGTTGTTTCTTCTGTGTGTAAACATTGGACTCAGGTTTGCATATCTCAAATTTCTATGACATGAGAAAGGAATCAATCTTGGAATACCATTCCCTTGAGGCTTGTTTGGTCCCATAGAGATATTTCATCAGTTACATACTAAGGATGAATATTCAATGTACCCCTTAGGTTGTTTCATGTATATCTCTTCTTTTAGGTCACCATGCAAGAAGAAACTCTTCATGTCCATGCTATGTACCTCCCACCTCTTTGAAGTTGCAAATACCAAGAATAGTCTAATGAAGTATATTCTTGCTACTGAAGCGAATGTTTCATTGTAGTCCATCCCATGGAATTGTGAGTATCCTTTTTCCACCAACTGATCCTTGTACTTAGTTGTGGTTCCATCAAATTCTATATTGGTCTTGTAGACCCATTTTTGCTAGAATAACTTCCTCCCAAGAAGCAAGGTTACAAGCTCCAAAGTTTTGTCATCTTGTGGCAAATCAAATTCCTCATTCATAGTTTTTTTCCATATTGGATCATGGAAAGCCCCTTTGAATGATTGAGGATTTGACCCCATCATCATGAAACACCTATATTGTAGAAGTGGATCTATATGGGACAATGCAACATGCTCATTCTGATATTGGGACCTTGTTCTTCTTCTATCATCTGGATTCCTCGCAACATCCCCAACTGCTTTAATGAGCTTTTGGGCCCATCCAGGATTCTGATTTGGAATAGGAGCTAGATATGGATCTAGATCCTCTTGAGGTTCAATATCAATATAAAGATAATGTGAATATTGTTCCTCATCTTTTGAATATGAAACATTATACAATAAATCTATATCTGCAGATGGAAATAAAGGATATTTTATACCTTCATCTTCTTCGAATGATAGTTGAGATTGTACAGGATCTGAGAATGGCATGAGGTGTGAGAATTCATATTCTTTGGAGGCATGGATTTCAACACCCTTTGCTACAATATTCCTTGTTGAGATATATGATATCTCCACTGAGTCAAGACCAAATACCACTTACTTTGGTGGGCCAATATGTGTGATATGATATACATATAAAAAATTTGTTACAAGAAAGGGCACATAGAGTACATTTTTGAACTCTCCATGATGGATTTTAATAGAAACTATCCCTATAGTTGGGATCTATGAGTCATCCCTCATATGAATTTTAGGTCCTCCTGAGAGATACAAAGAGGTGAAGGATTATTTGGAAGCAATCATTTGGTTGGATTCTCCTGAATCGATTAGATAAGCCTTTGACCAAGAGAAGCTTTCTTTCAAGGCATGGAAGCCTCCACATTTGTTTGTCTGTTGTCCATCTTCATACTTCCTTGCAATTTTTGTAAGGTAAATATTGTTATGTTCAAGGATATTCAACAATTGGTCAATGGTTTTCTTCTTGCATTGGCTCTTTAGATGAAATCCTCTCATACAATAGGAGCACTTAGATTTCTCAAATTTCTTGTTCTTGTTCTTCTTGCAGCCCACAAATCCATCATAAGGGATATTATTATCCTTTGAGTTTGAATCAGAACTTTTATTCTTCTTTCCTTTTTGTTTCTATTTTTCTTGTGCATTCCTAGAATCTCTAGCTAAGAGGTCCTGATTCTTAGAGGAATTGAGCACTCCCATCTAAATAATTTTGTCTTGCTCCTAGATCAATGAATCTGCAAATGCATCTAGAGAGGGAAATTTCCAATTTGTGATCGATAATATTCCAGATTGGAATGTGGATACAAATACTGAGAATTCTGATCCAAGCTTGCTTAGAATTAAGTACAAGCTTCTTATCCTTCCTCTCTTTCCCACATTGCTTGCATTACAATCCTAGGGATTTGTATTTCAAGAAGAACTACTGAAATATATAGAAGTTGCATGGATGGAGTGGAATGAGCTAATTCTCTATAATATGGCCTCTAAGATCATCTTGTTTTCCAAAAAAAAGTTCAATCTTGTCCCATACTTCCTTCGAAGTTTTGAGTCCCTCAAGGTGGAACAACAACTCCGTGGAGATGTGGATGCACATGAAGTCGAAGGAATCATCTAGCCTATTCAGAAAATTAGATTTCTCAACATACTTTTGGGGATTAAATTATCTTCCCATTGTCATCCTAAACAATCCTTTGTTTCATAATGATATCTACATATCGTCCCTCTAGTCAATGTAATTGAAGGGTGTAAGGATTCTAGGTGATAGAGGAGTTGAATTATCCATTTCAGTATATGTTGATAAACAATATCTTCAATATCTACATAGGTAACTGCAAAAGAACCTTCAATTCACAAACATTTTTTTGTTCAAACCTTTCTACCAAGACATGTGCACTTTTTTAGAGTTTGTCACACATGGATAGACTTCTCTAGACAGAATCCAGAGGGACCAATGCAATGATTCCATGAATTATGTGGAAACTCACCCGCTTCTAGTGAAACCATGGAGGTTTCATAGGTTTGTTGATGGAATGAACATAGGCTTTGATACCATGTTAAATTTCATGAACCATATATCTATAACCCAAAATGAGAGCTATCTAGAAAGAAGTATGCATTGGAACTATCAAATAAATGTAAACTGGACAACGAATTCATGATAGAAATTTCACACATATTGGACAAGTATTGCTCAGATTATCATAGAATTAATATGCATTAATTAATTAGTAATACAATGGGAATAAAATAAAAATAATTCAAATATTGTGGATAAGATTCAAATTCAACAACTCAAACTGAATGGTTAGCTAACTCGGAGTGGAAATAATCACAATTGAAGCTCACTAGTTAACTCCAGCTAACTAAATCAGTCTACAATCACTTAACTAATGATGGTAGGTTAGGGTAGGTGAATAAAGGCTCCTACAGTCCCATGAATCATGCAAACTGGTGCTAATCTAACAGAATGTGATCTAACTAATTGTAACTAAAGCATAACTGGGCATGACTAATTACCTACCGCAACCAATTGAAGGTGTATGCTTCTGCCACTCAGAGTGGGATCCTATAATGTAGGGATTGGTCCCTAGGGTTCCTAAAATTATTCAATCAGGTGCACTAAGTGGTAGATAACGCTTAGGTGTGTCCCCCATGCACTGGTGGATGATGATGACCTCCTAAGATAGGTTAAATGAGTCAAAAAGACTTATGTGGGTAAAGGGAGGATTAATTAATCTTAACAAAATACATCACCTATACCGGGAGACTTAGTTATGTACCCAAATTTCATCTTAGGATGTTGGACCTCTTTAGAGATTGGGGTCATAAAAAAATAATAATTATCATTTCCATTTACATACTGTATTCTATGTGGGATGTGAGCCAGAAGGTGGCGCAAGGAAAAAATATGCCCTAGTGCGTCATGGATTGTTTAAACTAATCATTTATAAGGAATTGTCAACTATATCCTTGAACTTTCCTTGAAATAAGTCATACATATATATACTGATAATGTGAAAAGGATTAGGGGTAATCCAGGTTTGACCTCAACTCCCATTACAAGACAAAAATAAAAGAAGGGTTCAGGCACATAAAGGAATATGGCCACTCAATCAGGAGAAAAGAGAAATTTTGAGTTGGAAATAGACAATAATGATATCATGACTAAAAACCTGGTAAGAATAAATAATTCCAAACAAGTACCTATTCAGAAACAACCAGGGTAATCCTCTAAATCCTAGGATTACCTCATCCAATAGAGTAGATGCCTAAAAAATGAAGCATAGATCGAGGAAAAGAAAGAGAAAGAATATGGAGAGACAGAAGAAGATAAATAGGATTCCAAGAAGTCACCCTTAGATTAGGAGGACCCAGAGGATTGTGAGATGGTAGAAGGAGGAACCTTTAGTTCTATGGAAGAAAACACACCAATTAACGGAAACACACCAAATAAAGAAGAAACGTTAGTGAAAGAGAATTATTTTCTAACACATGTATTATTAGAACTATCTAAAGAGAAGGATGAGTTAGCAACATTGAATCTTTCCACAAATTCCCTTGTGACCACAAGAATGAGTGGGAAGGTTGCGACTTCAACAAAGATTCCACTCATCCATGATAAGATTCCTATTTTATAAATGAAGCATGCCTACCACAAAAAAGCAATTAGAACACCAAAACCACACATTATATGGAGAATTGGGGAAATATAAAGAAAGTTCAGCAAAGAAATATCAACAAATATTAATACTGGATACTACCCTAGATAAAACTACCCGGATATTTATAAGGAAATTGTTGGTTAATGAACCATGTCCAGGATTTATACTATATATCTCAAAGAGAAATGGTGATGATTTCGGCGACATAGGTTAAGGAATATTTTGTCATCGGAATTAGTCGATCCAAAGGATTTTTTGGATGCATCACTAAATAGCATAGACATTGAAAAAGACCAGTTGTGTTAATTCTACCTTCATAACTTGGTTGTGCCTCATTCATATGATTGGTCACCTAACATTTATATTGGTGATTTTTAGCTGAGAGAACTTTGTTCCTAGATTAATCATGAAGTATAAAGGGCATATGATGTCCACTTTTACCAGTTAGAGGAATGGGATAATGCATTATGGGTTAGGGTAGAAGCATCTCATCTTGGAAAAGTCATCCAAAATCATGATTCTCTAGCAGTCGAGGAGGATTTAGTTCCTATTCTTGAAGAAAAGCATCAAGAAGCTATTGAAAATTTTGAGAAAACTATCTAGGGAATCCTTGATGATCGTTGAAGCCCCATTTGTGTATGTGGTTGATTAGGGTGTTTAAGGATTTCAAAACACAAAGAAAACACAGCTAAAGGATTCAAACAATCCCACGCAGGTATTGTTTTATCCTTGAGCTGTTTGGGATGGTAATCTCCCATGGATACTTTTGTAGAATCCACTGGCTTATGGTTGGATTTGATCCATAGAGGATCTATTTCCCCAGTTTAGGAAACAAGGCAGATGATATAAAGAATAGGAAAACATAAACCTAACTAGGAAAGGGAACTTGATCTAGATCTAAACTATTCTAAAATGGATAATGGTTGATATGCAGGTAAACTAGATATGTAAGCAGGAAAGTACTTTTCATTCAATCAACAAAAATGTAAATCAAATTAGAAGCTCATCACTTAATTCATAGCTAATTAATGAAAATCAATTAGTTAGTGACTTAAGATTCTTTCAATCTGAATAAACCTGCATAGCACATGTAAGTTGAAAAACAAACATATTATGCTGCTAAATATTGCTGTTCAATTATTCACAGAAATAGATAAAGATAGTTCATAAGATAAATTGTATGAAACTTTATCAATGCATAGATAAATAACAGAGATAAATCTGAGTTAAATAAAACACATATAATGATTGTAAATAACTCACAGCATTATCTGTCTATTTGAAATAAAGAAGATTGAAATTTGTTTTGAAGAAATTCATTCAGACAAAGACAAGAGATAAGAAATGACAGTACTGTATTGATTTGAAGTCCAGTAAAAAATTATATAAACCATATAAAAAACCGGAGGTGTTGTTTCGATCTCCTGTATCAGTCTTCCTTCTTCCAAAAGTCCAAAAAAAAGTCTCTAATACATTCGATCTCACCCTCTTAAATAATTATTACAAAAAAAATGCCATCTCCCCTTAAAGGGTATCAAAGCCTAAACAAAGCTAATATCCCAAGAAATCTCTCCACATCTTCCAGATATGGAGTAGCTCCTCAATATCAGGGTAACTAGATGATTCAATGCCAAGCTAGGCAGTGCACTTATAATCTTCAATTTCATTCTTAGCCAGTTTATGCCAAAATCAGATATTATTGTGGATCTTCCTCTCCACTGCAAATGGCTGTCTGATCAATTGATCTGCATCGTGGATGCTAACGTCGTCAAGTTTTTTGATATTCTCCTCTCCCTCATCTCATCGATTCTCTACTTGCTCAATCATCAATCCAAGTGGACAGGCCTTTTCAATCAGTACCATTGCAGGAAAGGACAATTCATCCATAATGTTGTCAACTGCATCCCATATTTTGCTGCAAGTGACCTGTGCTTTCTTTATGGATTCAGCTACTGTCTCATCTAGATCTTCCCATGCTCTTAAGATAGTCCTGATCCTTTTAAGCTAGAAGTTAGTGAGAGAAGTGAGATTATCTGGCTTCTCCTTCATGTACGTCTACCAGTCTACCACTTCATCATAATCCTTTGAGGCTTATTGTCTCTTCTCAACTAGGTCTTCCAGAACAACAGACATCTTGTCAAAAACCATGTGAGTTTCAAAAATATTATCTAGAGTTTTAAATAAATCACAGACCAAATCATAATTTTCCTTGTTGGTTTGAATGGAAAGCTCCTTAAATTCTTCCTGGGAAAACCTAGAAAATGAAGATGAAGATGCACTTACAGTTGCATCTTCACACTGTCTTTCTAACACCACAAGCTTCTAAAATAAAGCGGCATTAATAGCCTTTTCTCTCTGCAATTCTTCACTAAGAGAAACATTCCTATCTTGAAGTTCATCACACCTATTTTCATGCTCCCTCTTAAGCTGTTCTAGTTCCTCCTTCAGACTGACAATTTCCTGCTTTCTGTTTGTCAAATTCTCGGTTCAAATTGTCGACAATATCAAAATTGGCTCCTGTAAAAGCCCCTAAAATAGATGCTGCATCGGTGGCATATTCCTGTGGGTCACTTGATCACTACGTCCACACAACCTCATTTTCAACAAACATGTCCACATCACTCTGATCCTTGTTCCTCTTCCTACCCTTCTTCACCATTGATCTGTCAACTTTGTTGTACCGATATTATCCTAGGGATACCACAAAATATTCATTAAATTCATCCCTCATCTCATCAATGGGGGGTATACTAATTCCTGTGGATATTAGAGAAGAGTTTTGAGTTGTGGTATGAAAGGGTATGGTCATACTAATATGGGAGGTGGATGGAAAAGGGCTAACATTTTGAGCAGGATTTACTTCAGGGACTGAATAAATGTCAGGAATTGAATTTTTAGTTGATGAAGCTTGCAAATAAGTGGTTTTGAGTGATGATGGTGAAACTGCTGAAGTTTTCTTAGGCACAGAGAATGATACTGAGATAAATGAAGGAATATGCAATGGGATTTTGAAAACTGTCACAGTAAAACCATAAGATAATGAAGATAAGGCTATAATTGATGAGAGAAGTAATGCAGAAGAGGATGGGATAGACTAGGAAGAAGGATATGGTTGTGGAAGAGGTGATGAAGCTTTTCCATTGCTTTCATTGAGAAAATTAGTAAGATTTTGTAAATAATTGCCATTCCCAGTTTCAATAGTAATAGGCATAGGAGAAACCCTCTCATCCTCTTCCTCTGAATGAGTCAAGTAAATAGTAGAAACAGGGATGGAGATTTCCAACTTTTTGGAAGACTAATCCTCAACCTCAGTTTGTTCATATTGAGCCTTTTAAACCACAGTGGTCACCTGAGCTGCTTCAGCAGGATGAGAGGTTGTAACTTCCTGTGTATCTAGTGCTGGAATCATTTTGCTGAGTCTCTATTTGATCTGCTCTAAAGTGTGCAAATAGGCCTTAACCTGCTACTGCACATATGTCTGGGGGAATTCTTCCATAGGAGATTTTCCTTTACCTGTGTTTAAACTAGTTCCAATGGATACATTTGTGGATGACAAAGGCTCCTTTGTTGCAGCTTTAGCTTCCTTGATTTCCCTGTCTTTTATCACCTTTTCCTGAATGTTTAACTCCATGGACCTGTAATTCCAAACACTGTCCCTGATTTATTTTTGGTTTTGCAATATATGTCTTTGTTATTCCTTATTTTTAGCCCTCTCTAAGACTTCAGAAAAAGTGTCAGCTCCCTGGTAGATGGAGTCATCTAGAGTTTCTTCATGAGCATATCCTGTTTTAAAATGGTTCTGCCTGAGGTGGATGTCAACAATGTCTTTGGTATCATGTTTCCTTTTACTAGCAAAGCTAAGCTTGAGTGACACTATGTGGTCACTAAGCTATGATGCCCAAGTAGAAGTAGGTATACTCAAAGATCCAAGGGTTATAGGAAACTTGGGACAAACCTTCCTCTTAGGTGTAGGGCATTTTTTGTAAATCCATTCTCTGATTGTTTGAAATGAAATCTCCTTAAGGACCAACCTGTCAGGAATGGCCTTAGGCAACATATGGGAAGCATTGCTACCAAAAACCATGATATAGGTAAATGATTCACCAACATACCAGTCTCCCATAGTGGCTATGAGGGGTTTTGCTTCCAATGAGAAGGCAAGATCTTCTTTGTTAAAAATCAGGAAATAGACCCAGCCGTGGATACTCTCACATATATCATAAAACCTGGTTACAAAATTTGTATCCACTAACTCAGAATGATAAATATGCATAGGCGGGGCTGGTAATTCCCAACTCCATCCCATATTGGGAAAGCAGAATTCAGCACAAAAGATATCCATAATGAAAGTATAAAGATAAAACTTGGGCTTCTTTCCTGCAGTATCTTTCTGGAACTCATGTATGGCATTTTTGAGTTCAAGTGAGAGGATTAACCTATAGTTATGATCTGGTGATCAATGGGGGCCCATTCCTTCCTGAAGAAGGAACAGTTGGGGAGACCATAAATCCTGCATAACATTACTGCAAGGAGGGAATAAGGTTCCTTGAACCATTCAATGGGGTAAAGGTCATCTTTCCTCTAGAAGAACTTGCGTGGTTCAACCATCCAGGATTTGAGCATTTGGTCGAAATTGAACCTAGACTTGCAAGCATTAATAAAGTATGCATCGAGCATATGCGTAAAAGGTTTAAGGGCATAAATTATAACAAAGGTTTCGGAGCAAAAATTAGCCAATTGCGTTCCAATACTGGTGTTAAAGGAACAGTATTTCAGGTTAGTGTGATCTATGATCCATCTAACAACATCAATAGAAGGGAGGATGACTGGTCTGGTAGTAATCATATGAAGGCCCGAGTCCCTAATTTTCTCATAAACGAGTTGGTTTCTCTAGAAATTTGAAAGGTCATTATTTTCAAGCATGGAATAATCTCGAGACCAATCCAACTGATAGGTTTCAGACACTCGGCCATTGGTGTCAAAAAAGACACCAAAGGTCGGGTCTTCCGTAGACATGTCTTTCTGGAGGGTTCTTCTCTTGGTAATTCGGGTTGTTTTGAATGTGGCCACGTCTCGTTTGAATGTTGGTACCAATAATTAAATTGAATTATACAGGAAGCACAGTAAGCAATTAAAATTGTGAGAAAGCGACTTGATAACCAACCTGAAACTGCAACGAACACTGTTGAAATTGCTTGGTAAAATGTGGAGGTAAATCCATGCGGCAAAGAAAATTACAATGGTAAAATAGTGAAAAATCCATAAATAAGACCACCATATTTATAATTCATGGGTAATAATACAAACCATAGGATCAGGGTGAAAAGAATGGCCAGGATCAAGATTTATGGGATGCGGGGCCAAACAAGAAATTCAGAAATTTTATCAGTCATTCTGTAACCCGCATGCCGCATTTGGCGGGATGTGGGTTGCAGACACATGCAAACCAAACGAATAATAAATGTCAATACCGCAACCCACATTCGGCATTTTTCTAGGGTGCAGATTGTGTCTCGATAAAACCATATCTAAAAACCTTCCGCATCCGATATTCCGTATTTATGGGATGCAGGTTGCGGGAAGCAAAAAATCAAAATATCCAACTAAAGGACCCTGCACTACGTCAATTGCGGGTTGTAGGGTGTGGGATGAAAAAACAATTCCAAACAAAACCAATCTTTCTGCAACTTAAAAAAAACAAATCAAGCATGAAATTTTGGAATCTTGGTTTAGTTAGGGAATCCCAAGAATCAACAAATATGTAATGAAAACCAACAATGTCACGAAGGGTCTTACCAAGTTACCTTGTATGTGTGACTGGGTTCTCATGTTAAAATAACATGGGATCTGTTGTACCTACAACAAATGGCAACTGGCTGGAAGAACCAATTATCTCTGTAAAACAATAATCTTTTCAAATCAAACATGTTGGCAAGAAAATGATTAAATCCCAAGAAATGTTAACATATGAATGTAACCAACCAAGAAAAATCAAATTTATTAATGCACCTCCATGCATGGTCATTGTAAAAGATGCAACTCTGATTCAGATGTCATTGGATGATCAGGATCATTTGAACTTAGGCTGACATAGGCATGCAGTTTAAAGTAAACCTTGATTCAAACTTTGATCACTTCTGGTTTTTACACACAGGCTGCTGAAACCAATATTTGTTCTGTCCCCATTTTATTTATTTATTTATTTTTTAAATAACACCAAGATTGAAACGACATAGGACCACTGCCCCATATTTTGGTGATCAGTGCCATTCACAAACCTGATCTGGAAACTGAACAAGTTGGATTGGTAAGGAGACCTATTGTCTTCAAACTATATGGATGAAAGCAACCATCATGGCTTGGGAACCACCTGGTGATAGTTTCAATTCAAAACCAAGCCCATGATCATAGTGAGGCTGACCTTAGATAGGACCCCCTTGTCTTGATGCACAATTCTCTCTTGTCAGGGGATGGTTGGTTTTATTTTGTACATAAATTACAAGATACTACCATGGCTTGGTGTCCATATGTATGCAGGGTTACTCACTGATGCTTTGCAGATCATGAATGAGTCGACCTATGATAGGATCTCCCATCTTCTAGAGAACTGGAAGCCATCTCCCCATATTAAATGGAAAATATGTCATTCCACTGAGCACCTATGAACCTAATGAGTTGGCTCATGATGAAACCCCTCATCTTGTAATCCATATGACAAAATATATGGACATGGTTGAATTCCAAAGTGTAAGACTGACTAGGCTATAAAGATTTTCCACAATTCCCTAATGAGACCTTAGATAGGATGAACCTTTTCCTCCACATCTATCATCATCAGAGTAGGCCACGTAGAATATATTAACCTGGATGAGAAGGCATTAATACAAAATTATGCAAATATTGTTATAATTTAGATATAACAGATCCTGACACAAGTAAGAAAAGATAGAAACGGACAAATTTTTTTTGGTTTAGAGTATTGAATAGTGAGAAAAACCTATTGCTCATTATTGCCAAGGGTGTAGATATTACCAAAAGTTACCAAAATAAGAAAACATTCAGAAAATAAAAGGAAAATAACACACCAAACCTATATACAGGGTTGAACCAACCTTTTCAAACAAAGTACTTCTTGAGCAGAAAAACATTCACTGGGTAGGTGTTAATGAACCCTTCTAGTGTTTATAGTCGAATTGTACTAGGACCAATCGTTTCTGTAACAATGAATGGTCCTAGCCAAAGTCCTTGAAACTTGGTGTACTCTTTATTGTCCTTGTGTTGTTTGTCCCATCTCAACACTAAATCTCCCAATGAGAAGTCTCTCTCTGATGAAGACCTCTCATCAAACCATTTCTTAACCAACTGTTGATGTTGGTATAATTTATTCTTGGCTTTGTCTCTATCCTCTTCTAACTTGAGAAGAAAATCAATCCTCTGCTGTAATGGGGAAGAGTCACTCTCTTGGATGGATTGGGCCAATTTCAATGAAGGAATGGTGAGATTAGTTGGCAGGACAACTACCATGCCATAACACGGCAATAATGGGAGTTACCAAGGGCTTCCTTTGGGGTGATTCGATTTGCCCAAAGAGCGTAGTAAATTTGGGTGTGCTAGTCTTTATGGTGTGAATCCATTGTCTTCTTAAGAATTATTATCAAGTTTTTATTTGAGGATTCTGCAAGCCCATTTCCTTGAGGATAGTAAGTAGCAGAAAACTTAAGCTTAACCCCCTTTTCAAGGGCATAGTTGGTCAGGTCAATGCATTGGAAATATGAGGCATTATAAAACATAATATACTCAGGGGTGCTGAACCTAGTGATTATATGAATTTCAAGGAAGGAAATTACCTGGTTCGTGTTATACAGCCTGAAAGGAACTACTTCTATCCACCTCATAAAATAGTCAGTGGCTATCAAAATGTATTTGTGTTGTAATGAGGATACATGGTTGATGGGTTCGATGAAATCCAATCCCCATTGCTGAAATGGGAATTGGACTGCTACTGGATGCAAGGGGTAAGTAGGCTTCTTAACTTTGCTAGTGCACTTCTGGAAAGGCTCACATTTTATGACAAATGAATGGGAATATCTGAATAGGTTAGGCCAATAGTATCATGCCCTGATGATTTTATGAGCCATTATATCACCTGAGAAGTGTCCACCTGCAGGTCCTACATGAAATTGAAACAAGAAATCATCAGTTTGATCCTTTTCCAGGAATCTAAGAAACACTCCATCATAATTCTTCCTAAACGAAACATAATCAATAAGTTGATAAGGGGTTGATTTCATCCTTAATGCTCTACATTTTTTGGGATCTAGCATTTCAGGAGAAAACCCATTATGAAGAAAAAATTTGATGTGATCATACAATTTAGACGTTGGAGTTTCAAGTGCATTAACAAAACCTATAGGTGTAGCCTCTTCCTGTTCCTAATCATTTTGTTGATTTTTAGGGTCGTTTGACTGGGTGTTGAGCCGACACAAACCTTTTCCTATGACGATATTCATAAGCTTAATCTCTAGATCATATTCTTGAAGGGAGGTAATCTAGTGAGCTCTCTTTTCTCCTAAATCCTTTTGGATGAGGACATTGTGAATTATTGCATAAGGGACAATCACCTTAGTCCTCGACTTCAAAAGATAAGGCCTGTAATGTTTTACTAATTTATATACTATGTAGGCCTATTTGTCAACCTGGGAGTAATTGAGGTCAGCCGCTTTAAATGTCGAACTCATGAAAGAAATGGGGATTTCAGTGTCTTCATGATTTTTCTGCGTGAGGACAGCTACATAAGAAAAGTCAGTAGAAAATGTATAGAATATAAAATATTTGCTGAAATTTGGGGACATAAGAGCAGGTGCTTCTGCTATGGTTTTCCAAATTTCAGTAAATGCATTCTTTTATTCATTAGAGCACTTAAATGGTACATCCTTCTTAACTAGGAATTGCAGGGGTTTCACAACTTGAGCAAAATTTGGAACAAATCTATGAAAAAAATTGATCTTACCCAAAAATGACTGCATTGCCTTATGAGAGTTAGGGAGGCCGATCTTCAAGATTGCTTTGATGCGTTCTGGATTGATGATCATACCTTCCTTTGAAACTACGAAACCGAACAACTTGCCTTCTGTTACTGCAAAGATGGAATTCTTGGGATTGGGGGAGATGTTGAATTTCCTGCACCTTTCAAATACCTGTTTTAAAGCAGGGAAATTATCCTGTCATTTTTTAGAGTAAATGGTAACATCATCTAGGTACACAATGACAGAATTGTGGATCAAGCCCCTGAAATCTATGTCCATGGCTCTTTGGAACATGTCTCCTGTGTTTATTAGTCCAAATGGCATTCTTCTATATGCGAATGTTCCCCAAGCGGTCGAGAAAGTATTTTTCAGTTGATCGTTGGGTGCAACCAGGACTTGGCAGTAGCCAGAAAAAACATCTAGCAACGAAAACATATCTGATCCAACTACTTTCTATAGGATCTACCCCATTGGAGGAACATGATAGTTGTCTTTATCAGAGGCCCGATTAAGATTCATGAAGTCTACGCAGAGTCTGATTTCCCCATTCTTCCTATGAATAGGAACCAAATTAGCTATCCACTATGTATGTCGAACGTGAAATATGATTCTATCCGAGAACATCTTGTCTAGTTCTTTCTTGACCGAAGGCTCCAAACTGGGGTGCATTTTCCTCAATTTCTACTGATAAGGTTTTACATTAGGTTTCATGGGGATGTTATGATGCATGATGATAGTATCAAAAGTCTTGAGTTCATCGTATGTCCAGGAAAAAACGTCTTTAAATTCCCTGCAGAGTTTGATAAAACCTCTTCTTTTGTTATGGGAACAATGTATTCCAAGATTGATAAATTGGGGTTCGTGCTCTATTCCCAAGTTGACAAGGGCATGATTCAAGGTTGGTATTTGAGTTTTTTAGTTGGTGGTTTGTCTGAATTTATCTTGTAAATCATAGAACTTATCCAGGATAATGACAGACTTGGGGATGATGTTGGAAGGATCGGATAGGGACTTCTCATTATCAGCTTCGTCGATGGACATACACTCGAAGGTATTTTGGGATGACAGGAAGTCAAGTATTTGATGATAATCATCAAACACTTTCCAACTTGTGACATTGTCGGGTATGGAGGGTATGTACAGCAATTCGATAGAGAAGGTTTGTGGAGACAAGCCTTCGGGCGGGATTAGTCTAGATGTAGTATTAGCTAATAGATCTGCGTCAAAGTTCTGTGATATAGGAAGAGATTTAATATTAATGTTGAGAAATAATTAGTCATATCCCTGATTAATCTTTGGTAATTAACTAGACGTGGAGATAGACAATGTATTTGATTTCGTACTTGTGTCACAATGATTTCGGGATCTCCTACACATTCAATTGATTTCTCTCCCATATCAATAGATTTTATGAGTCCTTGGACTAACGCCTCGTACTCAGCCACATTATTAGTACAATCAAATTTCAACCTGCATGCGATCATTGTTTTGACCCCTTTAGGATCAATAAGTACACATCCTACGCCTACTCCTTCCTTTGATCTAGAGCCATCAAAAAACAAAGTCCAAACTATAGGATCAATTATGAAATTGGTATTTACATTATATACATTATGAAAAATAGTGCTAGAGAATGGGATAGGTGTGAGATGAGTTATCTGAGAGTGTTTCTGCTCATTCTCTATTGGTGCAACATCAGTAGGAAAGTCTCCAAATAAAGTATCAAATATGAAATTCTCAATTTTATCGTTAAAGAAGGAGATAGATTCGTTGGAACCATCGAGATCAGTTAGAGTTTGTTTCATGAATGGTTCCCTGTCAACTTTGATCTTTTTATCTTTCCCATTAAGAGGCAACCACAGGTGGGACCAATCAGTAGAAAAATAACCTTTAATATTTTCTGACCAATCTTGACTTAGCCACACACTGCAAGTCTCTGGAATATCTACAATCACAATATCGATATATTGATGAATCCGAGGATCTGCGCATAATCTGAGAAGAACATTCCTCAACCTCCCTACAAATTTAAACTTGGATCTATCTAATTACACAATTTGAATAGGACAGGTTTTCCAGGTGGAATTGAGTTTCTTACACATAGAAAGAGGCATAACATGAGATGAAGCACCTGATTCTACCATGCAGTTATGTATGTTCCTGTTAAAGATTACAAAGGTAAGTAACAAGGGAGGAGTGCCCTTGCTTCCTGGATTTGGATGGTTTGGTCGGGGAGTAGAATCATAATTATTATTTTGAGCTTCTTGGGGTTGTTTTATGATCATGATTTTGGGTAAGGAATCCTTTATGGAAGGGATTTTGAGAATATCAAATAAAGATATGTTTTCTTTGACTCTTTTAAGACCCTCGATTAAAATGGTTCTTCCTAAGGTAGATGTCAACAATGCCTTTGGGATCATATTGCATTTTACTAGCAAAGCCAAGCTTGAGTGACACTATGTGGTTAGTAAGCTCTTATGCCCAAGTAGAAGTAAATATACTCAAATATCCAAGGGTTATAGGAAACTTGGGCCAAACCTTCCTCTTAGGTGCAGCGCATTTTTTGTAAATCCCTTCTGTGACTATTTAAAATGAAATCTCCTCAAGGACCAACCTATCAGGAATGACCTTAGGAAACATATGGGAATAATTGCTACCAAAAACCTTGATAGAGGTAAATGATTCATCGACATACTAGTCTCCCATAGTGGCTATGAGGGATATTGCTTCCGACGAGGAGGCAAGAAATTATTTGTTAAAAATTAGGAAATAGACCCGGCCGAGGATACTCTCACATATATTATAAAACCTGGTTACATAATTTGTATCCCATAACTCAGAATGATAAATATGCACACACGAGGCTGGTAATTCCCAACTCCATCCCATATTGGGAAAATGGAATTCGGCACAAAATATATCCATAATGAAAGCAGAAAGATAAAAGTTGGGCTTCTTTCTTGTAGTAGCTTTCTAGAACTCATGTATGGCATTTTTAAAATTCAAGTGAAAGGATTTAAGCCCAAGGGAAGGATTCACCTGTAGTTATGATGTGGTGAGCAATGGGGTCCCATTCCCTCTTGAAGAAGGAACAGTTAGGGAGACCATAAATCCTGCATAGCATTGTTGCAAGTAGGGAATAAGGTTCCTTGAACCATTCAATGGGGTAAAGATTGTATTTCCTCTGGGATAACTTGCGTGGTTTAGCCATCCAGGATTTGAGCATTTTGTCGAAAATGAACCTAGACTTAGCAGCATTAATAAATTCTGCATCGAGGAGATGCATAAAAGGTTTAAGGGCGTAAATTCTCACAAAGATTTCCGAGTGGAAATTAGCCAATTGCATTCCAATAATGGTGTTAAAGGAACAGTCTTTCAGGTTAGCATGATCTATGATCCATCTAACATCATTAGTATAAGGGAGGATGGTCGGTCTGGCAGCAATCATATGAAGGCTAGAGTCCCTAATTTTCTCATAAATGAGTTGGTTTCTCTGGAAATATGAAAGGTAATTATTATCAAAGATGGAATAAAATTGAGACCAATTTAACTGATAGGATTTAGACACTCGGCTGCTGGTGTCAGAAAAGACACCAAAGTTCGGATCTTTCGTAAACATGTCTTTCTGGAGGGTTCTGCTTGTAGAAATTCAGGCCTGCAGTAGATTAATTTCACTCACAGCAATTAACAATTGATCATGCAAATTATCAACAATGGAGACTGAATATGGAGCTGTA